>JAXLQG010000006.1:774443-1225613 GCA_035928285.1 Vermiconidia calcicola
TGGCTCGACGCGCCAGTAGTAGGTGTAGGAGGACAAGGCCGGGTGGTGGTAGAAGAAGCCGGACTGCCAGCGTATCATGCTGTGGTAACTCAGCATATGGCCCTTTCCTACGCCAATCGTGCCAAGGTAGTCGAGGGCATCCATGTACCGAGTCTGATCGATCCAGGTCGGCGTACTCCAGTGTTCGCGGGGGACGACATGATATTCTGTACGGGCATCGGTTGCGTTGGACGTTGCAGCCTTGAACTCGTCACTGAAAGGCTTCTCGTTGAAGAAGATCCATGGATATCGGTACCTCCTGTTCCACTGATACTCGAGATGCCGGATACTCTGCAGAATGCCGTCGAGCTCTTCATTGCGGACGAGGCTGATGAGGGCTGCACGGGGCCGGGTGGTGTATGAATTGGGCAATTGACTGTCGAAGGAGGAGTGATCTTTCAGCCACTGCATGGGGTCATGTTTCTTTCTTTTGGATCTGCTTTCAGGGGTGACCGGTTGCAGGATGGAGCTTAAAGTCTTGTCATTGCGCCATTCAGCTGGTAGGGTTGACAGAAGGTCCTGCGGTGCTAGACTGCGATAAAGGTGGAAGGTGAGGATGGAGATGGAGATGATCAGGATCCAGCGGCGCCAGATGCCGGGACCTCGAAGGCGAAGTCGGCTGTAGACTGGTCCGGGTGAGGCTCCTCCCTGTCTCTGTCCCGATGATTTCCGCACTGGTGCTGAGGAGCGTGTGTTGGCAGCAGAATTGGGAGTGAATGATGGCGTAGGGACCGCATATGCGGCGACGACACTGGGAGTCGAGGAGGAGGATGGTAGATCAACATGATCAGATAACGGGTGAGGCGGCGTGGAATGATGTGATGAGCCCATGATAGAGAGTAGGCAAGAGTCGATCCAGAAGAGTGACCGCTGTTGACCGGCGAGAAGAAAGACAATTGAGTGGCCGAGTGATGAAGGGGGAGAGGCTGGTGAACGAAGACTTCTTCAAGATCCTTCATTGGGATTGGTAGAAGTGACTTTTACTCACCCAGTACCAACCATTTCATTTTCCTCTGCTGGAGTCATAAGGGCGACTGTGTCTAAGACAGTCCAACGCAAGTTGTCGCTCTGAAGCCCTTCCATAGCAATAACCTGAAATACCACCAATTTTTCAAGACCTCATACTCCGCCAGCTATTATATCGCAATAGTCCATACCAGGAACCGAACACCCAGCCAGGTCCAAGAGTCACCTTCTCCAAACTAGAACTGGCGAATTCCCTGGGATCATCACATTTCACGAAGCCATCGCATCCTGATCCTCGACTTCACCAGCCACAATTTGCAGCATCTTTGCAAAGGGCACAATGATCCTCTGCAGATCGCGGTGTTTCCCAAGTATCAAGACCACATCTCGTAGGAGTCCTTCTCTTGGCCACCCACAGATCGTCTTCGAGTCCTCTTGCCAGTTCCGACCTTCCACAACATTCATCGTGGCTGCAGCACCCTCGCCATGTTGATCCGGCTGCTCCACGATGCCTCCAATGAGTGTTCGCAGGAGCTCCTCGACCTTCAGTCTCAACCCTTCTGCACCTAGTCGTTTCACATACATCAGCAGGTATATCCTGAACTCGTCCTTTGCGCCTAGCATTAGCGCTGCGGCTATACGATTTTCAAGATGTGCTATTGACACTCCGGACTCGAAACTCTCGAACCCTTCTCTCGACAATAGCACCTTGATCAGCCGCTGTAGGAAGTATGCCCGCCCGCGTAACAATGTCTCTGAAGTGGTGTTCTTTTCCAGCCATGGAACAATACCGGCAGACACATCGACAGACCTCTCGACATCGTTCTGTGCTTTTGACGGGTGGACATTGCCAACAGATGAATCGGTAGTGTTCCAATACTGACTTCCAACCGCCCACCATACTTCTGACAGTCGCTGCCAACAGTACATCTGTGGCGAATACGCGTAGCCGTCTCCGTTAGACAAGCTGATGATCACTCGACCCTCGGAGTTTAGCCGAGCTTGTGTGATTGCGGGTGCGCCTGTGGGATGCGCTGCCAGAGAATGGATAGCAGCATCAAGAACAGGCGCCAGCGATACTGGCGGATGAGGTGACGACATGGTCTTGACGTTCCACACATAGCACATTCCAATTGCTGTGATGCAAAGCAACCAGGAGTCGTACGACGCCAGAATGACAGGCTGTGCTTCCATGACCAGAGCACTATTCAGCCGTCGTCCATGCGGCGTCCAAAGATAGATGGCGCCTGTTTCGTCTCCCGCCGCCCAAAAGTTCTGATTTCCAGTGACTAGGAGAACGGGACGGGGTAGGAAATCCTGCCATAATGGCTGATCTTTCCGTGTGAGTGTGATGCGGCTAGGTTCTCGGTCTTGGGCCCGGGGTGTCAGGGATGGACCCGAAGGGTTTCGAGCTTCGAAGACGAACTCCAGTCTCTTCCCAGCATCGCCACTAGCATCAGCAGGCTTGCCGGAAGAATTAATGCCTTGAACAATATGTGACCTGACTTTCGGAACTGCAAGGCGAAGTTGGCTGACGCTCAGTGCCGGATTGATTACTGCAGGCCGGATGAATTCTGGAGTGACCTGTTGTCCCGTCACCGGTGGTTGAGGCTGTGCCGGAAGCAACCCATCGGCGCCATTAACGACGATTGGTGTAGCGCCCTTTTGACCTGCAGCGACGACTCGTTTCTCGGCGGACCCTTCCTCCTCGCCCTCTATCTGCGCGTACTTTCGCTTATTCCCCAAAAGGAGGGCTGTTAGACCTCCCTTGGGAAGACCATCAAATGGCTTCGAGAGATCGAGGATCGACTGTGGCGCATCCACAGTACCCTGAACATTTGCAGTTGCACTGACAAGCTTAGTCTGCGGCAACGACGACTCGGCTCCGCCAGCACCAGACACCAATAAGGGTCTTATTCTTTTTTTACCATCCTTGGTGATTTCGACCCGATTCTTCAGTCTTTCGAGCTTCGCCTGATTCAATTCGTCCTGCTTTGCTGCTGGATTACCGTTGACTGCGGGTTCAGACCCGTTCGTCGGAGTTTCTGTGATCGTGGTACCGTTCGTGGTTGGGATTGTCGTAGCTGCTGCTGGTTGAGATGAGTTTGAGTCCCCCATTAGCGCGCCCATGCGTCCTTCAACGCCTTTCAACTCGCCGGCCTTGCTCATCTCTTCTAGCAGTAAAGCGTCGGTCGTTTCTGGGAATCCAAGATTCTTTCTAGAAGTACCGAACTTACTAAGCGATCGGTCATTCTCTTCAACTGGTCTCGGGAAACCTAGTTCTCCTGGTTCGAACATGACCGACAAGATTGTGCCGTCCAAGGCGGTAGCAAACAGCGTTTGACCATCCGGACTCCAAACGATGTCAGAGATGGCTTTTCCTGCCACATCTTGCTGCACGACGAGTGGTCGGGGGCTGCTCGTAGTCCAAATGCTCAGACATTTGTCCGCCCCTCCACATGCAATGACTGTGGTGTGCGGAGCCACATGGCCTTCCGGTAGAGCTCGGCCCACTGGTTCTGCACCGTACAATCGAGGTGAAAACGCACAAACTTCCACCGGCCCCTCGTGACCGATCAATGTGGTATCACCGTCCCATGTTCCTCGATTGATGATGGCAATCGCGCTCACAGGTCCGTTGACGGCATTGGCGGCTGCAATGTGTTGACCATCAGGTGCCCATGAACACCTCCGAAAGTAAGTGGTTAGTGGAGAATTGACAAATGGAGCAGAAATCGTCTGTTCGAGGATAAAGTTGTTCATAGCATCGTGCGTTGTGTAGTTCTGAGTCGGAGAAGTGAATCGGAAAATTCGGATCGATCGATCGTCACTGGCTGTCGCAAAGTACTTGTTTGCCGGATCGAAAGTGATGCCTTTGACATGGCTCGAATGGTTTGGCAAAGTCTTAAGCTTTTCGAATGTAAAGCCCGACCATACAACCACCTTAGAGTCCAAGCCGACGGATACCAATATCGTCCCATCGTATGACCACCCTAGATCTTGCACGTCATTGTCATGACCGATCAGTCTGCGAAAGATGCGCCAGTTTTCCACCGCAGGTGTCTCGTTTGAACCTGTATGAATTCTCAGCGCAAGCTCCATCGTCATGGGGTAAGTCTCAGCAAACCGAATGCAGCATGAGTTGGCGGACTGGGGTCGAGTGTGTATATGCAAACAATCTTGTCGTCCGCCCCAGAAGCCAGGAATTTGCCCCCAGGTGAAAAGCGCACTGTGTGGATTGTGCCAGAATGGTAACTCATCGACGCAAGCTGTCTAGGCTTGTCATAGTTTGCATTTGTGGCGTTGTATATTGCTTCGGTCGACCATATTCGTACGTAGCCGTCTGGTAGGGATAGTCAGGCACTATTCTTATATGCGCGTTGCCTCAGACGTACCTCCGGCTGCGGTGACCAAACGTTGGCCATCCGGGGAGACATGGCAACTGTAGACCTCGAAGTCCTTCTTCTCGCCTATTTTTTATCCATTGTCAGTAACTTGACCCTCTGAAAAACGATATGCGATAGGATTGACGCGCTTCAGGACGTGTTGAGAGGCTCTGTAATGGAAGCGCAGTACCTCCGTGGGTCAGCCAGATCGGCTTGATGATGTGCATGGCTAGACTATCTCTGCGGTCGTCGCCGAGTATACATTGCGGAGGGACGACTCAGGGTTTGAAAGGAAGAATGAAGCGACGGAGAAATAGTCTTGGATGAGGATGATTAGTGTAGAGCGTTTGATCAAAAAGTGAAGAGAGGTTGCTGGCGCTGTTCCGCAGGCATGTGGCAGTTGGGGAGTTCAAGTTTGGGGAGTGCGTGCCCAGTCTGTCACCAACAAGGCTGGCATCATCTGGCTTGGGTACCATGAGGTGCATGAGGCACAAGGCTCTGGGACTTTACTTAGGTAAGGTACCTTAGGTATGCAAGATCAGTCATACTCATTATGGAGTGTGCATTATATTGTTATCAACTTTTGAACCTCCCTTGCTGTGATGGTACACGCAATACTAGTGCTGGATTTTGAATGAGTTGACATTTCTTCCCTTCTGCTGTAACAACCACGCAGTCCTCTCACACATCCTTCTGGTATCTCACTTTCGCCGTCTCGTTGTCTCAAACCCTTCGAGCACGGTTTCTGCAACATCTTTCGCGTCGCCATGTTGGGCAGCCTCGAGTACTCTCTGTCCAACGTCCTTTGACTCACCCTTAGATTCCTGCGAAATGGCCTTCGCGGCGTTACTCCTGGCCTGACTCTCGTTCACCTTACCATAGACGGCCATCGCGCTGGCAATCATGCCGCCCATGTCTCCGACATTGCCCGGGACGATAACTGCAGTACCTTCTTTTGCCAGCCTGCCGAATGCCTCGACATATTTCTCAGCTACACTCAAGCTCACGGCATTCTGGGCGCTTCCTTCACCCTGCTTGATGGCACTGGCGACAGCGTCGATACCGCGTGCAGTTGCCTTCGCCTTCAATAGAATGGCTTCGGCTTCACCAGATGCCATGTTGATCTGTTCGGCTTTCATAGCCTCTGAGGCCAAGATGACAGATTGTTTTCGACCTTCGGCGATATTGATAGCGCTCTGCCTTTGACCCTCGGACTCCAAAATCTCTGCTCGCTTTGACCGTTCGGCCGTGACTTGTCTGTGCATGGCTGCCACAACCCCCTCTGGCGCATGGATATCTCTGATCTCGTATCTTAGGCATACAACTCCCCACTCCTGAGCGGCTTCATTGATAGCTTGTGTTATATTCTGGTTCAGGTTCGCTCGTTCTTTTAGGACATGATCTAAGGTGAGTTGACCGATCTCGGACCGCATCGTCGTCTGCGCCAATTGCGAAATGGCGTACTCTGCATCTTCGACGCCGTAGCTGAGATGTATGTGAGCCGGACGCACTTCCATATAGCCACATTGCAAATTACCTCGCCTTGTACGCATCAAAAACCCTCGTATAGAGCACACCATCCAGCTCCAGCGTCACGTTGTCTGCGGTGATGGCACTTTGGCTCGGAATCTCGATGGCCGATTCTTTTAGAGATTGGACGTACGCGATGCGCTGTCACCAGTGTCAGCTCTGGAATTCCACCTCTAGTACAAGACCATACATACGTCGATGACGGGCATTAGAATTGACAGCCCAGGTTGCAGTATTCGGTTGAACTTTCCCATGCGCTCCACGATCCAAGCAGTCTGTTGAGGTACGAAGCGGATTATTGTATTTGCAGGTAAGCTCGTCTGTCGCTGGAAGTAGGTTGGCGGTGATGATGAGCCGCCCATGCTCAGTCCTGAAGCTCCGGGAAAGGACCGCTTGGAAGTGCTTGTAAACTGTCTTCGACTCCATACTGCCATAGGCGAGCACACGAGAGTGGCGGCGAGGTCGTCATGTCGGGCGACGGGTGAAAGCCTGTGGTAGCGACGAGGAAGGCTCCGAAGTGCTGACTTTGATATCTCCATCAAGTCGACTACTGCTCAGAATACGCCGGCCGCATGCAGTAGGGAACAAAGGGAAGAAGGAATGAGGCAGGCGGGCAGGTCGACAGATTCACAGGCATTCTGATTCTTTTTCGGCGCAGTTCGGGCAATTGAGGCAATGATCAGGCTGCCGTCATCTGCCCAATCAAATGACGCGGCTCTCGATCCTCCATTGTCGTCTGTTGTTGTCCTTGAGGTTCTTACCGACTTCTCACTACGAGTATCAACTACCCAACTTCAGCGTCTAGGTGATGCTACGAAGACGCCAGGCCAATATCAGTATGTCGACCGCCTGTTGGAGCTCATTTGATTCTTGATTCGACATATGGAGCTGTTCTACCGCAACCATGAGCTTCCTCCGATGTCTGTCACGATCCTCTGTCTCCGGCGGTTCTCCCTACTTGGGCGCTGTCGAGCGGCTAAGTTTTCTCTTCATGGTTGCCGCAACAAGTTATTAGGACTCTAAAAAGGCAGAGATTGTGCTTTGGTTATCGCGTTGCCTCTCATTCTAGGTTTCTGTCCAAGCCTCATGCCAACAATCTGGCTTCAGCGAAGCATCCGGTCCACTTCCCAGTGTGAAGTCCAGAAGGGCAAGGTCGACTTTCTCACATCGTCGACATGACATAGCGAAGTGACGATCCCTGCCGTCTTCTTGGCTGATTTATTTCCCAAGACGAAATTGACCTGCTTTGTGCAGGGATATCATGCAACCTGCTCAGTCACAGCAGTTCCTCGGGGAGTCTTCCCCTCTGCAGAAACCTGAATTTGCTCTACTGTAAGTGTCTCGAGCTTCCCAAATTTTCGAAGCGGAGCTCCGGACGCGAAAAGCTGGTCGACTTCTTCGAGACTGCGCCCCTTCAGCTCCGGGACGAACAGATAAGCCAAGACCACCATCGCGCAGCAAAAGGAGCCGTATATGAATCCCACTTTGGCGCCCATAGCTGCATAAGGGGCTTTGAGCAAGTACGGTAGTGTGAATGAGGTCACAAAGGTCGTGGAGATTGAAATGACGCAAGCAATGAGATTGGTCTTTTCCTTGATTCGAGAAGATGCTGCTTCACTGACAACGACGTACGAGCTGCGCGTGGGAAAAAGGTAAGCTGGGGTCCTTCCATACGATCCAGTTTCAGGTATTGAACTCACACTGGCGCCCAGGATACATTGTAGGCACAAGTAAACAAGATGAATGCTGCAACCTGTCACGGGATCGTCAGTACCACGGAAAATCTGTGCGAGAAGAGGGACACAAGCGTACTAGGGTGTTCTTTTGACTGGCGGGCGGATCGTTCACGACTCCGATACCTCCCACAATGAACAAGAAGATGGCCATACCGGATCCACCGACCATTAGCATGGGTCTTCGGCCTACCTGGTCGACAACGAGCCAGGTGATGATCAAACAGACAAGTCCGGAGACATTGGACAGGATGTTGAACAGGAAAGCTTCACTCTTGAAACCCTCTGACTGATAGAAGATGACGGAGTACTGGCTGGAGAACGCTTGACCGGTGATCTGTTGCCCGAACATGACCAGGATGGCGACCCATGTTCGCCTTCTGTTCTCCTTGTTGAAGACTTCCGACCATTTTCCTTTGTCTTCCACAGATCGAGCATGGCGAAGAGCCTCGATTTCGAGATCTATGTCAGTTCTATTGGCGCCTTTTCGAAGTCTGGATAGTGACTTTCTGGCGTCCTCGACACGATCGCGGGACAGAAGCCTGATTTAGCGTGACCCAGTCAGTCTCTCAAGCTAAGGTGATTTTGGGAAGAGAAGGAACGCCTACCATCTGGGCGACTCAGGGACAATCGGTAGGAGACCCACGATTATTGCTGGCGCAATAAACTGAAGTCCCACAGGGATCTGCCAGGCAGAATTTGACGAGTTGCCTTTCGTTCCATATGTGACCAGAGACGCCACCAGCTGGCCGCCAGTGATCATAAGTTGAAGAGTCGAACCCATCATACCTCGCAAGGACCTTGGCGCAACCTCGCCTTGATAGATTGGGACCACGACGATGGTCATTCCGGTCATGGCAAAACTAATGAATCGTCCAATCGTGAACTGGGCCGCCGTGGTCGCTGTGGTCTGGAGCAAGACGCCACTTGAAAGCACGCTGTCAGCGGTCCGAGGCGCGTAGTCGGAGGGGGGGAGGGTCCGATAGTACTGACACGAATGACAATATGGCAAGCACGAGTACAGCAGCCTTGCGACCAAATCTTTCAGCAATGGGACCGCAGGCTGTGGCTCCCATGGCCTTTCCCAAGAACGGGAGCGATGTCATGAGTGACGATAACCAGGCCGGGAGAGCGCAAGTTCCCGTGGTGTCATCGCATTCACCAAATCTTTTCCCGAAGCTCTGCATACCCTGAACGGCTCCAAAATTACCGACGTCGTATCCGAAGTTGAAGGCGCAACTTCCCATGTACCTAGACGGAGGGTTAGTTAGCATTTACGTGTTTTTCGGACCCGCCCTCCGTTGCTGGTATGAGCAGCACTTACAGCATGACAAACACCAGCGTGAGATTGAACTCACGCATACGGTGGACAAGCGACAGCTGGGGGCCGCCGACGAGGCCGGTTTCGCCGTGCATGTCGACTGCTCTTCTTATTTGGTGGCTCTCACAAGACTGCTGGTAAGGCGTTTCACTTGTCTTCTTCTCCCTGGATGAGACTCTGATCGCTGCCACCAGGAAGACAGGGCTGGAGGTGCCGTAGGGACTTATATATCACGATACGACAACGACAACTTCAAGATGCCGCCATATGTTCTGGAATGTCGCCATAGGTCTGACCTCCGCTATATGGTTCGATCTGAATGCTAGGATCACTAGGTTACTCCGTACTGCGGGATGCTATGGGAAGCTTGGAGCATGGATGAGGCGGCCACCGGACTTCGGCCGTACAGTCCGCCGCCGAATTCCGTCAAGAATCTGGCCGAGAGCCGGTTATTCTCTTAAAAGGGGCGTGAAGGGGGCATGATGGGGCTGATGCGGGAGCCGTAGTTCGCGACGGTGCGCAATGGATTTCCACATCCTTGAAGCACTATCTGGTATGAGGTATGAGGTAGGTGAATAAGCCGGTAGCCAAACGCGATGAAAAGACCAACTGGCAACCGAGGTCATCATTCGACCCTGTCGCGGTTCTGCTCGTGACACGTACGTTGTGTGAAGACATCGCGGCGACACATTTTTATTTTCTACTCTGTGGCGCCTTTGTATTGTGCTCTCTGTGTTTCTCTGTTTCTCTATCTCTAAATCGAGCCATACACATACAGGACGATACCTGACCGAATATGGGTGAAGCCATGAATGGTGAAGGTGAACCACAACAACAACAACAACAACAACAGCCCAAAAGGCCCAACTTCCTCATCATCGTCGCCGACGACCTCGGCTTCAGCGACTGCGGCTGTTATGGCTCGGAGATATCGACTCCATCCATCGACTCGCTCGCCAGCGACAACGGCTCAGTGCGCTTCACGGAATACCACGTCGCCGCCGCGTGCAGTCCAACGCGGTCGATGCTGATGACGGGGACGGACCACCACATCGCCGGCCTCGGCCAGCTGTACGAGTTCATCCGCAGTTCGCCAGCGCACAAGGGCCAGCCGGGCCACGAAGGGTATCTGAACAGCAGGGTCGTCGCCCTGCCCGAGCTCCTCTCCGAAGGCGGCTACCTCACCTTGATGAGCGGCAAATGGCATCTGGGCGTCAAGCCCGAGCATCATCCTCTGCAGCGTGGCTTCAAGAAAAGTTTCGCCCTGCTCCCTGGATGCGCCAACCATTATGGTGAGTTCTCGCCCTGCTGTCCCTCTTTGTTTTGGTCATTAAGTACAAGGGCGGCGGCCCCGGGAAAAGAAAGTTCGCAAAAAAGAAAAAGAAAAAGAAAAAGAAAAAGGCTTGCTATAAAGGCAAGGCCGGGATGAAATATAAGCCCAAGGCAAACGCACGACCCGGGAGGAAACGTCTTTATTCACTACTACTAATTGACTGCTTACCACCCCTTATGTGAAAACAATATAGCCTACGAGCCGGAGTACCTAGACCCGTCGACGGAACCGGGCAGATTCTTCGAGACCGCCACACGCGCTCTGCACGTTGAAGACGACCGCTTCCTCCACGAGAATGATTTCGGCCCCGAATGGTACTCATCAGACGGATACACGAACAAGATGCTCTCATACCTGCAGACACGCACGGACGAGGAAAGGAAGCAACCCTTCTTTGCCTATCTCCCATTCTCGGCTCCACACTGGCCCCTGCAAGCGCCCAAGGACGTCTGCGACAAGTACCAAGGCCTGTACGCCGACGGACCCGAGGCCCTCCGTCAGCGTAGGATAGCCAAGCTGAAAGAGCTCGGCCTCGTCGACAAGAATGTCGTGCCTCACCCTGTGGTGGCCGCGCCCGGTGAACAGGCCGAGTGGGAATCCCTGGACGATACATCGCGCGCGGCATCTGCACGGGCCATGGAGGTCTATGCCGGCATGGTGGACCGGATGGACTGGAACATTGGTCGGGTGCTGGACCATCTAAAGGAGACGGGCGAATACGACAACACTTTCATCTTGTTCATGAGCGACAACGGCGCCGAGGGGGCCAGCTATGAAGCCAGCCCCCTGGTCGGCACGAGCATCTTGGAGCACATTGACAAATATTACGACAACTCGCTCGACAACATCGGCCGGGGGAATTCATTCGTGTGGTACGGCACCAGGTGGGCGCAGGCAGCGACCGCGCCGTCGAGACTGTACAAAATGTTCTCCACGGAAGGTGGTTGCAGGGTGCCCCTTGTGGTGAAGCCGCCGGCCAGCCTCAGCCCGGCGCGCAAATCTAAGGACCAAACAAAGAGTCATGGTCATGATGGCATGATCACCGACGCGTTCTGCACCGTCATGGACATTGTACCCACCGTGCTCGACCTGGCCGGTCTGAAGCACCCCGGTAAAGAGTACCACGGAAGACCCATCGCCACGCTCCGGGGCTGCAGTTGGAAAGAATACCTCGGTGCACTGTCCAAAGCCGAAGGAGAAGGAGGCCCTCAAAGCTTGACCAGTCGGCAGACGCCCATCCATGCGCCCGACTACGTGGCGGGATTCGAAATTGCCGGCTCAGGCGCCCTGCGCCGCGGCGAGTGGAAGATCACGTTCGTGCCCGCGCCCAAGGGACCGCAGCGCTGGGAGCTGTTCAACATCAAGAGCGACCCGGGCGAGACGTCCGACATGCGCGATCGCCAACCCGAGGTCTTTGCCGAATTGCTCGCATTGTGGGAAGAGTACAGAAAGGATGTCGGCGTGGTCGGACTGGCTGGCGAGTACCCCAAGGCAGTGCAGGGCGCCCAGCAGACGACACTAAAGGATGAAATGGAGGATCCATACGCGTGGATCAAGTTCATCGGTAGAAAGCATTTGGCGCCGCCGGAGATGGCGAGTGTTTTGCCGGCATAACTTGCACTGTCTGTCATGCAACGGAACATAGAAAACTTGTATGAAAATGCGCGCCAGAAGCTGTTGGTTCGTGTTGTGACCAAATTCATCAGTCATTGCTGGAGAACATCACATGAATAGACTTTGTCGCTTCTGCAAAAATCCTTCCAGCTAGGATTGGATCGGATCCAAAGTTTCCAACCCATCCCACGTGAGATAGTTGGACATTTCTCCCGCGAGTTGGATGTAGTCCTCAGCCGAGAAAATCGACGGATCGTCCAATGAATCAATACCTGGAAATGTGGCAGTTGCGGAGTCGTTGTGGTCGAGATACTGGGGCCCGGTACCAGTACCAGTGCCATAGCCTGTGGTGCTGTGCCCTGTATGGCCGAACTGATCCCTTCGGCCCTCTAGCCCGCGTACATCCCATTGACTGGCCTCATACGTGACTGGAGGCGGAAAGACTGGTTGCGGAACATCTTCCACGGCTGAGAGCGTGGACACCTCTTGTCGGCGATCTTCCGTCCGGATTGCGGCCTGCGCGAGGCGAAATGCTGCCGCGTTGCTCAGGTAGCTGGCTTCCGGTGGCCCGGTCACTTCGCCAGTATCCCCGTTCCCATGTCTACACAACCGTATATCAGTGTCGAAAAAGGGTGAATGATTTGTCGCAGTCATGGACTTACTGTGCCTGCCTCGAGAATGATGGGAACTCCGCCAGGAGCTCGTGAAAGCCGAATCTCGCCAATAAAGGCACGAGGCTTTGCTGATTGTTTGTCAGTTGATAGTCCGAGAAGCGCAGTACGTGAAGAGAGATGATTGCGCTCACAAACGGGTTTGATCTGTCCCTTTTCAGCATATTCAAGAGCTTGATGTTGAAGCGAACATTGTCCATAGTCCTTTTTCGTTCTTCCGCGCTGTTAGATGTGACTGTAGACGTGTGGACGATCTGGATCTTGGCCGACTCAAATGCTGCCACGGCGCAATGAAAATCGTCGAAGGCTCTTGTTCCATGGATCATACCTTTCTGGATGAGATGAGAAACTTGGTCCGCATGGAAACGACATCTCTGTTGACACTGCTTTCGGAAGCTGTTTGGTGCTGTCCGAAGCGCAGAAGAAAGAGGGAAGTCAAAACCCGATAAAGCAACCCTCGTCAGGTCGGCTACGATCGAATGGTAGAAAAGGTGCAACATGAATACTGCCCCAATGATGTTGGTCTCGGTTTGCACATAGAGATTTAGGTCTGTCAGGTTGAATTGCTCCGGCAGACCATCGTACCAAATCTCAAGCTCTTCTATGATCTTCAGGAAGGAAGACTCTGGTGACCAGATGTCTGTTTGTCCTTCTTTGTGCCGGATGAGCCTTTCTCGGTTCAGTAGATGCTCAGGCGAATGAAAATGAAGGCTCCTTCAGACTTACCTGAGGACTTTCGTCCTGACGAAAGCCAAGTAGATGACGTGAGACCGGATTTCTAGTTGCCGCAGCCCAGTCGGCGAGATGAAGAGAACAGCCGCAGGGACTTCGTGTCCCGTAAACGCTATTTGCGAGACGAACATATGATCAGGACACGGTAAAGGCACGCCGGGGGCTTCGTCGTGCCAGTGTAGGTTCTCGTCAACCCCGGAACCAATCAGGCTGTCCAGTATAAAACACGACCACAGCACTCTGCGTTCTGCTTCTCTTTGTGTAAGGTCAAGTGCCATTCTGCTTGGGGAGTCCAGGCCTAGCAGGCGCAATATCTGATAGCAGATGCCCCACAAAACGAACGCAAGGGCGTTGTCACCTGTCCTGAGGCAATATTCGCAGATGAGAACCATGGACTGCCCGCTATGTTAGCCGTAAAGCCTCAGCCAGCGTGTAGAGTTGAACAGACCATCAACGTTCTTAGCGAAGGTCTCGGTATTTCTCGCAACGCCACTTCTCTGGCCTGCTCCACCCATAAAGAGCCAGGCGCGGCATCAGAGAGTGAGTGAAATTGCTGTGTATTGTCTTGTAGATAGATCCTGAAAATGTCCATTGGCGCTCGTTCTAAATCTGGGATTGAACAACTTACTTTGCGCCTAGAGCGCAGATAACGTAGAGCAACGCTTCTCCATACTTCTCTAGGACCATCTCTTGATCAAAGGCTTGCAAGAAAGAAGGCTTGTGTATGAATCCCAGGCATCGCAGGGTTGAAACGCGATCAAAGTAGAGGTTAATAAGTAATAGTTGTAGCTTTCGATCTGTGGGAATCGTGTCGGCGAAGAGCCTTGGGTTCGGTCAATTGCCAGAGACCATCAAATAGGAGGGAAGAGTAGTGCAGTACCATTGAACACCGTCGGAACCATAAGTAGTGGTAGCTGTCGGGCAGGGAATGGATGAACGTTCCAACATCGAATGGCCGCTCTCCGGACCGGCCGACGGGGAAGAAATTGGCCTTTCGAGTTGCATTTGCTGACTGCTTCCAGATATGTAGGTGCAAGTCTGAGATCTACGACTGCACTGGCGACACTGGGGGCGACTTCGACAGCATCTCCTCTTGGCCCTCCGGCATTCTTCGCAAGAACCTACTCTTCTTTTCTCTACACCAGAGGTGCGATAAACGCTCTCGACGGACGAGAGGACGTCTGCGGAGGATTGACGATCATGTTCTTCGTATCCGGGGCACCGTACTCGCAGGCGGCCGCAATTATGGCAAGCTGGGACTGTTTTGTCGCATTTCACCTGATGGAAGCAGTAAGTATTGGACAGCTTTTTTGCTCTGTAGGCGCAGGAATGGATCAATAGCTTCATACCTTGCGTGAGCGACACACTAGACAACCTGTGACGAATCAGACTCAAGGAGAAGTAGAACAGCATGGGCATTTACAGGCGCACTAAAAGGGCGACTGTAGAAGTTTGCGCGAAGTGCTTCAAAAAAGCCAATGACAGAAATGACACACCTCGTTTACTCTTTGATGCAGGCATCGCATCTGATGTATCTGCAGAGGCCATGCTACTCGATGACTTGAGCTTGGTCTCATTCTGCGTCGGTACCCAACGATCCGGATGCTTCACAAGAACAGTTCAGGTGGGATATCTAACGATGCTCTCTCCGGAAGCTATGGGGAGACTGTGATCATGCCGAACGAAGGTGCTTTTTGGAATCAAGGGTCTGAGTAATTTGGAAGATACGTTAGGGTTGAAAGAGAGCGATGTCTGGTTTATTATTGTTGTCGTTGGAGGCTGTTGCCATTCTCAACGCTAAATCAAGCCCACTACTAAATTGCCTGAACTGTTTACACTCTGAAGAAAACGAGTCTGCTAACAGCAACAGCCGGTATAGGTACAAGCATACCCGGGAGATTGGTCTATCTGTAAATATGTTGTCTCGTCTCCCCACAGCGATACTGCATTCTACCTCTACTGTCCTATGGAGTATCCGTACTGTTCGTCGAAGCCGAGTGCTGGTAGGGCCGAAACCACACCCAGGAATCATCCCCATGGGGGCGGGTGAGCAATACTCCTGGGCCGAATGTACAAAGAGTTCTAGACCACAGACCAGGAAGTCTTGTCCATAATCACTACACTGGCGCCGGCTCTCGCTGGTGTTGACCCTGTCCGGTGCTGCGGTACCGGACTAGAGTGCAGCTCATCTCGCCAGGACACAGGAAATTGCCGTGTCTCTGCGTGATTGAGTTTAGCATCGGCGTGCTGAGAACAAAAGATAAGTCAGGTTATTCAAAGCCCAACACCACAAGCATAGCTGTGCAGCGGAACCAGACATCAGGAAGCCGACGTCCTTGTCATTTCTGTACGTATTCCCCGCTGTATGAAATAGGTCAAGCAGGATATGATATCTTCTGCCATACAAACGCCGCGCCACAGCAAAAGGGAAGTGCCGATCAACAACCACCCTTGGAATAGTCTACTTCCTGTACCACAGTCTCGTGATTCTGGTATGTCTCACTGCAAAGCACGTCAGTTTAAGTAGTTCACTCAGGATCCGATGGGGGAACGCACTCTTCTTCTGCAACTGAAAAATGCCGTACATCAAAGCTTCGCTCGTGGGCGGGCATCCAGGCACGTAAATATCCACGGGGACGATCCTGTCACACCCTCTCACGACGGAATAACTGTAGTGATAATAGCCGCCGCCATTCGCGCAGCTGCCCATGCTGATCACCCATCTGGGTTCGGGCATCTGATCGTACACCTGTCTCAGGGCAGGAGCCATCTTGTTGGTTAACGTGCCGGCCACAATCATGACATCGCTCTGTCGTGGGGACGCTCGGAAAATAATGCCGAGTCTGTCCTGGTCGTAACGCGGTGTGGAAAGGTGCATCATTTCTACGGCGCAGCAGGCGAGTCCGAAAGTCAGTGGCCACAGGGACCCTTGCCGGGCCCAGTTGGCAATCTGGTCGAGTGTCGTGAGGGCATATTGCATGGCTCCTTGTTTCTTCTCTTGCGAGGGCAAAGGCACTTCGCGGCGCAGGCCGCCTGTCACTGGGAGCCGTGAAGGATCGCTAGCACCTGGCACGGGCGTGACTGAGGTCGCAGATTTCTTGGAGGATGAGGATATCGAAGCAGCGGAGGCGGGTGCGGCGCGGAGGATTGAGAAAGGGACTGTTGTAGTAGCTGTGCACATGGTTAACAGGTCGTGGCGAGAGCTCTGCGGATTCGTCCGTACCTCTGAGAGCTCGAGGAGCCATGGTTCGTGAAAGGGACATCATCTTGCCTGAAGATGCGATGGCAATAGGAGAGGAGAGAGAAGAAAGAACGAAATGAATGGGGACGAGGAGAGGGATTCGTCGACGAGGAAGAGGCGAGATATGAAGACAATTAATGAAGATGATGCATTGAACAAGAAACTCCACCATCAAAATCCCTTTACAAGCTCGTTGATTGGCTGGTCAATCAGCCGACCTTTCTCCCGCGATTCTCTACTCCAACTGCGCTTTCATTGATCAAGATACACCGTGAGGGCTCTACGAGGTACTCAACCTCAATGTCTGGGGGCTGATGGCACTCAACTCCAGTCCCGCCATCGCATGTATTGGCATCATCGGCAAACATGTATTTGGCATTTCCTCCTTGAACCAACAGCCTCCATGCTAATAGACCACAGGACAACCCTCTACACATCTCCCTCTTCCCACCGCACGAGGACGAAGACCTAGACATGCAGTTCCTTCTCAACTCGTGCCTCGACATCTTCGACATCCGCTCCAAGACCAAAACACTCGATCAGGACCTCGGCCTCTTGCAAGCCATCGACGAACGCCTCGCCGCCTACGGCTGGCTGACCAACACGGGCATCAAGTTCATCATCGTAGTCGACATGATGGGCCGCCCGCCTGCTCCAGACGAGGACAAACGTAAATTCCCTCCTGCCGTGGGCTTGCGTGATGCCGAGCTCAAATCTGCCTTCCGCGCCGTGCAGACAGCATACATCCAGCTCATGCTGAACCCATTCTATGCTCCAGACGACCGAACGCCATTACAAATTGCAAACTACGGCGGGAACAGCCCTGAAATCACCAGCAAGAGGTTCATCAATGAGTTGCAGAGGATAGGCAGAGCATGGACACCTGGGATCGCGAGCATATGAAGATGGCCAAGGTCGAAATTATGCTATACTACCTATAATTTTCCCACGCGCAAGAACACTTCCGGACAAGCAGCTGCTCGGCAGGCCAACTTTTCGATACAATATCCTCAAATGAGTGAGATCACGGCTTGAGAAGTCCTCCATTGGTCGCTCCCTCGTCCAACTTGGCGGCACTCTCACCAACCTCTGCTGCCGTCAATGCCGCCTGCTGCTCCTCAGGCGTTGGCGTCTTGGCCAGCGGCATCTCATCCATCTTCGTGTCCGGGTCAGCTAGCTTCGCCGCCTCCTCCGTCGCCACAGCACTTTCGGCTGGTGGAGCAGCCACAGCGGCTGGCGCACCTGTCTCGGTCATGCCTTGGGTCTTGACGTATTCGAGCACAGCGTCCAGTGTTTTCGCGGGTCCCGCTTGTTCCCAGACACGAACGACGCCTTGTTTGTCGATTACGACAACGCCTCGAGTTGTGGATTTACCAGGACCAGGCTTCTTCATGCCGATGGCTGATGTCAGTGTTGCATTTGGATCGCACTGCGTGGAATCCATTTGTCAGTGGCTGTATCTTCGAGTCGAGGATTTGCATGGATGACAAGTAGGATCTTACTTACCAAAAGGGGATACTGCAACTTCTGCTTTGTCACGAACGTGCTATTGGCCTTGGGACTGTCCGTGCTGAGTCCATAGATTGATAGCGATGCGCCCGTAATTGGAGCGTAGTTGTCCCGGAAGAGGCATGCTTGTGTGGTGCCTGTACCATTATGTTAGTCTCTGACACCCAAGTAGATACAAAACATAGGCACAGAAAAGGGTCGACGTACAACCTGGCGTGCTCGCTTTCGGATACGTGAAGACCACAATCCCCGCGAGACTCTTATCCAGAAGATCCTTGAGCGTAACGTCCTGTCCGTCGTTTGTCTGTAGGGTCCCGCCGAAGCCGTCGAGGGCGATCTTTTCGCCAACACCTATCTTGCCACCCGTACTCGCAGTGCCATTGGGCTTAGGTTCAGCGGCGGCCGTGGTAGGCGCTTCAGCTGCTGCTGTCGGCGCCGAGTCATCCTTCGTGGCCTTATTCGTGACAGCAGCCTTCGCTTTCTCGGCGAGTTTCTTCACTGTATTGCCGGCGCCACTACCTCGTTTCGTAGGAGGAGGAGCAGTGGCGGGCTCTTTTGGCGCTGGGCGTTTGCGGAGTTCGACTGGCATTTTGGCTGTTTCAGTCTGTTAAGAAGATCGGGAATCCTATTGCTTTTGAAGTCAGGATGAGGCAACCGATACTCGTTTGTACGCCGATAAAGGATGTCAGGGTGTGAGCTGGCCGTTGACAATTTAGTCTTCGATGTTGTAATGCTGGCAAGACTTAGAGTCAGCAAGATGGTTAAGCTTCGCAAGCTTTAGGGATTTGAACAAGACGCTAGACTCGCATGTTCAAGGTATAGTAAGAATTCCCTCCTCAGAGTGATATTAGAAAGCTGAAATCAATCAGCCACACGATCCTCGCCAAGGCCGGTAAGCAACGAAGCTGGCATGACCGTGAGAAGAGTAGAAGCCATCTCGCATCTTGCACCAGCCCGGCGTCACTACGGTGACAAAAGCAGGGTTTCTCCTTTTGTGGGCAGGGATTTTGAGATTTCCCACACAGTTGGGAGAGGAACGACAGTAGAGACTTACCCAGTGCTTGATATTCTCTTTACGTACCTCCTACCTGAGGCCTTCCAGCAGCAACACCTTGAACGTACGACGAAGAAATCAGACTCACCGAGTAGTAATATCTGCTCTCGTGGCGCAGTTGATCGAGCAGTGGTAGTCCAAAGTGTCCCTAGACCACTGCCTTCGAGGTCACAATGTCCAGGTGGCTTTCGCTGTCGGACAGACTTTAGTCAGCAAAGAGGGACATTGTTTGCGATATGTACGAGTGGGATGTCGCAGAACGAACCTCGTTTCAACCTTTTGAGGAATCTCTGTTGTACTTTTGCGCGATCTTTGGGATGTTGATTCTAACAGTCAGGGCAGATGGGAGGTCAGCGGTGTAGAGTAGAGAACACAGCTAGTAGCTTTGGTGGTGTGTAGTCGAACAAGAAACGGCTCAGCAGAATGCAGGTCACGCCTTTCAGCGTGCTAGTTCCAACGCCCAGATCGGCCCCGATCAACGTCCATCAACCTCTCATCCACTACTCTTATTGGTAAGCGAAGAGGAGGTGGACGTGTGCGGCGCGACAATTTGAGGAGTAGCCAAGGGCTATCATGAAATCGGAGCTGCAATTCGTCTCTCCGTTTGGTTCTGACAGCGAACTGCTTCATGCAAGCACTGACTACCTTAGTTGGCTGGGTGGTTGGCGCGGTTGGCTAACCCCTGAAAAGCAGCACTGTCCTCCTCAACCTGAGTCTCAGACTGTGGCCTTAACGATCTCGAATCCGAGGCTGGGGCAATAGTGGGCAATGCAGAACTGCATAAGTGGCGTATCTGACACCTCCACTCCCAAAAGCGACGAGCAAATCAGTAAGAATACGGCATGCCTACTACCTAGAAATAAGAATACAGGAATTTTAGCACATTGTTATCATTTTGGACTAGCTAGTCAGAGTCAAAAAGACTCCCTTTGCCTTGTCACTAATTATGTTGCTTCACCAAAGCAATCGAGTAACTGGCCATAAACCTCCCCGGAAGCTGCCCCTAACAGATCCATCGCCATGTATCCCTGTGCACGGCTGCCCTTGACTTCTTTCACGCTCGGGCATTTCACGCCGAGGCAATGTGGTCGAAGTCCGAGCCAGAAGCCTTCACTTCATTCTTCTCCTCTGCAAATGAACCAGTACTCTTTGTTTCTGCGTATGTTGGAAGCCAATACAGGAAATAGGAAAACGTGCTGAGATGATTAGGATTGGTCGGTGGTGAGTCGAATAGCCCAGAGGTCCAGATGAACCCTCAGGGTGGAGCAGGTTGACGTTGTTGAGAGTCGTTTTCTGCGTTAATGGGCAGCACTGGTGATGCTGTACTGTCGTATGTCGCTTAAACTTCGTTCATGTCCGATGTCGCATGCAATATCTTGCTCTTGAAGCGTCGATGTTATCCCATGAGTCGTTGATCATCGCTGATGTAATTGCATGTCGTATTGAGAAGAGTGGCCATTCAGATAAGAAAGTCCGCGTGTCACATAGACCCTTTACGGATTTGCCATGTGCTAGAGCAAACCCCGCGCCGGATCCGACATACCCATTGTTGTTGTTGGAAGACAGAGAAGTCTTTAGAGGTTGAGGTGAGGTCCAGTGTCGAGCAACACTAAGCCGTCATTCGGTTTCAACGATAAT
This sequence comes from Vermiconidia calcicola, assembly GCA_035928285.1. NCBI lineage: Eukaryota > Fungi > Ascomycota > Dothideomycetes > Mycosphaerellales > Extremaceae > Vermiconidia > Vermiconidia calcicola. Next base: position 795,211 of record JAXLQG010000006.1, read on the forward strand.
CGCCGTTGCCAGTGGTTATCCTCGTACCAGAACGAAGCCTAACGTCGAAGACTAGAGCATTAGTCAGATGCCATTGCAAACCTCCACGCAACCGAAGCAAATCGCAGAGGAGATCCCTTACACGGAACCACGAGGTATTCAGTACTCACATCCTGTCACTTCCTCCTTGGTCGTTGCCGCTAGTGCCGCGTTCGATAACCTTGCGTCGGGAGCTGGAGATGGCTGCTGGTTTGCCTTGAGTCGAAGTATGCTGTGGGGTGGGAACACCAGTGGCTGCTGCAGTGCCGGTATGGCCACGTCGTGGTTTTTCCTCTTCCTCCTGAGCTGGTTGGTTGCCTGCAGCTTGAGCGATGGCCTGGGCGTTCTTCTGATACTTGTACACAGTCCAGTCGAAGACATAGTCGTACTGGAATGATTCACGAACGAACAGATCACGGAAGATCTTTCGGAGGTAGGAGTAATCCGGCTTGTCGTCGAAACGGAGGGAACGGGTGTAGTTGAGATAGATGGCGAACTCGTTAGGGAATCCTCGGCAGAGAACCTCGGTAGGAGTGGTCATCTTCTTTTCCATGATACGGTCGTACTTCTGCTTCTTAGTAGCAGCCTTCAAACCTTGCCATGGGAGAGAGCCACGGCAGAAGTAGAGCATGACATAGCCAAGAGACTCCATGTCATCACGGCGAGATTGTTCAACGCCCAAGTGAGTGTTGATGGAGGCATAGCGGGCCGTTCCAGTCAAGTTTTTATTCTCACGATATGGGATGTGGAAGTGAGTTTTGGGGTCCCGGTATTTCTTTGCCAAACCGAAGTCGATGACATTGACCTGATTGCCTCTCTTGCCAATACCCATGAGGAAGTTGTCAGGCTTGATATCACGGTGGATGAAGGACTTGGCGTGGATATACTCGATTCGAGAGATGAGCTGGTCGGCCAGCAAAAGGACGGTCTTGAGGGAGAACTTGCGGTTGCAGAAGTTGAACAGATCTTCCAAGCTGGGACCGAGGAGGTCAAGGACCATGGCGTTGTAGTCACATTCTGTGCCGAACCAGCGGACGAAAGGAATGCCGACACCACCGGCAAGCGACTTGTAGACACGGGCTTCGTACTCGAGTTGAGGGTGTTTAGCCTTGACGGATTCGAGTTTGATGGCAATCTCTTCACCAGAGATGATATTGGTGCCCAAGTAAATGTCACCGAAACTACCGCTACCGATCTTTCGTCCGATGCGGTATTTGTTACCGACACGCAGATCCTGTCAACAAAACATCAGTATGTGGGCCTGAACTCTTTCTTTTTTGCAGTAATCACAAAACAGAGGTGTGCTGTTACGGCTCTGACAACCCTCCATCAGGCTTGACGCCGAAGACTACACGTTGTCACGTACCATTGTCGTCATTTTGACTTAGGGGGGCAGCAACTAGGCTGCAAGAGGTGGAAATATGGTAGAAATGATGGAATAGGAGGGTTGCAGTTGCAGGGAGTAGATGTTTTCGGCGGCGTTGGTGGATTTAGAAACTGTAAACGATCTCGGCCTGTTTTCGATATGAGGTCAGTAGGAAGCCGTTGAGAGCGGTGAAAGGTAACGTGAGATTGACAATAAAACAGAGGAGAATGCCTGGCTGTACGTGCCCCAATCCAGACAGGAAAAGTCGATTGTAATGATGGTGGGAGAAGATGGAACGTGAAGAAGTGTAGGGCGCAGGCGAGGTTGAGGTTGAACGGGTGTGGGCTGGGCAGATTGGCGTGATATTGGGCAGCTCAGCAGAAGGATGACTAACCTGGTGCAGGAAGAGGTCAAACGGACGGCAAACCGTTGGCCTGATGACAAGTGAGTCGGATGCTCACGAGTCTTCAAGCTGGTCAATGAGACCGGGAGAGATGTCGGAAGGTTGCAGATGGAGGGATGAGGGAGAGTGAGGGAGGAGAGAAGGACCAAGAGAAGGTCAGGTTTCAAGGTCACGCAGAGGAGAGAGAGCGAGAGAGGGAGAGAGCGAGGTCGCAGTGGCAGGTTAGCGTGGGCAAAGTGAAGGGGGGGCCACTTTCGCTTCGGCCTGGTGAGCCGCAGCTGCCCGCCCTTTGAATTCACGCCTGTGACTGCAAAAGTGGCTCATTCTTATTATTCTGGCCATTCATGGGCCCATTTCTTGGCCTGTTGAGCACTTGTTTGCCTCGTTTGTCGCCTATGCGAACCACCAGATCCCACCCTCGGCGGTCGCTTCCCGGGCATGCTCCAGGCCTGAACAGCAACTTTCTAGGCTCTTTTTTAGGCGCGTTGCCAGCTCGTCTCCATGTCTGAAGGCCTGATTTGCTGCTATCTACTGTATCTGCCAGCATTTTCGTTTGCTTCACTAGTTGGGCAGCACTGCCAATCCACGGCTATCTCAAAATCTCATGGTGAATGCCTTATCTAATTGGTTAGGTCTTTTGTGATTTATCTACCAATCGAGCGAGTGATCATGCAATCAGGAAATTCGTTTGTGGTGTAGATCAGTCGAATTCTGCCTCAAACCACGACTGATTGTCAAACGGCGAGGACGGATCCTTATCCGTGTCAATAATGAATGCCCTTTCCGGTGGGCTAACCAATAATACCCCCAAAGTGCTCATCAAACACCTGGCTCAGAGATTCAATCATGCTGATCGGTACGGAGTAGGCCATACGGTACACGGTCATATTGATGTCGGCCAGTTGTGGCTGGTGACGTTTTGACTTCACACCCTCGACGCCTCAACTTGAAGCCACCGCTAATGAAATCAATCGTCATCATAGGAACCCACGAGGAGAAAATATCACAATTCAGAATGCCTCGTAAGTCTGCCATACTGGACATGTATCTTGTGTTTCCTTCGGAGTGGCGAAGACGAAGAGCGTGAGAGGATCAGACCGACGAAACCCTCGATCTGTCCGAGTACAAACTTGAAGCATGGCCTGGCCTCAGATCGAACCCAGCACGCCTCATCTGACCTACCTCCTTCTCTCTTTCTTTCTGATTCTGTACGCCTTGTTCTCAGAGCTCATCCGCAACCGAGCTCACCTGTCCGAACCTCCGCTCGCAACCCTCACGGGCATCGTCTTTGGTCCAAGAGGAGCCACAGTCCTCGACCCGATCGACAAATGGGGTTGGGAAGACAACATCACTCAAGAGCTCACTAGAATCATCACAGGAGTACAATGCTTCGCGGTGGGCATTCAACTTCCAGCAGGCTATGTCAAGCGACATTGGAGGAGTGTCGGTCTCCTTCTGGGCCCAAACATGATAGCTGGCTGGATCATCTCCACGATTGCAATACACTTTATCTTACAGACTACCTGGAACACAGCATTCCTCATTTCAGCTTGCTTGACTCCGACAGACCCTGTCCTTTCAGCCAGCGTGATCGCTGAAGCAAAATTTGCTCAAAGAATACCTCTCCGAATCCGCCATCTACTGGCAGCAGAGTCCGGGTGCAATGATGGAACCGCTTTTCCGTTCTTGTATGCTGCGCTGTATGCTACATTGGCCAAGTCTTCTGGTAAAGCCATTCGGGAGTGGTTGACCGATTTGCTTCTCTGGCAGTGTGTGACTGGTATCATGATAGGCGTGGCGCTCGGGATCTTGGCCAACAAGGCTCTCCGCTTCAGTGAATCGCGCGGATTTGTCCAGGAATCGACACTGTTTGTTTTCTACTTCCTCATGGCCATACTCTGCGTTGGTGTGGGAAGCACCCTAGGGTTGGATGACTTCCTGGTCTGCTTCTGCGCAGGCGCAGCCTTCTGTTGGGATGGATGGTTCTCAACAAGAACCGCAAGGATGAAACTACCATCCATCCTGGACTTGATGCTGAATTCGACAATGTTCGTCTACTTTGGGTCCATCATACCATGGGGGTTGTACAAGCACAACCTCGCCCCTGGACGCATGATCCTCTGCGTCCTGGTGATTCTCCTACTTCGGCGGCTGCCCGCGATCCTCATACTCAAGAGATTGATCCCCGATATCCGAACGTGGCATGAGGCCCTTTTTGTTGGCCACTTCGGGCCTATGGGAGTTGGAGCGCTTTTTCTGGCTATTGAGGCTCGAGCTAGGCTGGAGACCGGCACGTCAGAACCACTTCCTCACCCCCCTGTTGACGCGCCTCACCAGGAGGCCCTCGGCACGGTTTGGCCTGTGATTTGTTTTGTGGTGCTCTGTTCGATCATGGTTCATGGACTCTCACCGTTGTTCATGAGCTTAGCAAGCCACTTTTCGCGAGAGCCCAAGGAAAGGGCACCTCTGTTGGGTGGTGAGGAAGAAAGACTGTATGGGATGGCATCCCACGAAAACGAAGTACCTGCGGATGAGCACAGAAGAGAGGAGATTGAGGAAAATGCAGACGAAGAGATGTGATGTAGTAATGAAGAACTTGGAATACAAACAGCCAGTCTTGATGATGGCGCATCTGACACAAGCAAGGAACCGTGCTATTGACCCTGGGTCCTCTACTCCCGCACTCATAAGGTAGCCTCGAGGGCCTACAGCTCGGGATGTGCCTCGGCCCGGTTTGGCGGAACATGTCCGCCTCTCTCTCTCTCGTCGGGGTTAAATGTATCTCCGGAGGGACATCAACCCCTACCAGTTTCCATTCTTCCCACCCAAACTACTGTGATACTTACTTCCATGATGCCGATAGCCGGAGCGGAGAGATACTTATTTAGGTACTCTTATCAAATGAATAAAGCTCTCTCCGGTCTCCCTCCGCCATCGAGAACGCATACATGATTGACGGGGACACGAACCTGTCGACGGATCGATCCTTCTTTACCTTAGTACTGCGTAACGACACGACCACCAAAGGATTGCCAGATTTGACGACGCCACCACCATGCGTCCCGTCCAATACACAAGCCATCCCTACATCTTGAAGACGTCCCGAGGCAGTCTCCGAGGAGTAGAGCAACGCACAGCCTCGGGCGAGCCCATACTCTACCGCTTCACAAAGGTACCCTATGCGCTTCCGCCGGTAGGCCCGCGACGATGGCGCCGTCCACACTCACTGCCGTCGGACTTCTCCTTTGAAGAAGACAGCAGCTCCGGCTCCCGCCAACCAGGCGACTATACACACTTCGGCCCAATCTGTCCACAGCCTCACTACGCGCACGACGGTGTATATGTGGACAATCCTGCCGCTGCTCCGCCCATCGACAACGTCCAGGACGAGGACTGCTTGTATCTCAACATCTGGGTTCCAGCAGGCAGCAGCTCAGCGCCACCTCCGAAGCAAGGCTGGCCTGTGCAAGTCCACATTCACGGCGGATGGCTCCAAGTCGGCAACGCAATGCAAGATCACCAGCACGACCCGTTCGACTTGATCAAGGACGTTACGCCTAGAATCATTGTCTCCCCCACCTACCGACTCAACCTCTTTGGCTTCCTCGCCGGCGACGAGCTCGCTTCTCTACACGAAGAGCCGGCCCCGTCAAACTTCGGCCTCTGGGATCAGCGATGTGCTCTCGAATGGGTCGCCAAAAACATCGGCCTCTTTGGCGGCAATGCCGACAACATCACCGTCGGCGGCCTGTCCGCCGGCGCGAACTCGACATTCTTCCAGCTCAACTACGACAGTATGCTCCCCGCCTCCCAGCGACTCATCCAGCGCGTCTACCTGTGGTCCAACGCCGTCGCCATCCAGCCGAATCCCACCAACGCCCCCGTCTTGACCTCTCAGTTCAACGAGCTGTGCTCGCTCTTCAACATCCCCTCCTCCTCGACTCCGGCCGAGAAGCTCTCGCGCCTCCGTGCCATTCCATTCCAAGACCTCGTCACCGCCAACACCAAGATGAAGATGCACACCTTCCGTTCCAGCACCGACAACGCCTTCATCCTTCCGACCTTTCTCTCGTCCCTGCACAGCGGCTCATTCACCACGCGCCTCGCTCAGAACGGCACCTCCGTCCTGCTAGGCGAGGTCAGCGACGAGAAGGAGCTCTATAAATTTGTCAACCCACCGTCCGACTATCCGGGCCTCCTCCTCCAACTGGCCAATTACTATCCGAAACCTGTCCTCGAAGCTCTCCTGAAAATCTACGACCTCCCGCCTCAAAACTCGACCGACGCAAACGCTTGGGCCGAGGTCTTCAGCCAGATAGTCGCAGACAACCAAGTCCACGCTTCGATCCGGGGCTTGACGCATATCCTGCTCAACCCACCATCCCATCCGAACGTCACGCCGCTCCCACAGAGCCGCGTCCAACGGTACCGTGTTGCCTGGCGGGCCAAGAGCCAGGATGACTGGGTCAAGCCGGAAGTCGGAGTCTGTCATGGCGGCGATATGCCCTTGTGGTGGGCATCGGCCTGGCGACAAGATTTCCAAGAGACGGACAAGGAAGCGACCAAGAAGTTCCTCGAGCCTTTTGCACAGTTCCTGCGTGGCGAGGATGTTAACTGGGGGTGCACTGGCGAGAATCGGTTGCGGCTGTTGGATAAAGATGGATCCGTGAAAGAAAACGTGAAAGACGAGCTTTGGGAACGAGGCATGCAGGTCTTCAACACTGTCTGGGAAGCGCAGAAAGGGACTGTGGTGAAGGACACTTCCTTGGACAGCCGCTTGTAAAACTGGTATATGCTATGTAGTCCACATGTGTTGGGTCAGCTCTCACGAGAGATTACTTAGATAATCTCAAAGCTTCTCAGAAACTCCCCCTGCTCATCGAACCGGAATGTCTCAGCACTCAGCTGTCGTTCTGCATCTGGTCCGATGGGTTCAGGAAAGATCCTACAGCCACGGGGCAACCAGTTGGGAGTCAATGTGCTCCTTCTGCGATCTTCCACCGCAAAGTATCCAATGCGCCTATAAGTTCCAGATCCAGTACCACTATCCGGATCCATACACGGCGCCAGAACAATCCCTTGAGCTGCAAGGATAACTTTGCGAGCCGAACCAGGATCAGCATTGACGAGTCGGAATGCGCTCGTTCGTACGATAACAGCAAGGGCATGTCTTGTTGAGCTGAGATCTTCAGTCGAATCGAGGCGCACAACGACACCTGGGACATTTGATATGGTCCACGCTAAAGATTCGTCGACCGATAAGTCCAAGCTGAGCGCTTGAAGATGGAGTATAGCCGAGATGACCGTTCCGAATTCACTGCCATCAGACGTAGCGCAGCTGACCTCTAGAGGTCTAGCAACAATCCAAGGGTTACTAGCACGCTCTGCATGCATCACATAGCCATCCTTGGACGCCCAAGACCATGACGGGGCACGGTATTCGAAGGGGGGAACAGTCTTGGTGTTTGGTCGAATGTACCACAACAGGCCGTCCATAAAATGCTTGCGCCAGAGCCCGGCAAGAAATCGATCTTTCATGACCACACCGAATAGCTTTGAGACACCCGCCACGGCGAGAATCTTGTCCGCTGGGAATGAGAGATGGCGAAGAGAATAGTGTCCAACGAAGCTTGTCCAAACAGTGAAAAGCATCGACTGAAGTGGACGAAGCTCGCGGCTCTGATCTCCCTCTGCCCTTCTTGAAGCCTCAAGCACCGAACTGATTGGTCCTATTTCCTCATCATGCAAGAAGTAGCGATCTTTGTCAACATCCGGTGTGATTTCAACAGGCCTTTTGGGTTGCATGGTTGGATAAGTCTCACAAGCTCGAAAGCCTGAGCATTCCCAAAGAACTTGCCGAGCGCCGAAGTAGACAGTACGAGGGGCAAGGATCTCCTCTTGAAGCACCCAGCCACGGGTAGTCAGAGGCATATGGATGAGCTCTCCTCTCCACAATTGTAAGTCGTTTATGAGGAAAGACTTCGAGAGTCCATAGTCTTCTGCGTTCAGACGTACGCTGTCGCTGCTAACCACTTCGGGGTCTCTTGTACTGAACAAACCGTCTTCCCTCCCTGACAAGGCCAAGATATTACACAACGCGTTGCCAAAGACTTCAGCCATGCCCACTGCCTCTTGCTGAATGTCTTTCAATTCGTCTTGACGTATGCCTTTGGAGCAAGATTAGCGGAGAGTAGGCATTTGGGTTTTCAGCATACATAATGAGTCGATCCACAGATAACGAACGCCGATATGCCTGACCACTCGAATGGCATCCTGATATGTGCCAGGAAGCACAGAGACAGGCATCCCACGAAGCATAGCTTCCTGAGTGCCTTGCTCAAGCTTGATCATATCTTGCCCCCATCTGTGACTCAACGTAATATATGGCGCTGACAACTCTTCGCCCGCAACGATTACCAACCTCCAAAAGTCATCATTTCCGCCGCTGGCATCTACGTCGATCAAGCGGCTGGGATAGATTATTGACTGTTGTAGTTGCTGCAGGCATTCAGGATGGGACGTCGACCAGACGCAGCTTCCAAGCCAGTGTCGAATCAGGTCAAGCACTCTGCAATCTGAGGTAGAAGTTGCATTCTTGGTTGCAGTAATGACAGGAACATTTGGTAGTCTTCATCAGGTCCTCTATCAGACAACATCCAGGCCAATATCAAGGCAGGAAGTGAGAACAATGCAGTGATTGCGAAGAAACAGCCTACCTTGAGGTTTGAGGGGCAACAGTGACTTGTAGGTAACCGTATGAGTAACCCTTTCCCTCGACTGGTAAACCATTGGAATCATGGCCGATGATCGGTGTCAATTTGCACCCTAATCTGACGAGACTGAAATTAAGCGCGGCAGTAAGCGATTTGTCGAAGGTGATTAAGTTGTCCTTTGCGAGGTCCGAGAGGATGTGCGTCCACTTCTCATCTCCAAGTTGAATACGCAGCCTCGTGCACAAGTAGCATCTCGCCTTGATGGCGGCTTCGAAGTCCGTAGTCGTGACTTCGTGGGTAACTTGTTCATCAGGTGCGAGCGGCTCAGACTGTTGTATCAACTGTCGACAGTTCTCGCACAGCATCTCGGACGGCTGAGAACCATCTAGGCGTGACCCTTTCGAAATGCAGAGATAGACTGTGGATGTTGACGTCCTGAGAGAACCAGCGAAGGTGGCAACTGTGGAAAGTCTTTATAGTCAGACATGTCTTGCTTGGAGAATTATCAGAGGGAACCGGCAATATATGGGAAAGTGACAACGTCAGACATGCCAGTTATTCTCTTGACAAAAGGATGCCCATGATGTGCCGTGCTCCACGATGCTCCGAGCACGCAATCGCCCGTGGCCCCTAACGTTAAACAGTCCTGGCACCCACCTGGGACAGTCTCATAAGCACCACCCGGGCGCCGAGGCCTAAACATAGCTCCCAGACCCCCACCAGACGCTCCCAAACTCTCACCGTCTCACTTCCTGCTTACCAATTATTGCGCTTCCCTAACGTTAACGTCGTACGCCATTTGTTTCAATTAATATAGTCACGATTGAGCAAGTTTCCCGCAACCACAACCGTCTCCGATCCGTCACCCTCGTTACGAAGCACGTTTCCTGTTCCTCCTGCGGACTGTGTCCCCGTTTGTTCCTTGCGTGCTTGCATACCAAAGTTGGGTAGATCCGATCGCCGCCCACCCCCCTCAAACTGCGCACAAGTGCCTCACGTACTCGCCCGCCGAGGATCGCAATAAGTACTCGGTCGTGTCCGTCGCTCCCACCCACCACTCCACCCCTCACAACAAGACATACGACACTCTAGTAGCGCTTCAAATATCAAAGACTCACTTTCATCCCCCGTTCTCGTCTGCACACCAGCAAAAATGTCCGACCACCACTACAAATTCAATGTGACCATGACCTGTGGCGGCTGTTCTGGCGCCATTGAGCGCGTGCTTAAGAAACTTGATGGTGTGTTCAGCTCTCTTCGCACCCTTTTTTCCCACTCACTGACTTCTTCGTGCAAAAGGCGTCAAAGATTACAACGTCTCGCTCGACACCCAGACCGCAGACATCACCACCGTAGACTCGGTATCCTACGAGACCGTCCTCGAGAAGATTAAGAAGACTGGCAAGACTATCAACTCAGGCGAGGCCGATGGAGTTGTTATGTCTGTATAAGGGAGGACAAAGACTGCATATGTTGGATTGCATCGGATGCCGTGGCTATCTATGTCTGCTGCTGGATAAATGGGTTCATTGGGGCGCATGGTGTTGGCATGGTCGGAGGACATAAACAATACAGCAAGCGCAAGACCAATTGATTCAATGTCGACAGACTTTGTATTCTACTGTCTGTACTCTGCGAGTCACCTATTTCCCCTGCAACCAAACCCTGTACAGCTCTCGGTGACATTGACACCAAGCTGGAATCCAATGCTCTCATCTCGCACAGTCGAGTAGCAAAACCGCTGCCACTATTGTACAAGTAGTCTCATGCCATGCATCATCCTTCGTAGACTGGGTATCATTAAACAAATGCCAGGACATCGGAAATGCACCGGCTGCCTCCCCAAGACCCGCGCGAAGTGTCATTATTCCGTTGGAACTCCATTGCAATGCAAGCAATATGCCGCTCGTGCGCATGCTGATCAGGGAAGAAAACGAAACGCACCCATGATTGCGCGAGTTTTTGAAATAGACAGATTGGGAGTCTCCCCAGTGACGTTGAAGTGAAATGTCGTGGAAACGAGAAGAATGGTCTGCTCGAACCTCAAAATCGTGAGGAGCCAGTCTCTAAGCCAGTAAACTGTTAGTACCCGAAGTATATCTCTTTTCAAACGCTTTGTGTTTCAGCAGGATATGCTTTAAGATCTTACCGTGTGATTTCGACTTTTGAGAAGCCCACCCCGAGCATCTGACAGATGAATTGCCGGAACAGTGACCTGGACTGTAATCATCGGGCGACATGAGCGTATGGACGAGCAATGACTGCCGCTCTGTCATCATATTCATACACACGTTGAGATGATTGCACATGTGGTTCAAAGGCAGCCATGTGGCGATCCATCAGGACTCGACCATCGTGGATCCTATGGTCGTCAAGAGGTTCATACACGCGACTCACAACAGCCGGAGAATGGTTTTCAAAGTCTCGTCGATGCATACTCATCTGAACTTCGGAAAAGCGGTTGGAACCTTGAACATGTGGAGGATGGCGTGGCTGCATCCTTGCAGGCTCCTGGAGGTCATACGGTGCATCTGAATCTCGATGCAAGAGTGGGCCTGGATGCGATGCACCATTGACGTCGGGAAGGCGCTGCACATATCTTCTGATCTCCGTAGCAGGTACGGCTGGTCGCAATACAGGACTCGCACGCGGCTCACCATAATTAATGGGGCGAGTAGTGGCATGAACATGGTCTGGGTGTGGCACATATACACGCTCTTGATACCTGACAGGCGATTCTCTCCTCACAAATCGATGGTCGGGCAGTGTTGATGGCTCCTCCAACCGGCGTCTTTTCGAGAAATGAGGGTCATTGTCTGCAAGCTCAAAAACAGGGGCTTCCCTATAGCTGACACCGTTCTCTCGAGCTAGGTTAGTATCACGAAGTGCAGGATGTCTCTCAAAAGGATTTCGTCGTACGGAGGGCGACAGGTGTGCTCCATCGTGGCCTTCGATTGATGGAATAATAGTACCATCACCACCGTCGAACTCGTCATCTTTGCGACGGACGGAATAGTTCGGTCCCAGAGGGGACGATGGCCGAGTTCTTATCCGATGCTCTGGGGCAGGAATGGCTCGTGGAGTGCGATCAGTCGGACGGTGTGCTTCGTAGACTTCCCGCGGTCGCGGATCAATTCGTTCATATAGTGTGCCGTCAGCACCTCTAATATACGTTCGTGGACTTTGTTGACGAACGTAACGAGGCTAGAAGAAGTTAGCGAAACAATAAATGGCTAGGGATAGGGCCGTTGAGATAAATATTTCAGCTGCCACCTAGGAACCACTCCTACCTCGTAGTCGATACTGCTCATCGTAGCAGGGGGCGGTCGGGAATAAACGACCTGTGGAGGTGCAGCAGCAGGAGGATCAAGCGGGACAAGAATGCGAGTCGAAGGGGGATCTTCCGGCTCGTATGTTCTCTCCAGCACTGCCACTGGCTGGCGCATCACACCAGCACGATAGTCACGTCTAGCTTGATCCCACACGGCGTATCGACTGCGATCTCGTTGAGCAACCGCATCATCCTTGGGCTTGTACCGCGGGACGACCCGTGGCAGGTTCTGGGAATAGTGAACTGCTGCCTGACCATACTGATCACGTAGAGGAGAAGCGGGTCTGCCTAGACCTGCACCATAGGCAGTACTTGGGAGCTCCTCAACTCTGACGTTGTCTTGGACGACTTGGACGTCGTCGGTGTCAGTCTCATTGTCATCCTCATCAGAGATCACGATGACCTCTCTGAGGAGATCGTCAGCTGCCCGCTGTGTGGCTTCATCCACAAGTTCATTGTCGCCACGCCATTCAATCAACTTGGCGAGGGTATCTTGCTCCACAGCATGCCGAGCCTCATTGTATGGGCATCTTCTGAGCAATTTGTCATACTCCGTGTACACATGTCGGATGTGAGCCACAACAGACAGCTGGGCTCTGCGGACGAGAGGAATTTCGTCCGCAGTGCCAACCTTGTTGTCACCCAGTTGAAAGGCTGTCTTGATGATCTGAAACAGGTCGTTATCCGGAATCTTGGGAAACAAGTCCTTGATGGTTTGTTTGGCTTCTGTATTGATGGTGATTTGATCTTTTGGATCGTCCTTGGGACGTTGACCATTCTGGTAAACTTTCTCAAAGAGCTTGTCATCTTTGGTATCATCGATGACCTTTCCTCCCGTGGTAAGGCGGATACCATAATGTGCACAAACTTGGGCGACAACACTGGTAGGGAAATGAAAGCCAATACGGTGTACTTCCCTAGAGAGTTCATGCCGAGCAGCATGAGGCGTTGTCTAGATAGTTAGCAACAGTGGTTGGTTGATGTCTGGGTTGCTTACAGTCACGGCGAAGATTTTGTGGTCTCCACGACGGGCAAATTCCTTCAGAGCAGCCGTGAGCTCTGGATTCCCGGCGGGAATGAATGTGTATCCTTGGGGAGGGTCCGCACGAAAGGTGACCTGGCGGTTTCGGTAAGTAATACCTCGGGCGAGATATCCTGTCGGTCTTACCAGACTCTGTAATTGCTTCTGGTCTTTCGACGCGCCTTGCACGACCACTTTGTGTTTGTTTCTTTCTCTTGCAACCTGAGCGCCTCGGGTCGACGTTCCTCCTGCTGGGCCAACTTTTCGCCCCTTCTGTTTGACCTTCGCCATCGTGGCGGCTTATGCAGACTACACAGACAAAACGAAGGACAAGAGTAAAAGCATCGGGAAAGGGGAATGATACAGGCGACTGACAAAGCCTAGGAATTAGTTGAACAGAAAAGAGATCGCACACGGCAAGTCGAAGTCCGGGCTTGTAGGCAGTGGCTACTGTAAGAAGGTCCCAAGTCAAGGGCAGCTGGGAGAGCTGCTTGGTCTCTCGTGGCAAAATCTCGTGCGAGATCTAGCTTGCCTGATGATGACGGGTATTCAAGGCTCTGAGGAGCGACACGCGCATGCCTGCCTTTGAAATGTCGAAGGTAAGAATTGGGATGACGAGAAGGAAAAGAAGGAAAGAAAGAAACAATGGGCGGCTGCGCTCTAGAAAAGCAAGAACCTGCGCGGCCCCTCAAAGGGCTTGGCGGCGCTAAACAGTTCAGCCTGATGCAGCCTCGTGATGCCGCCTGCAACAGCATGTGAGATTTCTTTTTCTTGCAATCGAACGGCTTCGCCTGTATTTCTGGTGTTCTGTTGTTTGACGAACACTGCATGCGCTGGTACACATGAGCACATCCGAAGTTCTTCGGGCCTACCGCCACCTCTACCGCACCGGACTGCGAGCCATCCACTACTCGTACCCAGCACGCCTCGAACTCCGCGATATTTTGGGGGACTGTTTCCGCTCGCAACCATCTGCGACCTTCAGTGCTCGCCGGATCGAAAATACGCTGAGGTTTCTTGAGAAGGCCGGTGAATATAATGGCATTGAGCACAAAATTTTGAAGAACCTTTTGTTTATAAAGCACTGGAAGGATAGAGGATTCAAGGCCGAAATGTACGAAGGAGTGGTCTAAACCATGTTGTCGTGAAGGTACTGATAACATGAGCAGGATCAGGAAATCAAACAGCGTCTATGCAACCGAGGTCCGACGTAACGTCTGGCGACAGTATCAAGCTACTCTGACTATGCTAAATGAAAGCTTGGATATTTGCCTACAACTGGGAGCCGAGAAGTTCGATGCTACCTGATATGAAGGACTACGTTCTTGGTGAATGACTGCGACACCTACAATGGGTACTGGGGGCCCAAAGTCAACACAGCACGTGTAGGAGGTTTTGTAACCCGATTCCAGATCGGTAACGGCAAAACAGACTTGGGTGACTTGGAAGCTGGGCGGGGCGCCTCACGATGTCCAGATGATTCAACAACTCCAACGAACCTGCAACAGAATGATCTTTTCCTCAATCGCCCAGGAGAGTCGCAAAATCAATCATCGACACGGCACGAGAAAAGACGCTGCGAGAACAATTCGCGTCGTCGGCGGCCAATATCTGACCCGAATGACTTCCCTCAACGGCGACAATTCTTGGCTTCTGTCCTTCCCGCGCCCAGTCAATTCACTTCGTGGGTCATCCACCTCGGGCAGTCGATGACACCAGCAGCCATCACTGCAGAAGGAGTGGCAATCCTGGCACGTCAGATCGAGGCTGCAGCCGCAACAGCAGTGGGCATCAACAAGAACGTAGTCAACGGAGATGAACAGCAGACGCGAGACGTTGATGCCATTTTCCTTGGCTTTCACTATCTCGGCCATACGCACGAGCCTACCCTCCGACTCTTCGACACCGACATCCCAGTCCTCGCGACTCCTGAGGTCCAAGCAATAATCAAGCCGTGGAATCACTTCTCAAATATCATGACCATCCCCAGTCTCAAGGCCTCCGCTAAGTCCTGGCGCACCCCGGACCTTCATCCGGGAGATCCTTTTCCCTTGTGGTTAACGCCCATCCGACTGCTGGGCCACCACGAGCTCAATTATGTGACGGTTTTTATCTGGACGCATCCGAATGGAAAAACCAATGAGATTCATGAAGCCATCCTGCAAACCCCGCACGGCACGAAGTTGGACGTCGGTTCACTGGAGGCGTTTCTGGACTCAGAGTCCAAACCAGAAAAGCTGGCGCTCTTGCACGGGCTCAAGGAGTCTCGTGCAATGGGCAAGATGAACACCTATGGCGCCGCGGGCGGACTAACGCTGTACCGTAAGATTGGAGGTGCAAAGTACTGGGTGCCGACTCACGATTCGGAGCTGTGGTATTCCGGGGTACTTATGAGGCTTATGTGGGTAAAAGATACAGTACCGACACTGCAGTGGGCTTTGGAGGAGGAGGCCAAGACTAATGGCAAGGCGTTGGAGCTCCCAGGCGGGACTCCCAACCTCATCAAAGTCGAGAATGGCCATTGCTTTGTGCTGATATAGTCGTTTCCGGTGAGGAATGATCAGCAGAATATGAACGGAGGATAATAGCCCGAAAGGAACCACCGAGCCTATTTCCGGAGTGGCATCGTCTGACCTGGAGCACATCTAGGATACAACTTCACTTCAACAGGTTCAAGGCAGTGGATGCCTAGACAGTAAATCACTAGGAAGATAGCGATAGAACTAATGGTCGTCCTAACGTCAAGGACGAACGCTATTATCTTCTATGCGAAGAATTCCAGATAGATAACGAGGAGCTATTTTTTATTGAATCCGACGAGTTACAGCGGTCAGACAGTGCCATCTTTTCTGGAAATCGGCTTGCCACTTATACAGGCAAATGCCTACGACTCGAATCCAGGGGACAGAATGTAGGAATGGACGGCTGTACAGCCCGAAGATGAATTTTTTGAGAAGGCAAGAGCAATGCTTCAGTATCATTTCTAAACCAGCTAGGTCTACAAGACACAGTCCGCCAACCATGCTTGAAAAACGCTGTAAACAACCACCGTCATTCGATCAGTCGTAACGCCATGTAAAAAAAAACTCGATAAGACAACCTAGACCTGCTGGATATCGTCGATTGCGTCCTGAGGGTACATTCGTGATCCAGCGGCCACGCTCGAAATAACGCCAGCGCTATGCAATTGGAGCAGCACGTTGAAAAGATCCAGGTCCGAGCCTGGGCGTCCGATCAAGCTGATCGAAACCGGGAGATGTTCGGTCTTGTTGGTCACCGTCGAGTGATAGGGGACTTCTGCCACAGGTATAGTGTAGTCCGGGCATCCGACCAGGTAGCCGAAAGAGTAGATACTGAAAGTATCATTGAAAAGTTCTTTTCGATCGGGGACATGGTGACGGTAATCTGGACGACCACAAGACTGAGGGAATATCAGGAGGGTGGTCGCGTCCTGATCGTACGACCCGAAGAGCGTGGTTTCAGTCCAGTTTCTGAAGGCTTGCATGGCCTCAACGGCGTCAGCCAGCTGCTGGGCTGGCAGCGCACGCCCGTATTCGAGACGACGACTAACAACTTCGGAGATCTTGGGAGACGTGCCTCCGTTTGCAGCCACATAATCTTGGATGAACTTGTCAAGGCCTCCGTGGAAAGCTGATGCCGTTGTGATAGCTGAGTAGATGTGCCCGACTGCTTCGTCTAGAGATCGTGGCTGACCAATTGGTGGAGTCGCCCGCCAAAGCTCGTTGATGTTGAATGCTATTCTCTCACAGTTGAGCTGGACTTCCAAATCCCGGACCACCCCTTCGATCCTCTTCTCGGCTTCGGACCAGAAAGAATAGTCCACAGAAGGGTGAGGAAACCACCGATGCTGGCCATGGTGATGCTGATCCGGATTGTCGATCTGCGGAGCTCGCGTAGGGTAGAGCAAGTTGTACTTGCGCCCTGGGGTGACAGCAAGCGGCCGTTCAATCATGGGATCGACGAAATAAGACCCGACGCGAGCAAATATTTCCACATCTCTCGCAAAGATACCAACGGTATTGAATAGATCAGTCGCGCCTAGGACGCCGTCTAGACTGATTAAGCCATGCGAAGGTCTTTGTCCATACAGTCCTTGGACACCCGCTGGGTGACGGATTGAACCACCAGTATCTGTACCGACAGTGAAGTCCAACCAGTCATATGCAGCAGCTGCCGCGGCACTTCCGGTGCTAGAAGAGGATGGCTTTTGATGTCCATCGCCTCTCGGATTGTATGGACAGATGTCGTCAAGCCACTCGCAAGGATCTGTCCCCTCGGCGAACTCGGTTGTCTTGAGCTTACCGATCAAGACCGCACCTGCATCAAGGAGTACTTTGATGGCTGGAGCGGTTCTCTTCTCAGGAGAGCAGGTCTCTGTCCAGGCTCGATTGCCATATCCTGTCTTGGTTCCCCTGAGCGCGATCGTATCCTTCACGGCAAAACGAAGGCCTGCCAGAGGCCTGTCGTCATTACCATGATACAATTTAGAAGGCACTGGTATACCATTTGCCACCTGCTCTTCGGTTAGTCGAGATAGACTGATAGTGGCCAAGGGATGTATTACTGTCAGCTCATGTGAAATTGACGAAGAGACTGTCTTCTGAATGATGCCGCTCACGAAAGTTTTGTGGGTATCTTCAAGAATCCGAAAAACAGGGAAAACATGGCCAGTTGATTTTGAAACCACATACGGACCGTCCGTCAATCTGTGCTTCGACTTGTCGAGTGCGAATACCCGCTTGCTTTTGATGCCATGTCTAAGATGGCTTGGTTGTAACAGGATAACCACTGGAAAGAACACAAAATGTCAACATGGGGCTCATGCAGGGTTGTCATTGCAGGCGATCCGACTTACGTGACAAGAAGTTTTTCGACCACACGTCGTCCGCGTTGCCGAATCTTTCACAAGCCGATTCAAGATCGGAAGGTGTGAAGTCTGGGTCGGTCCATTCTATGGCAGTGCACGAGATGAAGTCGTCTTCGAAACGAGCAAGCTTCTTGGTGAGCAGGGATGGAAGGCTAGCGAGCCCCTGCTCCAACGCGATATAGTATGTTTGGTTGCCTATTGAGAGATAACGAGATGGCTCCTGATCCATGT
The DNA here is from genome assembly GCA_035928285.1 of Vermiconidia calcicola. Lineage (NCBI taxonomy): Eukaryota > Fungi > Ascomycota > Dothideomycetes > Mycosphaerellales > Extremaceae > Vermiconidia > Vermiconidia calcicola. The sequence continues at coordinate 813,182 of JAXLQG010000006.1, forward strand.
CACGGTCACGTTAGGGAAAGCTGTGTGGGAAAAATAAGAGGAAGAGGATGAATCATGGGCAGAGATATTATGTGATTATTGATGGCCTTGCATGATAAGAAATTGCTTTGTGACAGCAGGTGCGGCGGACCTCAGATCGGGCCGGCAGCCTACCAACATTGTTCTCTCCGAACAAAGGGAGATCATCAAAGGGAATGTCAATCAACGGCCCAGACGGGTCGATTTGGGATGCCTCTGGATGCATATTCGTTCTACCGAGTTACATCTGAAGTGTAATGCGAAGTGTGGGAAGGGTGATGAGGAAGGAGGATTCTTGGCATTGATAAGGCCCGAGATTCAACGAGCCAGCTGTTGGCACCCGTTGGTCAAAGAAATCAACGACGCCCAGCCGTCAACAAGGCTGCCATCGCGGTGTCTGGAGAGTATAACAATGGTCTTCGGACATTAGAGTACTCCGTTATGATGCCGGAATTACCTTACCACATACACGTATTTCTTGTACTGTGTAGACTTGGGTCGTAATTCTGTCATGGTCTATTCATCGCCGTCTCTCTGTGACACACCATTCCTGCCCATGCGTTGCCCCAGTGTCATATCGCCGGCTTTTTTATGAAAGCTATTGACGAAATCGGCACGTCCACCGTGTTTGGCGTTTCGCATTCGGGCAGCATGCTCTCGCTCACGCTCAGCTTTCTCCCGTTCCGCAATCTCGGCCAACCGCTGTTCTCTCTGTTGATCGAGGGCTGTGGCATCCTGTTGCATGGCAGCCAATCTTGCTGCCTTGTCATCCACACCTGGCTTGTCTCGCCCACGATCCCCTGCTGGTGATGGCGAACGCTGCCGACCCGGCCTTGATGAATGCCAGCTTTGCATTTTTCTGACTCCATTGCTATGCCCATTCCGTCGGGGTGGTGAAAAAGAACGTGACTGTGATCGGGGCCGCCGTCGTTCTTCAGCCGGATATGAAGATCGTTTCCGATATGGAGAACGAGAACGCGATCGCTCCGATCGTCGAGGAGGCGACCGCGAACGTGATTCTGAAGGCGTACCTGACCTCCGTCGGTGGTGTCTGCTTCGTCTCTGGAGATCCTGACTGTCAGCTCTGTATGTACGAGACTTCTCGTGGCTGTTTCGTTCATCGCGATGTCGATGATGATGCCTGTGCTTCCTCCGCTTGTGTTCTCGCTCAGTGTCAGGCTCATCTTTGCCTGCGGCCTTCAACAACAGTCTGCGCTTGACTGGATCATTCATCATCGCCTCGTAAGCCGCTTGTTCTTGCTTCTTAATTGCTAGCATGGGGTCTTCTCGGATCTTCGCAGCGGTGTCTCGCAGAGTATTTGCATTCTGAAGAGCCATGAGAGAATCTGGCGTCGCAGACTTTTGAAGTTTCTCATTGTCTGTTCCCTTGATTAGGCCGTCTATTCTTCTCTTGCCCAGCAAATATCCTTCCATTTCCTCTGTAGTCCCCGCTTGGCCGCTAGAAGGGCCCGAGTACATCCAGTCGACACGTTGTTGTCTCTTTTTCCCACCTGCGGCCTCTTGTAGCTCTTCGAGTTCCTGTATTTGTCTCTCTTCTGCGCGCTCTTTCATGATCTGATCGATCTTTTTCCGCTCCTCGAGCGCTTTCTGTTCTTCCTCCCACACCTTCTTCTGGTTCGTCATAAGCGAAGGGTGCCATGATTTCTTGAGGTTGAGATCGCCACCCATTTTGACTACAGTCCCAGTGTCAACAAGGGTGTAAGAATGGAAAGGCGAAATGCAGGTACTGTGTAGAAGAAAAGTCGAGATGTGGCGTAAAATCTGTCGATGCGCGCGCAGCTCCGCAGAACCAGGACTGTATGATGCCGTGGTGGCCGTGGCAGCCTAAGCCTAAGTCTAGTAAGTGAGGCTGGCCCGCAGCAACAGATTTGTTTGGGCGAGGAACGGCGAGGCTACGGGGCCTACCAGGCTGTGACTTGCTTCTCCGCATTTCACACCCAATTCACATCACCATCGATCTGCCTGCGCCAGCTGCACATTGCGATCACAGAACTACCTCAATCATTCCTCACTTGTCGCGACTTTATTGCCTTGTCTTCTCAACCGCACGACAGACCCATTCCTTCTTCTCCTGCGATAGCCAACCACGCCACCGTCTCCAGCCGCGAACCAAAACGAGGGCGCCCCTCAGGATTCCGTTATCGTCCCTCTCTAGACAGAACCACTATCTACCACCGCGACAATGTCCGACGATGATGATTTCATGCAAGATTCGGACGCTGAACAGTATGTCTCCTCAAAAAAAACCCCAGTTGACGGCCAAGGCCCGAGAATGGAGTTTAATTAACGGAGCGTAGGTATGACTTCGAATATGAAGACGACGACGACCTCTCTGGCTCCGGCGACGTCGACATTGAGAACAAGTACTACAATGCAAAACAGCTCAAAGCCGACTCACCTGAAGAAGCCGTGACCGAGTTCCTAGGTGTCCCTGAGTTAGAACCGGAAAAAGGCGACTGGGGCTTCAAGGGCCTGAAGCAAGCCATCAAGCTCGAATTCGCACTGCGCCGCTATGACGATGCCATCAAGCACTACAAGCAACTCCTCACCTACGTCAAGTCCGCAGTCACTAGAAACTACTCCGAAAAGTCCATCAACAACATGCTCGATTACATCGAGAAAGTGGCCGCCGGCACCGACCAGTCGGCCTACCGGTGCATGGAGGAGTTCTACTCCCTCACACTCGACACTTTCCAGGCTACGAACAACGAGAGACTGGCATTGAAAACGAATGTGAAGCTTGCGAAACTCTATCTCGACAAGAAAGACTATACACAACTCACGAACAAGGTGCGCGAGATCCACAAGGCCTGCCAGAAAGAAGATGGCACAGACGATCCGGGTAAAGGAACGTACTCGCTCGAAGCATACGCCTTGGAAATCCAGATGTACGCGGAGATGAAGAACAACAAGCGTTTGAAGTCTCTGTACCAGAAGGCTTTGACAGTCCGCTCGGCCGTACCACACCCGAAAGTGCAAGGGATCATCCGCGAATGCGGCGGTAAAATGCACATGAGCGAGGAGAACTGGAAGGAAGCACAGTCCGACTTCTTCGAGTCGTTCAAAAACTACGATGAAGCCGGATCGATGCAGCGAATCCAAGTGCTCAAGTACCTGGTGCTCACGACCATGCTGATGCAGTCAGACATCAATCCATTCGACTCGCAAGAGACAAAACCCTACAGAAACGATCCCCGTATCTCAGCTATGACGGACCTGGTCGATGCATACCAGCGCGACGACATTCACCACTACGAATCGATTCTGAAGGACAACCAAGACCTGCTGGCAGATCCATTCATTGCCGAAAACATCGACGAAGTTAGCCGCAACATGCGTACCAAGGCCGTGTTGAAGCTGATTGCCCCGTACACCCGCTTTACTCTGCAATTCATATCGAAGCATATCAAGATCCCGGTCAGCGAGGTCCAAGACATACTGGGTGTGTTGATTGTCGACAAGAAGCTGCAGGCGAAAATGGACCAAGAGAATGGCGTCGTTCATGTGGAGACAGGCGCAGAGGACACAGAACATCTATCCAAGCTGCGCGCCTGGACCTCGGCCGCCGACAACTTGTGGTCTTCACTTCTCCATGATGGTGAAGGTTTTAGGACGGACGAAGCACAAGGAGCGGGGTCGTTTGGAGGACTCATGAATTTTCCCATGGGTAGTATAGAGACTGGAAATGCTATCCCTAGTCGTGGGTCGGCTCGCCATGGTGGCCGTCGCGGAGGCCGTGGTGGGAAGGGACTTGTGCCACCAGTATGATGAGAGCGAGAGACTCCGAGAACTGCGGATGTACTGTGGTATACGGCAAGAACAGATACTCCGTACGCGAAGGCACGGATGAGCTAGGGCGCCTCGACTCGGCACTTGGGCCCCACCTGCCGCTACTGGCATATTTTGGCTTGTGTAACAGCACATGCAGCTTGCGGATGATAGGGCGACAACAAGTCCTGGGCCAGGCACAAAAAGGTGTTTTATGTCAAAACAAGCATGGCATGATTGGCAGGTATCTCAGGACCTGCAGTACCCATGATCAAGCCTGAGACGGTCGCATCGAGCGGGGTACTCATCCAGCACAAAGGCTCAAGTATTTGGAAGAGGTGAATCGAAGGGGTAGCCTTGCACAGCGATCCGATTCTTGGATGCGGCCGACCTGGCTCAGAAAGAGCACGCGGTGCAGCGGGTGGGCTTCGGCCGTAGCAGGCATGATGGACAGTGTACGCGAACTGCGGATAACTAGTCAAAGCCCACACACTGCACAGTGTGGCAGCTGTTGGTCGACAGCAATAATGAATCGAGATGAGCGGTGACAAAAAGCGGCCCTAGCCGAACAAAAGGAGTGTGTTGATCAGTTCGGATGCGGAGATGGCATTGTGTCGAAGCTGTTTGTCATGCCTGCATTCATTCGTATCCTACCAGCATCACCACATTAGCTCGTCTCGTAGAATCAGCCGCTGTCGGGTCGACGCCGTGGAGGCTGCACCCCTGGGCAAAGTGCTGCTCACAATGGGAAAATGCGAAGCTCATTGGCGCATCTTCGATTTGTTGAGTGCCAAAAATCTGATATATCGTTTTTGTGCCGCATCTTCCTCAACGCCGGATGCACGCCACGGCGCTTTGGCATATGATCAGCAGTGTGCAGCGCAAGCGCGCTTCTCCTGGTGAATTGAGTAGCGAACAGGATGAAGATGTTTTCCATCTTCGTCCAACCTCGTGTTGCGATAGTGCTTCCCGCACGGGTGCAATCTACCAGTCTTGTACGAGATTTCCCCGTTATTGGCTGGCCCTCAAGATCCGTAGTGGCTCATGGGTGTAGGTCGGGCACTTTCTGCGTTTGCTCGGAATGATGCCAGACAGCTGGAAGGGCCGGCAACATCGCTGATCCATATATGCCCTGGTGCTTTGCCCAATAATGCAATGCTCCTCACAAGCAACATTGATAGAAGGCTAGATAAAACGCGGGACTTCGTGGCGGGGTTCGCTCAACAAAAAAGGCTTGCCCTAAGATGGACGGTGGAAGAAAGAACAACGTGAGCCTTGTCGCATGTGGCGAATCTCACCGGAGCTGGGAAGACCTAGCTCCCAAAAGAGTCGTGGACCTCGGCCAGGAAACAAAACCCGACGTCGACAGCGGAAGTATAAACACGCAACAGGGTTTGCAACCAGGGCTGAGGACGGTGGATGTTGTACCCTGCACTGTGATACGGAGTATGCAAGGGTGGCGATCTGAGGTTCGCCCACGATCGAAAAGCTTGGTCGCTGACCGAGGCTTCTCAAAGGTCAGGAGAGGCAGGGGATTCGTGTGAGGTGCAAGCTAAGGACAGAAAGCCAGGGGTCGTGTCGGCAGGGTGTCGTCGGAGTGCGTGGGTTTGTTCGATGCGAAGGTCTGCCCTCGACACCATTTGCTTGATAGCCTCGACTTGTCTCTCTGCCAAGTTGGGCTTGGGGATGGCCGGAACTAACGATATTGTCCACATCAGTTGCGACGAATGATACCACCTGCGGTGTCGAGGATGTGCCACGGGGCGATCCAATCAAACCCTTAACGGCAGTAGCGAAGATCAGGGACTTGGATTCTGGATGTTGGTTCCTTGGTGGCTGCTGCTGCTGTCGCCATAGTTTTGCGGCAATGTAAGCTTGTCGTTGTTGAAAGATCAGGCTAGCGATATGTCGGTTGAAAATGTCATCGGAACAAGAGCATGGCATCCAATATGGAGCGCAGGGAGAGTCGCACAGCAGATAGCAGTGGGGTCTCCATCAGGCATGAGCCATTGCAGGATGCATAGAGGTCTCATTGGATAGGGGGAGTTGCATCGTCCTCTTCCGCGGGCTCGGACGACGATTAAGCGACAATGGCGGCGGCGATGGAAGCCTCGCACAGGGGTGTGTGAGTTGAAGCGTGAAGCGGAGAGGCGCCTTTTTTTCGGATTCAGCTCTTCTCTAACGAAAAAGGCCCGAGATCATTTAGGCGAGAGTGAGCGGTGGAGTTTTGATGGAGTGGACAGAAGGCCTACACTGGACCTGGGCTCGCTGGCACCATGCCACCAGCAGGACAATAAGAGTAATAACTTAAGAAGAGAGAAATGTTGATGATCCGAAGATCCAAAAGAACCAAAGATCCAAAGAACCAAAGAGTTATTGCCAACCACTGGAAGTTGCTACTCGTACCGTGCACAGTACCAGCTCGCCAGGTACTCAAGTAGCTCGACTGCCATCATTTTGCTGCAGCCATTCGCATTCTTTCCCACAATTAGTTATCCGCCATTCATCCCTCCATCCACCATCCACCCGCCATTCATCACAGATCACAGAACTTCATCATTCCTTCATCCCTCCCACGTCCTTCATAGCAATATCTCTCCCAACTCCATCGCCGGAATTCTCCATCACCTCATCTCCGGCTCCTAGCTCGCCTTTCACCAAGGCTCATGCTGGCTTTTGGGCTGATCTGCCGACCGATTGGGCGTGAACGAAGCTGTTGATCTACCGCCATCGATCACTCCCACTTGATCCACTGTTGACATCGCTGTCTGCAACTCAGGCCAGGCAGTGACCAGGGATATAGCAGGCCTGGCAACATTCGCTTCGGGTTCTGATGACAATCATCATCCTATACTGACCCATCTTTGGCCAGCATTCTTCCTATCACCTTGAGCGGCGTTGTTAGTTGCGGATCTTGCCTTGTCTGGCCTGTCTTAGCGGAACTATCGAACCACTTTGGCCCGTAGACGACGACAGCTGGCTGCCACGAGTGCCTCTTTATCTATCAAGCCGCATAAGGCATCAACGTCGATACAGACAGATTCCTCACCAAAATGATTCACCTACATTGAGTCGGGCAGCTTTGCAGGTCTTTCGGCATCTCGGTTCGAATTCAAAAACAACCCCGTTACAAATATTGCTTTGCCGCTATCCATTGTAGCGACACTCAGTACCACGGCCAACAGTGCTCACCTCCGGACAACTTAGCTGGGAAACAAACAGACAATACTGGGAGATGCCATTTGGGACGTACTCGCTTCTAATCCACGGTAGCAGTCATCACGGTTCTCATCCTCCACTTCCTGGTTGGCCCGTTCAAAGCCAGCCCATCTACCATCCTTCATACGACCGTCTCCCAAACGAGAAATCCGCATACCTCTACGCTAATTACGGATACCATACACCGCCTCCTTCCACGCATACAGCTTCCAGCATGGCTACTCCAGATGCCGATGAGATGGAACAATTCCAACGGCTATCCGACCAATACCAAGCCGATCTACCAGCAAGTCCGAATTTGCAAACACACGAACCCTCGCTAATAGACCTGTAGGGGCCACTTGTCGGAGAGAAGAGACCTCTATCGGACCTGGTCACGGAATATGCCCAGGCCGACCAGACCTATGTGTTGAAGACAACGGTATGCATTACTTTTGGCCCTTCCTATATTCCTTATATGCTAATGGCGTCTCAGGCGCTGGCTGTCACTCACACTGCATATCGCTCCATCAAAGGTGATGGGCAATGTGGTTGGCGAGGTATGGATCCTCCTACTCTCCAGATAGTGAACGAGCTGACGATCGGCGTTCGCAGGTGTCGTGTTTGGCTATTTCGAGCTTCTTATACGATCAGGAGACCTTGGCCTCATCACCCAAGAGAAGGTCCGCCTTCTGAGCTTCGAGCAGACAATGCGTGCAGTCGGTATCGATTACGACATCATCATTGATATGTTCGACTACACGTGGGAATTGTTCGATGCCATCAAAACGGCCGTTGGGCGAGGAGACATGAGCGATACTGTCCTTCTGGAGGCCATGAATGACCAAGGCAGATCGGATTCTATCGTCTACCATTTCAAGGTTCGTCGGCTTCGGCTTTGGTTGGCATAGGCTTGCTGACACAATCCACCAGATGATGACCAGTTCGTTCATGCAACTTCAGGCTGATCGCTACGCCCCCTTCATGGACATGTCTGTCACTCAATATTGTCTGACCAGAATTGACCCTGCCAACCAAGAGATCGAGCACATCGGTTTGCAGGCATTGAATGATGCTGTCATTGCTCCGGCGTACATTGCACTGGAGGTCTTGTATCTGGACAGAAGTGCCGGCGACGAAGTCACTCCACATAGGTTTGTCGATGATGCTCACCATTGGCCTACCCTCCGCCTAATCTACCGACCGTAAGTTCAACAGAGCATATGAAATGCTTGACATGGTTCTAATTGATGCGACAGCGGCCATTATGATATTATCTACAAGGATAATAAGCCGATTCAGGTACTCCTTCAAGCCGAACCGCCTCAATATGTGCTACCTTTCAGGGACGATGGTTTCCGAAGCAACATGGAATCTGCGGAAATGCACTCGTTCATGTTTCCGACGGCCAACATGGTTGCTTCCCAACCATTATCGAACACGTCGCCAGCTACATCGATCAATCCATACCCTATGTCCTTTCCACAACCTCAACCTATGGTGCCTGAAGATACGACGCTCCTGGCCCAGGCACCGTACTTTCCTCCTGCTAGAGTGTCTGGCTCACAACGTCAGCGAAGTTATCAGCCTCCAGCGCACCCTATCAGATCGCTTTCTCTTCCAGATCGAAGCTGCTCTTCTTCGATGGTTCCGTCACATTCAGAAACTTCTTTATCAAGCCTGCCATGTCCATCGCCATCTCCGCTCACGCCATATCCAATGGGTAGCGTTTCCGAGCCTCACGAGTATCAAATCCGGTATCATGGAGCCTGCTATCAATATAAACTCCAGGGACAGCAAAGCCTTCCACTAGATCCCGGATCATTTGGCAGGTATGTCTTGCACCACAGACAGCTCTCATGCTGCCTGCGCTTTTCGTTTCCTTTCGACCTGCTGACACTTTTCACATAGTTCTGCTCAAAACGCAGCTCATTTTGCACATGCTGAATTTCAGCCTTCAATATGGAATGCCAAAGAAGAATATGGCAAGCGTGACGGAAAATCACCAGCGACCGACGGCGGTGCTGGTCACTCGAACCTGAACAGGCATAACACCGGGTAAAACAGCCGGAGAGAACGGCTCAGGGTCTGAAAATAAGACCAAAAAGGGTCTCGACCCAACGGACTGCGATATACCCTGGGGGTTTCCCTTGCATGGTACGGTGTCATGGGAAATGCTCTTTGCACTGGTCTCTAGTTGAGGCGCATGGAAAGGAAGCTCGTCTGCAGGGATGGGCTTCGGAGGGACATGGGAGAGCTCGAACGGTCGGCCACGTTATTACCGGGCTTCTTGATATTTCCTATTCGATAAAGTGGTGTTGTCAGTCGCTACCAGAATTCCAGCTGTCACGACGAGTATGACGGAAACATGGGCAGGGGGAAAAAGCCATCAGGTCCAGCCCGACACTGACGTCGCCACGGACAGACGCATATTGGGGCTATCTTGGAGCAAATGTCTCTCGACGGAGGCAGGTGCTGCCAATTGGGGACGACAAGTCCAGATGTGAGAGAAAGAAGGGTCAAAATTTCATTTCGATTCAATTCAACCTTTCTTAGATCATGGTCCCATGACGATATCATCTCGTATCCAACTCTACCATAGTAGTTCAGAGCCCAATTTATCATCTGGGCCGGACCGAAGCGGTCCTTTTCGAAAATACCTTGATTACATGTCTGATGAGACGACAAGCCCAAATTAGCTTCGTCTTTCCATCTTTGTACCTCCACTTGCTCCGTACGGAATATCCCACTAACTACGGAGTATCTCCCTTGCTGGCTTCGGTCGGAGAAATCTCGAGTGATCTCGCTATAGAATCGGCGATGTCCATAGGACAAGACCATGTTCTATCCGGGAGGTTCGCGTAATGGTGGACGTTACTTGTAAGTACTTATCTCGTTTTGCGGCACCGTTCTCGCACGGTTCCGGAACCCCCGGCACTGCAGATACGGAATGTATCGTGCGTATGTGTGTCCATGCGTTATGCGACGATCACGAGATTTTCCGCGCGGTTTTTTTTGCCCTGTGCAGTAAGTACGGAGGAGGGCTCGAAGCGAAAGTTGTTCAGCTCGGCAAAGGAAGGAAAGGAAAGGGATTGTACAAGTAGCCCAATGTGGAAAATGCTATTTGAGATGGGATACGATGTCCGGCAAAGTCTCCCTTCCTTGGACCGCCGAGCGTCGAGCGTCGACCACCGACCGCATAGGGAACGGAGTCGAGTCGAGTCGAGGCGGTCGAAGCGATCGAAGCGATCGAGGCCGCGAAGCGATGGCAAGTTACAACATGTCAAGTCGAGTCGAGTCGAGTCAGGGATGAATCCATATCCACTACGAGTACGAGATCGAGATCGATTAGGGACTACCTACCAGGTAGGCTACCTAGGTATTTGCATGAATATTTGGCACAACGGGCATGGCATGTGTTTACAGCCCTGTCAAAGATCTGTCGAAGGACACTAGTATTTGACATCTTTGCTCGTATCAGTACGCACCCCTTCCCCCCCGGACGGAATGCAGTACGAGAAATCGAAAGTAGAGCAACGGTTTGAGATTCGTGTCGACGATTGGATAGGGGCATGTCTCGTATGGCGTGCGATACGATATATGGCTTGCCTTCTCTCCACCACCGACAACAAAAAAAATGGCATGACTGGACTGAGGATGAGAAATGATAATTTTGCGAGCAGCAACAATGCTGGGATTGGGACAGGACCGGTCTGGGCGGGTCTGGTCTGGTCTGGGTCCCCTTCGTATTCATTGCGGCCATGCCCTGTATACGGAAATTCCACGTCCGCGCTGATTCGCGCCAGGGAGCATACCTGGTACTCGTATGTAGAGGAGACTGTCTTGGACACGAAATGTGCTTGGCCAGGCCTTGCCTGCTGGGCCTTCATCCTGTGGCCGGGTTGCGAGTCATCCGGTCCAGGTCTCACCTCGTCTTGTCTTGTCTCAGATACCCACACAAGGTTTTGGCTTCGACGTCGGGGTTCCGTTGTTTATTTCATGGCGCCATCACATCTGATGGCCTGGCCGCCGCGTGAGGAGGCGATGAGATTGTATGCTTTTGAGAGCTGCCTCTGTCCCCGCACATGCGCTTGCGCTTTGTGGTCGTATGGACGCAAATTAGAGCCTCGTGCATTCTCTGGTGACGAGCAGGGAATAGCAGGAGCCGGGTCGCTAGGAGAAAGGATGTAAAACTTCGTCGGTCAAGGCGGAAGATCAAGGTCTGCTCTCACTTCGGTCATTAGAGGACTGTCCATGGACCAGTCCTGTATGTATCTCCGAACCTCATTAAATCGTTCCTGCGTCGGGTCAACTCGTCGAGGCGAGGAAGACGTCTCTCTCTTCGATGCGATACACATCTTCAACAGCCTCTTTGCCCTGACCTCTCATATCATTCAACCCGCGCACAACTTCCCTTGCGAATACATTGGCGACATCCTCCAGTGAAGAATCAAACGATGTCGGATCTCTCGCTGTCCGGGCGTCGGCGTCGGCATCAGGCCGAGAACGTTCACGATCAAGCCAAGTCACGCTCTTCCCTTCCAACCCGCATGCGACGATCCTGCTGAATCCCCAGGACAAATATCCCGCCGTACGCGGATCGTAAGTCGGCGAGCGCGTCTGCGTGGATGTGAAGTCATATCGACCCTCCAATGAGACGGGAAACGTGGCGTCGAATATGTTGAGCCCGATGCCGTGGGACGTGATACCACGGGATACTTGCACGCCTATCGCGCAGATTTTGCGATTGCTTTTGCTACTGTCGCCCTCTGCTTCGTCGTGCGCCGACGACTGCTCCCTCCCCTCCGCGAGCCGGTCCGAGCCAGTGGCCATTTGCGAAGTGGTATTCTTAATCCAAACGCCCGGATCTTCCGTGCGCATTGTCTGCACGCCCCAGTGTGCACACGTGCGCATGACGCTCTCTTCCAGTAATTTCACCCAGCATCGCGCTGTGATGCCATGCCGGCGCAGGTCTGCGACGATGTATCCCGTCAACTGGCCTGGTGCGTGGTATGTGAGCAGGCCACCTCGTGGGGAGGCGTGGAAGGTCGCGAGCCCCTCGGCGGTTAGGAAGGCTTGTTGAGACTTCGAGATGGGATTCGCTAGGAGATGGCGTCGGCCGACGGTGTAGGTTGGATGGGTGGAGAATGTCAGGAGCGTTGGGTCTGGTGGTGAGGACGATGTAGGTTTTCCATTTCTGGCTCGTCCAGCTACGTTTGAGCCTGCGTCAGCGCCTGCGGCCGGCGTCCTTGAGAACTGTTCAGAGGGAGTTGAGGTAGCCGTTGCCTTGCCGAGTTCGACCGTGCCATGGTCCTTAACGTTATTGACGTTGTGGGCGCCTCTCACCGGGCTCACGCCACGGAGCGCGTCCTTGTAGCTGAAGTGTCTTTCCAGCAGCGCATTTTGCAAGGCCAGCGAATGGCTGTACGGTATCGAACGCGGTATATGCAGGTGGGCTAGGTGCATGGCATCATCGGGCTGCTGATGATATCGACATTGGTGGCGAGGCTGGGTGATCAAGGCCGAGCTACTGATGGGGAATCAGTTGCAGTTCCTGATACCAAAGCAGCCACCGAGGGATGTCCGTGCCCGTTCATGTACTGTCCAGACTGCCGAACTCTGATCCTGGAGCTTTTGTGTCAATCTCGTGCATAAGGGACCTGATTCAAGGCATTATTTTGTCAAGGTGACACCATGTCCAGATTGATGTATACACTAGAAGATGGTGTGTTAATTAGAAAATCCGTGGTGGGAGGTGATCTGAAGAATACTCGACCTCGTCGAATATGAGAAATGTGATTGGGATTACGCTTGCACCAGCTTGGGTGTAGGTAAAGGTTATAGGCAGCGTCCTTGCCCGGGTGTTTCATTCATTGGCTACTTCAGTTATGACTGCACGCCGAGCAGCGCCTAGAACTTGGGCTCACCAGGCTCACTACCTACCTATAGGTAGGCATATTTTTAAGGTCCTGGAGAGGGCGTACTACCTAATGTATGCCCACCCCAACCCAACACCAAATGGCCAAACCCGACGACATACTCGTAACCAGCAGGCGAAAGGGTGCGGGCTTTTTCTACGAACTTCCGTCCGATATTGCACAGGCATAGGCTATTTCTCTATTATGGATTTGTACGTAGGTCATGCATGCACATGCAAGGCACGACGAGCCCGGCCCATACACATCTCTGTTCGATGCCGATTTACGGTGTCCTTGGGTATCACGTCCACATCATTTTCAAGATCCTAAGGACTCGAGGACGATACTCGACAAGCCTCAGCTCCTTGTCTTGCAGAATCGAGCAGGAAGTAACCTTTTACCTTTCGACGGGCTGAGGTAAGTCCAGGGTTCACGCCAACAGGGTTGAGGGTCGAACGTCAAAGAAGCACTTGTTTATGAATGATTTATGGGAGGTTGCTGCTGCTAATGGCTGTCGGTCACGGATCCTTCTCACTGACCCGAGATATCCAATAACCCCCAACCTAACCGGCAGACAGTCACGAACAGGTCTGTTGCGACGACTGTCTCGTGGCCAACCCTAACCATACCTACAAGGATATCCTCCTTACTTCCCGACTTCCAGAAACAGGATGGAAAGGTCTCAAGATTCCCCAGGTGATGGCACTGGCCCATCTAAAGACGACAAGACACCATCGGAATCCAAGCCGGTTGCCCTTGACGCGTCTCGAATTGGAAGTCAAGCCCGTAAGCCTACCCAGGTTGCGCCAGCAGAGGCAAGTGAACCCCCCCTGAATTGGCGTCGGAGGTCATACTGCCCTCCTTCCTATGCGGCTATGCGGAGGCTGGTGCTCTCTGTGTTGCTTTGCTGACGAAAGAGGCTTCACGCTTCATAATATCTGGTACCGCAGGCATCTCAGTCAACACCTCGACGACGCCTGTGACAAGTTCAGAGACCAAGCTGGATCCGAAAGTTGGGAGGCTCTGGGAAAGAAAACAGACACAGTTCCTGAGACTTGGCTGCGTGAATGTCATCTGGTTAATATAGGCTCAGGGGCATCGAAAAAACTCGCTTTCGCAGTCTCTGGCCAAAACGGTTATATAGCGGGAGCATTCGGCGACGGCGGGACAATGAAGACTCAAAAGCTGTCCAGTTTCGACGTATTCCTGTCCTCGAATGTAGGATTCTTCTCGACACACGAGTAGGAGTTGGCTGTATTCCTTCTTTTGCTGCCTTCGTGTACCAACCATCCCGGCTTAACTGGTTCAGTATTCGGCAGGCCCCCTTACAGCAATCAGAAATAATCAGCAGCATCAATGTCCCTATATCGACTCCTTTGACTTATGGCTGAGTGAGAGTCCACCGAGCTGGGTGTTCTGCTGTTTCCATCGTACCAACCTTCCACAAATGGTTTTTCGACTCGTGGAGCGCCTCGACCCCGTTCGAACACGTCGACGTGCATCGCACCCTCATAATCAGTACTCTGTTTCCAGCCATACGCGACCTCTGGGTTCGCGAGCACCTCGACGATCTGATCCCCTCGAAGCAGACATCCTCTCTCGCCCAATTGACTGATAAATGTGTGGTATACTTTTGCAATGGCAAGATGACTATCGTCCTTGATGATTGCTTTGTTGGCCCACTTGATAACCAACACCAGCGTGCAGAAGTGAATGAAAGGGATCACCCCAAGGATGCTGCCTGCATACTTCCATTTCACTTTCAGTATCTGGGCAGCAATCGGCTGCCTTCCGTTGGCAACATCCTTCCTGTAGTCCGAATCCTCTGAGGCGTCCAACGTCGCAATCGTGCCCATCGTGAAGCTAGAGATCACGTCGGCCATGGTTGGCGCATCTGGCGCGCCGCCTGCGCCGTTGAACCCAATGGATGTTATGTTCTGATAAATTTGGTATTGCTCCAGCCTACCGTCAGGTAATGTGGTCGGCGGAACTTTGTCCCATCCGATCCCTCCAGCAAGCATGCTTGCCACCATATCGGACACCAAGTAGTCCGAGGTGAGTTTGTTTTGAGTGTCGATAACCTGTGAAACGGTGTTGTTGCATGTGAAATACACGGCTTGGTAGATGGACCAGTAATCCGAAAGAGCTTGGAAGCCTTCAATGTCGACGCATCGATTACCGCATGTTGAATTCATCTGGGAGATGGTGATCAGACTTCCATATCCAGGAACAGTTGGCAGCGAACGGTTGACTTCCTTCTGTCCATCGTTGTAAATAACGTAGGAGAGATTCCCGTATTGGCCCTGCGTCACGTTGAACGCTGTGCACCTTGCTTGAGATTCTATATGTCTCGTGGATATGGTGACTTCAGAAAGATCCTTGCTGTTTAGGTCTTGGAAATAGTAGACAGTATGTCCTGCGGAGTCTCCAAAGTAGTCTCCTATTGCTCCATCGAATTCTTCGGTGATATAACTTGAGAAGTCGTCCTCTAGGTCGGTCAAATCATACTCGTAGCCATTGGCGCCAGCCAGTCCCTCTAGATGGATGTCGTAGAGGTCCGTGAGATCAGCTGCGCCGCCCTGCTCATGCCAGAGAGAGTTTAGGTCCAAGATGTTTACACTCCCCTTTCGGATGAGTACCTGATACGGCGAAGTATCTAGATTGTAGTTGAGACCAATGATACCAACCAGAATCGTGACAGCGAGATGGACCACTATCCACAGAACGCAGAAGATCTGTGTCCTAGAGGGTAGGTGCCTGTAGCGATGATTCTTCGCTTTGTAGACGAGTTTGAAGACGTTAATCAGACTGTCACAACCCATGACAAGGTCGAAAGTCTCGAGCGGTCGATAGCATGCCGCCAACATTCGCCACCGGAGTAGTTTTGCATAACTGCGTAGCGACGCTGCGAGGTTGACACCAAGCACGAGTGAGACGCCTGTTGTGAGCGCATTGAACACCCTACGCTGAGGCACGCTGATAGCCAGTTTGCGGGAATAGGCATACAGGATGCCGAAGTAGATTACGCATAGTGCGAGCGTGTTGAACCATTCGCCAATGGTCAATCGTAGAAGACGCTTGCGCTGGGTCTTGTATCGATATTCCCTGGATGTGGCGTTCTCAGGAGTATTTTTTTCGAGTAAATTGTGTAGCGAGGGTGTGATCGAACCGTGCACACGCTCCTTGAGTGTGTTGAAGGAGGAATGTCTGCGATCATCCTTTGATTTCTCTAGAGTAGGACGGCTACCAGCTGCTTTTGACTTGGTTAGAAACTCTGAGTGGCGTGGTGGAGGCCGACTCACGTTTTGATGAGAGAGGTTCAGTGACAGACTCGTCGTTATTAGATTCGTGAGTTGTACAAAGAGAAGGGTCGTGAGGCGATCTGTGAATAGATCCTTCACGTTCGAGAGACGGGTCCAGCCTCTCTTCTGAGGGTGTAGTTTGGATTGCTGGGAATGGCGAAGTTTCCACACGGGTCAACTCATGCACACTTCCCACACGGTCATCGTCGCTGGTGGGAACTTGTGAGTACTCCAAAGCCGAATCTGTCGCCATGTTGTGCAGACATGAACAGAGACTTGAATGTCTTCCTCGCACGCTAGAACGTGGTGCTGGATGGTCAAGGAAGTATTGAAAGGTCTCCAAGCAGACTTGAGAAAGACATCGAACCGCATCTGGCACATGGCGTCCATTTGTTGACCCTGTAGACCTGCTTCTGCCTGTGGCAAAGTGTTTCACAGAATTTGGGGGCCATCTGCGTATGTATTGCGACTAGGCTCGCCAGGGGGTCCGAGGGGTTGCCAATCTTGCTCGAGGCTCACCGGACTCGGTTGAGTCGTTAAAATGGCCAGGGTCAACATGACCAGCACCCTTGAATTGGCTTACGAGTATCCGTACCATGACGGGGTATCGCAGTGATGACTGAGCGAGATATCTGGTTAGTCAGGTAGTGGATGTTCCAAATGTTGTGCAACAAACATGGGGGGCCTAAGGAGTCAACGAAGAAGTAACTGCCTATTTCGACATGACCCCGGCGTCTCGCCGCCAGCCTGGGAGGATGACCAGGATATTTGTGATGTGATGATTCTTTGATTCCGCTGCCCATACGAAACAGCTGTAAACTACTCCGTATAGTACAGGTTGATATCTTACGCGCGGCGACGCGTGCCTCGCCCCAGGTCCCCAAGCGAGGAAACATGGCCTTATTGTGTATTGGCAGACAGCAGCCTCCAGATCGTGCGGAAGCGCTGTGCAAGTTCAGTGGTTTTCGCGATTCGAGGCCATGTCCACCTGTTATGTATTGAGGGAACTCCTCATGATAACGACGTCCACCAGAATGTCAAGCTAACAGACGCCAGGAATTGATGCTTTTGGACCTCTGAAAGCCACTTTGAATAGGCACTGTTGTCTATGGTCTTCGCATGGGTCATACCACGTTACTTTCCATTCGTAGGCTCCGGCGTTGCCTGGTTCAACAAGCAATCATCAGGTGCCTGTCTAACCTCAGCAGGCTTCTGCAATCTTCGATTGGCAAACCCAGTTTTTCAGGCCATGATTCGGGCAGGTTGAGTGCTTCACCATTCATCAAGCCGTCAGCGTAGGGTTCAGCCACCACACTGGCCGTGCATTCCCGGTCTGATCAGCTCCAACGTCGCTGGGTCGAAGAACCACGAAGCCCGTCATGATGCCGTCATCCCACCAAGGCTGCAACCACATCACTTGTCGTCGTAGCTTCATCTGCTAGATCCCACGTTCACACGGAGATGAGGCTTGGTGGTGGTATGAGGCCGCAATAAGACATTATCATATGCACCCAGCCCCAATCGTGCTCCAGAAACATCCTGAGGCAGATGACTAGCTTGTGCAGCTGCACAGAAAGCCGAATCCAAATGGAGGGAGTTATGTGCATCCCTCCGGTCATCGGGGGGCGAACGCGGAGCTTCCGCATATGTGAGAGACGGCAGACCAGGAGCAATTGACGGAAGGCCGTCGCCGTGCAGGGGCCCTAACTTGCTTCATCGTAGTTGCAGACATGCCAGCCCGATGCCTGAGACGAGTAGGGGTCTCCCATAGCTGTCGCTTTTGTTTCTTTTCTCAGCTCTTCTGTATCCCGTTGGAACCACTGGCCGTCTTTTCGTCTCCATGCCCTTGCGCCGACTTGTCAAGATCCAGGCCTAGATTGGACCACTCGTCTTTAGCCATCAAACCCTTGTCCATACGACAATTCAGGTAGTCTCTTGCTAGTATTCGGCACTCTTCGTTGTTTCTGCCGGGGGGATCCTGTCTCCTCAGACATCGCAGGTAGGAGGAAATGAGGTGTTTGCATTCTGCATCGTGGTCTAGCGGAAACGAACCTCTTTCTGGAGGTGTTGGCTTGATGTTGACGGCACCGCCGCCTGGAGATCCAAAACCCGACATGGTGATCGTGCGGTCGACGCAGGCCGTCTTCGATCTCGGAGAATAGTCAGGCCTTGCTGGGTGAGAAAGCTCGAATCTTGGTAGGTACAACGATTGCAAGCGAATACTTGGTGGAATGATCACAATGATGGATTTGATAAATTGGAGAAAAATAAATCAACCTTGGAGTAGCGGAACAGCCTACACGTGATTGCTTTTCGTCTAAACTGACAGTGACAACGAGCTCGCTGGAAGTAAACGGAATAGGAGGTCTTGAACTCTTTCATGGCATATGGTTTACGTATGAGTGATTGGTAGTTGTCACTATATGCGATATACTCTGCGCTTTCAA
The DNA here is from genome assembly GCA_035928285.1 of Vermiconidia calcicola. Taxonomy (NCBI): domain Eukaryota; kingdom Fungi; phylum Ascomycota; class Dothideomycetes; order Mycosphaerellales; family Extremaceae; genus Vermiconidia; species Vermiconidia calcicola. The sequence continues at coordinate 831,854 of JAXLQG010000006.1, forward strand.
TCTGACGACTCCTGCTCAAGTTCTGCATAGCATTCAGAGCCCATCTCTGCCTGCTGCACATAGCAACACCATCGCTATAAAGCTTGTACTACGCCAAATATCGAATATTCAAGAGTGTTCGGATGAACAAAGCCGCCAAGGGCGTGCATACTAGAGAAGTATTAGGACTGGATCCTCTGAGCGATGCATAAAGATGAGACGGGGCGGAATGGGGCATATCAGTTCTCCAAGGTGATGTATGTTCGACATAAAAAAATTCCGTAAGAACACAGCGAATACATATGAGCTTCATCAGAAGTAACAGCAGGAAATGTAAAGGCAGACACATACCTTTTTGTGACAGGACCAATGGTAGACAACGGCTTCTTGAGCTCACCTAGCAAATAGCCGTCAGCGAAGTGTTTCCAGACCCAGACGACATGATATTTGAAGGATAGGAAGGCATCTATATCAGGCTGTCAGCAATGGTCAGCAAAGTAAGATAAGGGCGAGCATGTGGACTGTGGACGTACCTCATTAAATCAGAATTTTCAGTGTAATACGTTCATGCCCAAGCGATTGCTCGGTTCAAACAGTGTGAATAGTGTTCATCATAGGATGCAAGCAGTGGTTCGAAAAAGCAGCGCAGAGATATGTACCTGCACAAACACATGGTCAGCATATGTGCGCGTCTTCGATGTGTATGTGAAGCCATCTCCTTAAGGTGCCTGTTCAGCTGACGAGATCTCAACAAGTGTCACAGGTTCTCACACATCCACAAGATTTGTACGTCTTGCTTTGATGGATGCATGGAGCTGTGCACGCAGTCTGTCCGCCCGTTCGTTCAAGTATTCGTCATAGAATGGATGGGGTGGAGAGCCACGTAGGAGAAAGTACCTGTTCGAGATTCAAGTCAACATTTTGCTGCAACATCGCAACGAGAAACATTCTTGGATGTAGTGCAGGAGTCAGACAAGGCTGAAACTTGTAGTAGACAATTTCCACATGGGTATTAAGTCTGAGGAATGCCATTCGCGTCGTGGGGTCATCACAGAAGGAAGAGAACAAGAGAGCAGGGTGTTCAGTCGTACCTTTTTCATCAAATATCGAGGCCACTCGGGCACATAAAGCGCCAAAGCATTTTCTATCGTACTAGAAATCTTCGCAAGGTTAGCTTCCACGGCTAAGAATTGGCCAGAATCGAGAAAGGGAAGGAGATTGTCAGTGTAATTCTAGAGTTGTATGATCCTCACTGAACGTAAAGAGTTCTTGGAGTTGGATTGTGTAAACTCATCATTCGAGACAACGGGGTAAAAGGCTCGCACTTACCACACTACAACAATGAGGAAGAAAAATGAAAGGCTCACAACAGTCATGAAAAGTGGGAAGTGGTCGCAGTTGAACCTGCAGAAAAGAATCTCGGAATATCGACTCAAAACTTTTGGTTTCGGGAGAAGATTCTGCCAAGGCTCGGCTGACTTTCCATGTGGCATGGTCGTGTCGCTACTACCGAGCTACGTCCTTGCTACTGTATGGACCTTGGAAATGCAATGGGAGTCTGCTTCACCTCAAACTATGTTATGCCTACGGTATATGAACAACGACACTGCTCCTCGTTTCCTTAGGCTCCTTGGGATGGAGTATGGCATCCTAGCTAAGATTCTCCTCATACCCTTATTCACGTGGCCCGAAAATCCAGCAGCTGACAGGCTATGCTCCTTGAATATTCCATCGTCCTGGCTGCACAGTCTGCGGCCGTTTCCAAGACAAGATGTCATCCAGCTCAGCAACATTGAGTTTGCGTTCACGAAAAGCATCACTGTCCAAGCACACTGCCCGGGTTTCCATCCGCTCTCCTGCTGACTGGCAGCTTTCCGTATGGTGACTTTGTGACTGCTCATACGGACGCAGAGACCAGTGAGTCGCCCTGAATGCGAAATTGGCCAATGCCAATACTTGAACATGTAACGTTTGCTTTTCAATTGTCCGCCGGGTAAACCCCCAATTCGGCTACGTAGGTTCGGTGTATACCACCAGCTTCCCTCTTGGTGCAACCGGCTCAGTGCAAGGGGACTGATGCAAAGAGCGAGGCGAAAAAGTCCCGCTCCACATCGGTTACCAGTAGGTGGTCGAAGACAGGTTGAAAGAGACCGTGCCTGTATGACGCTGTCGTGTGGACTTCAGGAATCTCTATGATCGACCTGGATGAGGAGGCTTTTATCTCAGGCGGATTGTTTCGATAGGGGGACGAAACCTTGTTGGGCTTCGTCTTCGTCTTCGATTCTGATTTGTTAAGCCTAGGTCGCCCTCGCTTCCATTCTCCTTGAGCGCGATGGATGTCACCCGACAGGATGTTGTCCGGTGTGATTTCCACAAATCGTAATGGCAAATCTGGCTTTCTGGGGGCTTCTTGGGTCGGTTCTGTTGTTTCGCTCGCCATGGAAGTCGCCATATTGTCACGAACCTGATAGCTGTACCGTCGCCTCTTTTGATGGAAATTGTCTTTGGTACCCGCAAGGTGATTGTCATTGAAGTCCCACGACCGCTTCAGCAGGCGCGAAGAATTCCTGACCCAATCCGGAGTCGCGTCCCAGCTGCTCAGATCTATTGCTGGCTCTGGTAAGCATAAACCCCAGCTGGGAAACAGAGCCGAGACATCGGAGGACGGTGTGATGGGCGAGCTAGCCGTCGAGACTGTTTGGTCGTCATCATGATAATCGGGAGAACAACAAAAGTCACTAAAGTCGTCTTGGTCGAGATCCAGTGGCATGATCAGCCCGTCAGAAAACAGCGTTCTGCGGTTGATGTCCTGCCTCTTCTGATGGCGGCTTGAGCTCAACATCCTGGCTGGCAATGAGCAAAGGACACGCTTTGAGCAAGTCGGTTGACGGCACAGTTTAGGACTGTTATTCTTGAAAATGGCCTGGATTGATGGATAGAATGATGATGATGTTGTTGTTGTGAAACCCCGTGGGTCGGTTAAGGTGGACGAACGTGGTAGGATATATAATCCAATCCAGGGCGCAAGGCTCTCCTTCCACCGGGGACGGCGTTCCAAGGGCATGGCATGTCCAGCAGATCTGCGCGAGTACTTAGACTTTCGTTAGTCCTGGAGCCAGTCAGTCACTCTGATATCGTCTGCAAGGGAGTACGCCCCGAACCTTTCCTGAAGCCACAACTTCCTCAGCCGAGAGGGGTTCCTTGCCTCGAAAGCGTGTCGAGCCATCCGTTAGAGAGGTTGGTTTGCGAGGACCTCCACCGGATGCACTAGACCACAAAGTCTGATCGCGCGTTGAGCTGGGGAGACGGGACAAAGAAATGCGGAGTAGCGAGGGTGGGAAAAGCTGCTAATTTCCCTCTCCCCATTCCTCAGCTGCGAAACCGACTGAACGCTGTCATCTCCTGGGCGAATGAGAGAGGCATCTGGGTCAACAGATCCGCCGGATGCTGCTGCTGATTCCGAATAACACTTCCATCCATGCTTCTTGAGGTGGCCTTGAGTGCTCAAGACAATCGCTTCCACACCAAATCGGGGGCAGCCTTGAAGCCCTCCAACACCGCTTGCAAGGCTTCATTCTGGCCTCGTAGTGCATCACCCTCATCTCTCAGGGCTGCAGAGTTCCTCTCAATGGAGTCCTTCTCGCCCTTCAGAGCCTGAAACTCGGTTCGGAGACTGTCGCGCTCTGTCTCTAAAGCTGTCCGACGCTGGGTTGAGATTCGGGCCTCGATCCTTGAGGCTCTTTCGGTGGCAAGGGCGGCACGCAGGTCGTCAAGGAGGCTCTTGAGGTCGGCATTCTGCTCCTGCAAGGACGCGTTCTTGTCGGCTAATGCCTGTCGATTGTTAACGGCCAAATCATGTCCTCCACCGGACGTGTGACTCAAGCGTGTGCACGCTGCAGACGGCAGAAGTTGAAATGCGATGCGCTCCGGCCTTGCATTCTTTGCGTGCGTGCAGGAGTGGAGTGTGAGCCTCGTGATACTAGTATCGCTCCCAAGGCTACCAACGACCGAGCATCTCCGGCACGTCGGCGACGGTCTAGTCACCAAAAGAATCGTGTAACAACTCGATCCGGGTCATCGCTGTCGGCAGCAAACATACCCTCACTGCAGCAGTGTGGTACAATCTCTAATGGCCAGACATCATCGGCACCCGGGCAGCATCAATCTCCCAACATAGAGGTCCCAGAGGATCAGAGTCCTAATGAGAGTCAGCAGTTTGGTGCGAACACTTCAGTCATTGGCTTTGCGAGGAATGTCTTCAGGCACAATGATTTGGTCTCGCCGAGTATCACCTCGACTATTCCCGGAGATCAAGGCGTCTTCCGCCAGCACAATTCGAGATGGGCTCTTCAAAACATGATGATGCCTCCACCTCCTGTTATGCACCTCTTGTTGGAAGCATATTTTGACCGTGTTCATTGGTTTATCTTCCTTTTCCACCAACCCAGCTTCGTGACCCGGGCTGACACTTTGTTGGCCACCAATTCCTGGACGCGGCAGGACCTGCCAGCAATCATGGCCGTACTGATGACCTCAGCAATGGCGCTCAAATGTGTCATGAATGACACCGCATGGGAAGGGCATTCGGTCTTGGGTTCATACGCCTTAGACGCGAAATCACTCCTGTCGAACCTCATTGCCGAAATCCGTCTACACCTGCTCGATCTGCTGGACGATTCCCAGATCGAGACTGTTCAGGTATGCACGCTTCTGGGCACATACTACATTTATCATGGTTCTCCCAGTCTTGCATGGAGTCTTCTAGGTATGGCAGTCAGAACCGCATACGCTTTGGCCTTGCATTGCGATGATACGGAAGAACAAGAGCAAATTGCGGCTCAGGTTCGCCATCGCTCCTGGAACCACGTCACGATCGCGGACACGTTTTCTGCCATGATATATGGCCGGCCAGCGGGCTTGGACGCGGCGTTTGCGCAATTGCAGCCGCTATCCGAGATGGATGATACCTTGGTTGCTGTTTCGGATGCTCATCCGGACGATTCCACCAACTTGAGGCCTGGACTGTCGAAGCTGCCTTTCCATGTTCTGAAATATCGGTTGTACAATATCACTCGACGAGCTCTGGATACATTCCGACTTCTACGCCTGAAAGATCCACTCTCTCCAGAAGACCAACAAGCCTTGATTGGGGCCGTATCGCAGATCGAGTCTTTGCTTGTATCATGGCAGAAAGAGGTTCCTCCACACCTCTCCGGCGATGATTGGCAAAACGTGGAGCCGAGCGGACCATTCCCTCCAAAATTGCAATGCCTGACCCATGTAAAGGGAGACAAGGCGAAAACCTTCTTCTTACAGGCAATGGTTCTTCAGTTGACATACGATAGCACCCTGATACTTATACATCGGCCACTACTCGAGCACAAAATGGCGCTTGGAAGCATATCAGCGTCAAGCCAGAATTTTGTCCAAAGGTCACTGAAAGTAGCGGTCGATGCAGCTTTGCGGATTTCTCGGATACCTATGCTCCAGTTCAACCATCATTTATCTCTTTCTTTTGCATTCATGCACTTCTTCACTGCCGGAGTCATCCTATGCATCCCTCCGGCTAGGCAACCTTTCAGCACCCTCGCACAGGAAGCCAAAGCCGGGATCATGCGGATTATTCTAGCTTGCAGAGATGTTGGAAGCAGCAGTCAGATAGCACGGCATATCGACCAGCTGCTTACAGCTTTGTTGAGGGTTACAGTGTTGCGAGAAATGGATAATGCTCTACAAAATCAGACCACTGGTCCAGTGTTACTCGAGCAGTCCGAGACTGGGTTCGAGAGAGATCACACCTCTACACAAGCAGCTGACAGCCGGCCACACCATGCTGATCATGGAAACTTATACTCCAGTCATTTGTACTCTGCTTCCATGGCATCAGGAGACGGCGTCTCGTTACCCACCAACCTGACGGGACACGGGGACGCACAAGTCTCGTTTGACCTTGACTCGTTGCATGACAATGCGGGCATTGAGTTTGACACTCAGTTGGATGAGGCTTTTGGTACTTTTGGACAGAGTAAGTTCTCCTGAAATGGTTGCAATCCTCCTTAGACTGCCCGAAGAACATGTTGGACGGCACAATTTGCTAATTGACATTTGCTAGTGATGTTCAATGTTCAACCAGACGATCGATATACGCCTTGGAATTGGGGTAGCCGCTCACGATGACCTGATCGATTGGAGGCAGCCATGCTGAAACCTCAATTAACCTTGGAAAATTTCTCAATTGGTCGACGCGCTTCGCGGACGGCAAGTAATTGAGGAACTGTGACCGGGAGGGTCGTACGGCCTGACGCTGAGGCGGCATGTCTCAACAAGATACTCTGAGGGTCCTCCCACTGGCGTCGATGACCTATCCATGAAGGCTGTCTGGAATTGTGAGGTCTGCAGAAGCCGGCAGCTCCTGAATCCTTGATGCCGACTTTGATCGTCAGGAGCGAACCAACTCAGATAGCGGCTACCTCCCATTGTGGTATGAACAGATGGCAGGAAGGTGCTTCCGCGCTGCTGTTCCATGATACGATCTCACTTCTACCGAGGCCTCCAAATATCTTTATTAACGACTTCGACCTCACCTTCGGTTTCCCGAAAATTCACATATCGTTATCCCTATTGTTATCAGGTTCCTCCGTACCTACCATGCCTTCAAACTCCCAAGTAACCACGCAAAACTGGCTTCCTGGTGCGGGTGAAGGCTGTCACTTGGTGTTGATGAATGCAACACCATATACTTGGAAGAGAAAAGACACAGGGAGCTATCAATTGACCGCATGGCGCTTCCCAAAATACATCAAGCCCGGTGAGAGATACTCTTCACGCCAACACTGCAAAAATCTAACAGTACGTTAGGGACAAATGTTTCAGTATTTGTCGAATTCAAACAGAGCCTCGGCACGACGCGATCCGACACCAGTGGTCATTGTACTTTTGCACTGAAGGGTACTGAAGGCTGTGCCATCCGGGTTGAAGCCAAGGATGACCCGTCACGTATCCAAGTTCATCTACTGAACATCGAGACCCCAAACAACACCAGTGGCAGCTGTATCCAACTCGGATGGCAGCATGATGGCGCGATCCATTTCGTTCTCTCGGGCAAGCAAGGCTGCTTTTCCTCCAGCAATCCACCCCGTGACTGGATGCAACAAAACCTGCGTACACTCGGTGGCAGACCACTTCATAAAATCTGCATGCTTGGTACTCACGATGCTGGGATGGGGATCCTGTCGCATACCGACGTCATTCCAAAAGACATCATGGCGCTCTTCATTCAGACTCAGTCACTAAAGGTCCTGGGACAGCTGGAGATGGGTTCGCGGTATTTCGACATCCGACCGCACATCTCAGGTGGCGTATACTGGACTGGGCACTACTCTGGGAAGCTTGGAGCTCGAGGTCAGAAGATGTCTTCCATTATCAACGACGTCAATCACTTCACGGAAAAGTGCGCGGAATTGATCATCCTCAACATGTCACATAGCTTGCAATCAGACAAGGGTTGGCGAGAGTTCACGCAGTCCGAATGGAATTCTCTCCTCGCAGAACTCATGCTCCTCAAGCACCGATTTATTGTCACCGGACCAGACGCGAACAATCTCAGTCTTCTCCCTCTTTCGCGATTCATTGGCTCTGGGACGGCCGCCGTATTGATCGTGGTTGAAGCTCCAAGCCATATCACTCTCGGCAATTACCGGGACAAGGGATTCTATCTGCCTTCACAGCTCAACGTTTACAACGAATATTCCAACACCAGTGACTGTGTAGGAATGGTTCAAGACCAGTTGCAAAAAATGCAGAACTTCATGCACACGAGCGACAAGCGCTTGTTCTTGATCTCCAGGACCCTGACCCAACAGCCACCCGAGTTCACACAGGAGGATTTCTTGCCTCCAAATACGCTGAATGGGTTTGACAAGCTCAACGATTGGCAACAACACAACAAGACCATCCGGCAGCTAGCATACTCGGCCAATAAGGCATTATGGAAGGATTTGCTGCCGAACACAAGTCACGTCGCTTTCCCAAATATCATGTACATCGATTTCATGGAGAGCAGAAACTACGTTGCATTGGCGATGGCAATCAATGACAAGCTTCTGGGGGACACAGTGTGAGAGTGCTCGAACGCGGAACAGATAATGCCGGCGTGGCTCAGGTGGTACCAGTATCCAGAGTTGATGGAATGAGCCTGTACTGGGCCCAGTTGTAGTGGTAAGCACTCAGTGCTCTCATCCAAAAAGAAGACGTACCCTAGACACCATAGTATGTACCGAGTACCCATCAGCACCCCGAGTAGCTTCGTTCGAGTCTGGGATCTACAAATCATCGTAGCGGGCAGACACGCCAGAGCTGCCCGATGATCAAAAACATCACACCTCTTAAGACAGGGAAATACAGTGATCGATGCAAACATGTACGAGTAACACTAGTATTATCATCATACCTTATGATTGTCATTACCGGATATGAGCCACTGGTGTCCTCTGTACTATGTATGGTACACCACAGTCTGCACTCTTTCAAGGAGCTGACAGCCCTTCGCCCCGACAAAACCATTAAACCATACCTACCCACCTAGGTATCATGTGCGTGAACGATTCATGACCACCGTCTCCGTCGCGTCGCCTTGATCCGGCAGCCCAGCACCAGTAACTCCTCCTCCTCTTGAGCCGGACTCGAGGTCACCATGACCTCTCTGCGCAGTACTCGTACTCCTGCGCGCAGTCTCCCATCCTTCGTCGCCGACGTAGTTCGCACGCCCGATGCCCAGCCAGAAGGCCCGATCCCGACTCCTCGCGCCCCACGCCCATCCACTGCCTCCTCGAATGGGCAGGTGGTACCACCTGAATCCGAACCAGGCTGTGAAGATGCCAATCAGCGAGCCCGAGATGATGTCGAACCCGTGGTGTCGATAGTCGAACCAGCGCGACACGGAGATGAAAAATGCCACGCCGATAGGGACGAATGCTATGATGAGCAAATATATCGGTGGCGCGGCAGCTTCATTGCGCGGGGGATGCGTGTGCGTGGGTGAGGATGTGGAAGTGTCGGACCGTAGATTCTTGGATGAATGATCTTCCTCATGTTCATGTGGTGTGTCGTCCTCCTCGTCGAACGTCGAGATATATCTTCGGCTGTGTTGAGAGGCAGGTGTTGGTGGTAAGAAAGGGATCTGGACAGCGAACTTGGCGCAGATAAACAGACTGAGGTAAAGCATGCCGGCCCAGCTGAAGCTCGAGTGACCCGAGGGCCAACTTGCAAACGCATTGCGCATTTCGCTCACGTCTGTGTTGCGGCAGATGTGCCAGTCCACAACGATCGGGACGGCGGAGTCGATCGACGTGCCCAGCCCGCCGACCTGGTGTTGCCGGATTGAGGACGGCGATGTGTCCGGGTTGCATACAGCCAGCATGAAGGGTCGAGGCTTGCCGGAGAGATCCTTCAGGCCCTCGGTAATGAGGAAGGCGGAGGCTAGGGTCAGAGCCAGCCCCATCCAGGCTGTGTTCCATTCCCAGATCTTTCGGCGCCAGATGAGCGCTTTGGGCGTCGAGTGCGGAATCGTGGGGCCTGGGACGAAGAGCAGGGAGATGACGGCGGTAATTACACCCGGTGCGACGAGCGCAACAACGAGGAGGACACCAACAGAGACGGTGTCTTTATGGTAGGGGAAGGAGATGGAGGGGTCTTGGAGCGAGAAAGCGTGTCTGGCGCCATCGATCGTGGAGAATGCGCCGCCAACGGCTGCGGTGCCTCTGGGATGGTGTTAGTCCGGGCTTGAAACTGGAAAAGACAGAAGCAAGGCCATGAGGAACATACAGGATGAGGACCCAGTCTAGAATGTAGGAAGCCAGGAGACGCTTAGATAGATATCTGGCGCCGTGAGCGAGGCTGCTGACGGCTTTGGTGGTAGCGACCATTGCGATTCGCGAATGGGGAAATTGAGCACGCGACACCGTAGTACGTAGTAGACAGCCTCGCTGCTAGCAAGGGCACTTTATCCAAAGCTTTCAGCGAAGGGGAGAATGGCCTTGAAAGGATGGAGGCAAGAACAATGATTGAGAGAGATCTTGGAAGGGATTTGAGAGGTTTATGGCAGGTGTTGCGATCCACTGACTGGGGAAAACATTCGCAGGCGAGGCAGGCACCCAGCAGGTGGGTGCACAGTTCACTGGTACAGTAGCCACACACCCAGTGACACCCAGAGAAGCATCCACGGGCATCATACCGACAAGCTGGAGTACAAAGAAAATCGGATCGATCGACACTTGGCGTCAATTCTTCTCTCGAGGCACCAATGTGAGGCCGAGAGTGACACATTTTTCTTTGTTTTAATTTCCTCACCGATGTGGCAGTGCAACACACGACTCGACGACTCTCGTATTCGAGGCTTGCGTCGTCATTCCAGAGATTTCCGTAATATCTGCATTCAATGAGAATCGTCGCGAGTGTCATTGCCAATCGAGGCCATCTATGATCAGACAAACAGGTATCGTCGGTATGACAGTCAAACAGTTTGAGAGGCTCATCTTCAAGCATCAACTGGATGTACTACTGTGTACCTACATGAGAATGATTCCATGTACTATGTACCTTACCTAGTGCCTAGGTACCTTACTCAGTTCTATCCAACTCCATCATCGCCGGACGGAGATATCTTGCGCACCTCGAGCGGTCTATGATTGATATCCCATCACAACACCAGAGCCTTCACAGTGCTTTTCATGGCTTCGAGGCGGCCACCTTACAGGGACCCTCGTTACTAAGGTCCCTACGGTAGGTAGTGAAGACAAAGGCTTTGTTCATTCAGGTGTGTGAGCTGTGAGGACCAATACTTGCGAATCCATCCCTTGCATGGCGAGGCTCTTCGTGGCTGTTCTCCTCAAGCCACCTGATCTTGCATTCCTTTGTACGTTGTCCTGGAGAACTCAAGTCTTGGCCGTTCGCAGAGTGTCATGAACTTCGATCAGATAAAGACAATCACCATGAATAAGCGCATTACTACCCACCGCCGTCGCCTTCGTACTCCCATCCCTCCACATCTGCCTTCTCGAAGGTCTACGTTGAAGTGATGGCTGATCTCACTGTCGAAGAACCACCACGTCCTATCTCCCGGTTTTCCACATCCACTTCGCTGAGAATGTCTACGACTACCGACATGCAGGTCGTCCCCATGCCTCGCTGGTCGACGGCTGTAGGTTGTGCAAGAGTTGCTCTGGCCGTTGTGGTTCTTGCCTTGACCGCTGCCGCCACCTCCATCTGGGGAGGTTACGATGCATTCATCGTCACTCTGTTCACAGTGAGTTGACTATTACTGCCAGGGTCACCTGTAAAGCTAACCGTCCCAAAGGCATCTGCTAGCCTCGTCATATTCGTCTACTACTTCGTCGCTCTGTCTTATCACCCCACTCTCTACCATCCCTGGGCAATTCTGGCACTCGAGGCATTCGGTGTGATCTTTTGGCTGACAAGTTTCGCCACGATGGCACAATGGACAAGCGTTTACAATGGCTGGTGGTATGGTGAAGGTGATAGCTACGGGTTCTGGGAGGCGCCTTTCCGTCCTGAAGATGTTGGCTTCGCGAAAAGAACCATTGTCAGAAGAAGTGCCAACAAGTACCACGCCGGGGTTGCGCTGGCTGGCACGGCTGCAGGATTGGCCGCAGTGGAATTGTAAGTGCCAGAATGATCAAGGGCCGCGAACGAGCCTGATACTGACATCGAGCCTAGCGTACTCTACACCGTAACGCTGACCGTTTTCGGAATGTCCATGCATCGACAGCGAATGCCGGCTGCGCACAGGAGCATTGCGGCCACACCCACGGCTGACATCGAAGCCGGCACAACAGACAAAGCTCCAGAGACAGAGCCAGAGCCAGAGCCAAAACCTGTCACAGTCTGAACCGAGGAGACCACCAGCCATGGGTAAGAAGGGCCTACTCTTAAGGCCGCCGGACAAAGGTGGAGGGCATTCTTCTCACTACTCCGTGCTACCGGACTTGACCGGAGGAGAACGGACGGGGATTCGGACGCCAAGGCTGCTTACATGGTGCCATGGAGCGACTTTTGCAGCAAAGAGCCCCCCATCTTTCTCAGCTTCAATTACACTCGCCGTCATGATCTGTCCTGTGCTTTCATCTCATTTGTCCAGGCGTGTGTATCCAACACGCTCTAGGGGCTAGCTGACTCTAGCTCCGTGTGAAGATGGTCTTGTCCGAGTCTTTTGTCCCCAATCGATGTGTACTTCATATTTCACATCTTATTACTCATGTATCTAGTCGGTGGAATTGGCATTTGACGTTCTCCTTTCGTCGAATTTCTCATATATCTTCTGTCGTTATCCGAGAATGGAAATGTAATTGCATATATATCTACATACACCTTCTCCTCTTTGATTGAGTCTTTAGCGAGCCGCCATGTCCCTTCCAAAGCTGGCTGACCATCCAACTGCCACTGCAGGAAATCCCCAAGATGTCGCCATACAATCTCTAGACCCTTCTTCGAACGAAACCAGCAGTATGGAACCATCACACTCGGAGAAAGTCCACATAGAGTCAGACGTTGAAGAGTCAATGGAGGCTCGAATCGAACGACTAGGACGCGAGCGTCCACCGATCTTCAAGTCGCTATGGGCTGAACTGGGCTTTATCTTTTCTGTCCTTATGTCCCAGATCTTGACCGAATACTTCGTCTCGGGCTTCAACCTTATTCTCCCCACACTCATCGAAGACTTGGACATCCCTCAAGCGTCCAGCGTGTGGCCAGCTACGGCATTCTCCTTGGTCATTGCGGCTACATTGCTCGTGTTTGGCAGATTGGGCGATATGTACGGTGGATACCCGGTCTACCTCTTGGGCCTGGCATGGCTCGTGGTATGGAGTGTTATATGTGGCTTCTCGGTCAATCCGTTAATGATGGACCTGTGTCGAGCACTCCAGGGATTGGGACCAGCTGCATTCCTGCCAACGGGTGTGATGCTGATAGGCACCGTATACCGACCCGGCCCACGCAAGAACCTGGTTTTCGCACTCTATGGCACCTTCGCGGTGATAGGGTTCTACTTTGGCATCTTCTGCGCTGGGCTCGTCGGCCAATATATCCGCTGGGGGTGGTACTTTTGGATCGGCGCCTTCTTGGCCTTCATCACGCTCATCACGTCGGCCATTTTCGTACCCAACGACTACAAAGAGCGCCGCAAGAATGCGATTACCATGGACTGGCCGGGCGCTGGTGCGACGGTCTGCGGTATAGTCCTCGTCGTCTTCGCCATCACCGAGTCGGCACATACGCCGCAAGGCTGGCGTACGCCATATATCCCCACCCTGTTCTGCGTCGGGTGTATCTTGCTCCTGATCGCTGTGTACATCGAGGGTTGGGTGGCCGAAATGCCGCTACTGCCTGGCGACATCTTCACGACACCCTGCATGACCCAGCTCACCGTTGCACTGCTGTTGTTGTACGGCAATTGCGGCATATACTTACTCTACGGGACATTGTATTTCCAGAATATCATGGGCGCTACACCATTGCAGGTGGTGGCTTGGTTCACACCCGTGGCGGTCGGTGGGATCGTGCTGAATATCCTGCAGGGATATCTCCTGCACCTCGTGCCTGGCCACTTCCTTCTCATTGTTGCTGGAGCGGGAGCAGTCGGGTCTCCCCTGCTCCTTGCTCTTGTGCCCGCGGGCGGAAGTTACTGGGCGTGGGTCTTCCCATCCTGTGTTCTCACGACGATGAGCATCGATCTCTCGTACACGGTTATCTGCGTGTTCCTTACGACCCAGTTGCCCTCGGCAAGGCAGGGGCTGGCCGGCGGCCTGATCAATAGCGTTATGCAACTCGGAATGGCGCTCGCCCTTGGATTGAGCGACATCATACAGTCATACACAGTGGACGAAGCGGGACTGAGAAAGAGCTATCAGAACACGTTCTGGTTCGCCGTGGCTACCGGTTCTGCGTGTTCCATCTTGATGGTCATCTGGGGCAGAAAAGTCGGCAAAGCCGCGAGCGATCTCACTGCGGATGAGAAGTTGGAGCTAGAGCATGAAGCAGCCAGACTCTCCTCGTCGTCAAGAGCAGAGACAGGCGGCAATTGAACGGGCGTTCGTGTTATTATCCTGGGTTGGCATATAAGCGGCGGCGTCTAGATATTTGCTTCATATTTCAGGAATAGTAGAAAAGACATTGTGTATACATAGATTCTCACCGCCCTCAAGGGTGCGAATCTCATTCGATGAGTGAAGGCGGTTCCATAGCCCTGGGGCAGTCTGATGGTCTGAACGCCCTGTACCGCTCGAGTATCTTTGCTCGAAGACTTAGTATTGCCCGTTGTTGGTCACAACCCAGCAGAGAGAAAATACTAAGACAAGCAAGTGCAGATCCGGAATATCCGTCGACGTCTAGAACAACCAATCAAAAGTGGCCCGAAATCATCGCCGAGCCTACATGGCTTCGAGGTTTGCCAGGTGGTTGACAGCGGGAGTGAGCTTCATGAAGACTGCATCGATCTCTTCCAGACCTCGCAGAGTCTTGCCGTCAGCCGTGACATCGCCTCCAACGTCGTGTGGATGTGGCAGACTGATTATCTACAGTAAGCATCTATTGGTAGCTTAGCATGTGTGCCCTGGCTCGGCGTTCGTCAGTAGTCTCCAGCCTGCAGATTCAACCAAGGAAGATTTTCATCTTCTACAGAAAATTCAAGAGAGGTACGGAGATGTATGGGTCTAGATGAGTACTCCAGCCAATGGAACAAAAGGGCCGAATTCGGCCTAGGGGCGTTATGGTGCCAAGTTGCCAAGCCCACCACCCGGACCAAACTCATCGTCAGCCAAGTTTTGTACGACAAAACACCACAAGCTCAAGCCGTCTCAACTCACCATGGAGATACAACTTGTATCCGGAAGATGTCCTGACCATCATGCGGTGCCTCAACCTATGAACAGTCGCTCATCCTAGATTCCCGGCCCTGAGGTTGCTGAATTATGCCTATGCTGTGGTGGGCAGCTATGATCGCTTCGGCGCTTGTGGGTTCGGTGGGACCAGTCAAACTTGGGATATATGGTCTTGTCTAAGTTTATTGCTACGCCGCTGATGGAAACCATGGATCAGGTAAGGAAGTCTTGACACATCGACAAGAGCTTGGGCCCTTGGCAGCTCCAGAGAACCGAGAGGTGAGTGTTCCTGCTGTTCTCTTTTGAAGCAGCAGATCACCACTACTTCTTATTTCGGGAACTCCTCCCTCCTCGACCAGAAATCCTGGACTCATTGGGGACTTTGTTTCACACTCTCAAGTTGACTGGGTCCATTTCGAACGCCTTGCTGCCGTCCGCGTAGTCGCTCGTCGATCCCGTGTGGCGAGACTTCTTTAAAACCCCGATTGCGACCACCGACTGCGACCACCGATTGCGACCTTGGTCACTGGAAAAGCCAAAAGCGACATCCGCCAGCTCTCTCGACCTCAAAGTCCAAGTTTCCATTTGGTCGCTCACATTTCGCCTATGGCAACCAACGCCGGCGTCCTTGGTCAAGAAACCATGTTCCGCCACAGAGATGTAAAGGAAAAGCACAAGCGCGAGCACAGCGCAGACCACGGTTCTCAAGAAGCAGTGGTAGCCGACGAGCTGCTGGCCGTTCTGGGATACAAATCCGAGTTATCCCGCAGTCGCTCAACATGGCAGGTCTCCTTCATGTCATTTGTGCTCGCATCCGTGCCGTACGGGTTGGCGTTGACGCTTTATTATCCCCTTATCGGCGGCGGTCCGGTGGCCATCATCTGGGGCTATTTGCTTGTAGGGCTGATTATGACTTGCGTCGCCATATCCCTCGGCGAGATCACGTCGGTGTTTCCGACCGCCGGTGGAGTGTACTACCAGACGTTTATGGTGTCTCCGCCGTGGTGCCGTACTGTCAATGCTTGGATCTGTGGTTGGGCATACACCATGGGAGTCATTTCAATAACGCTCTCGGTCAACTTTGGAACTGCTCAGTTTTTCGTCGCGTGCATCAACATCTTCACAGACGCCGAAGGCAACCCGATCTGGGCTGCAGAAACGTATCAGGTCTTCTTGTTGTTCCTTGCTATCACGTTTCTGTGCAATGCAGTCTCATCTCTGGCGAATAGATGGCTACCGATGCTGGATGTATGTATTATTTCGCACCCCCTTCTTATCAAGAGTTAATGCCCTTTGCAGACCTTTGCCATCTTCTGGACTTTTGCCGGTCTCATGGCTATCATCATCTGCGCCCTTGCGATAGCCAAGGGTGGACGAAACAGTGCCGAATATGTTTTCACCGATTTTGAGACGAACTCTGGATGGGTCCCAGGGTGGTCATTTTTCATTGGCTTGCTGCATGGCGCCTACGTGACCTCGGCGACTGGCATGATCATTTCGTAAGTCAAATCACTCTTCTTTCATGGGGCTTCCAGCGAAGCAGGAACCTAACGAGATGTAGGATGTGCGAAGAGGTGCAACAACCCGCCACTCAGGTCCCGAAAGCCATGGTCATGACTGTTATCATGAACATTATCTGTGGTTTGATCTTCTTGATTACCATGGTCTTCGTTCTCCCTCCAATTGCCGACGTGGCTGCCCAAGCCTCTCCTGTGCCTTACATTCTGAGCATTGCCATTGGCAATCAAGGCGGGGCCTTTGTCCTTACCATCCCGATCCTGGTCCTCGGTCTTCTCTGTGGGACGAGCTGTACAACGGCTACTTCTCGAACGATTTGGTCGTTTGCCCGGGATGGAGCCATGCCTGGCTCCCGATGGTGGAAAAAGGTCAACCTCAAACTCGATGTACCCTTCAATGCCATGATGCTCAGTATGGTGATCCAATGTCTTCTGGGTCTCATTTATTTTGGATCTACAGCCGCATTCAATGCCTTCAGTGGCGTCGGTGTCGTTTTCTTGGTACGTAGCCTTCACAATGGAAGGGCCGCAATGAAACCCCAGGCGGACCGGACGCTGTGGGATCTTCTTTGTGTTGATAACAGCCACTAATCACTTCAAATGTCTAGACTATTGCCTACACGATACCCATCGCCATCTCACTCTTCACCGGGCGGAAAACCTTGAAGCAAGGACACTACGACTTTGGAATGTTCGGTATTTTCTGCAACATCGTCTCAATCTGTACGTTGGCCCCGTATAAAGCCTCTGCTTTTTCTCTCGAGACACAAAACTGACTTTCTCCGTTTTTTCGCCAGGCTGGGCTTTCTTGGTCACGCCCTTGTATTGTATGCCATCATATCTGCCCACCACGGCAACGACCATGAACTACGCATCTGTAGTATTCGTGGCCGGAGTGGCCGTTTCAGCCATCTACTACGTCGTTTGGGGTCGCAAGAACTACAAAGGTCCTCCGGTCAGTGAGGAGGAAGTCATCGCACACCGCGTTTCCATTGTTGGAGCCTAAAAAGAATGGATGGAAAACTGTTTGAGATCTGTCCCGAGATGTCTTTCCATTGAGGTGAAGTCGAGGGCTTAATTTATAGCGAATGTAGAATAGAATTTAAAAGTCTTTGATCTTGGGAGGAAGATAAGATTTGCGGTAGTCACATACTCGCAACGCATTTGCGAATTTAAACGACTATACCTCAATCTTGAAATCGCTAAAAACACATATTGTATACATCGTTGGTAGCCCCCTAAATACTAGTAACAATGACATCCGGATGCGAAAAGCAGGTTCACAGCTTCGCTTTCACAACGACCCTGCTCTTCTCCTTCTCACCATACTGTTCGTTCTCCCTCTTCAAACGGCCCGCTTCATGCCCAACCTGCCCGTCGTTCTGATCGCGTTCGGGCCTTCCAGGACTGTCACTCTTTTTCGGCGCGCTTCTATACCCGTCCTTCAAATTCTTCTCATTCACAACTCGTCCCTCCGCATCCCTTTGGATCCCAAGCTCCAACAACCTCGCAAACACGGCCGCAAAATCACGGAAGAACAGCTCCTTGTCCTCGGCATACCTGTCCACCCAGACACGGAAGCTCGGATCCTCGAGCAGAGCCATATCAGTAGGGAGCATCATCAGCGTCTCCTCCTCGGCCAGCTCCGGATCCTCGTCCTTCATGTCCTCGTCCACGTAGACATATTGCTCCAGCCCGTTCGCGAGCACCTTCTTCTTCCAGTCGTGCGTCTTGAGCAGTTTGAAATACGTATTCGAAAACCGCGTCGGGTTGGTCACCCACTTGCCCTCGAAGCCCGAGCGGTCACCGTGACACCGTCCAAGATTATGCGCCCCGCTTAACGCAACGATCTCCCGGTCGTCGAAGCCCATCCTGCCAAAGATCCAGCGCAAGTGATCCGCACCCTTGGACCCGTCGGGAAGGCGTCCGCGCGGCGGCACGCGCGAATCGTCGGTGAAATCCGTCCGGCCGCCTTGCCAGGAGATATCGGGCCCGTCCATCTCGCGGATCGCCACGACAGCCGCCAACGTCCATAGATCAGAGTACGTTATCCAGGGAAAAGCTTTCTTGATGGGCTCGAGAAACGTCCGCGCGTGTTGGAGGCCCGCGTTCGCCGGGTCGCCGCCTTCCTGCTCGTAGCGCATGCCCGCGCCGTTGGACCCGCCGGTGTTGGTGGCGGCGCAGTATGTCCCCGATGCGTGCCAGGCCAGGCGGACGAGGACGGGACCTGCGGAGCCATCGTCGTAGTCGGGTTGGTGGAGGAGGGATCTGATCGCTTGTTTGACTTCGTCGAGTTGAGGAGCGGAGGGTGAGGATGGGAGGGAGGTGTGTTCCGGGTCGATGGACATTCTGTCTAGTCGAGATGGTGGAGTGGCGATCAGAACGCTTGAGATCAATGTGGCGGGCAAAGGAGAGGGTCAATATATAGTAAATATATAGGAGCACGCGTGGAGAGGCAAATTGATGAGATGGCGCTTGTGGAATCTGGTCAGGGCGTCACCAGAAGCTGCTCAAAATGTGCGTGATCAAGCTTGAGATCGAGAAGAACAGAGGAAGAGCAGCAAAAGGCAACGCTGAATAATATACAGACAGGGAAATGAAGGGCGAAAGACACAGCAGACAACAAGAAACGCATGACACGACAGTACGAGTAGAGCCTCGGTAGGATGTCAACCTGGCCTTACCGGAAGCATCGGTCAGATATTGACATGCCCTTGAGTGATTTCATTGATTGAGTGGGTCGGTGATAAAGGTGCACAGTAGAATTTTTCGAGCACATGGGAAAAACTTGAGGTCGTTGAAGACGTGACAGGACAGAAGGCCGATAAGAGGCTGTGGCGGGCCGCGGCGAGGCTGAGGATAAGTGATGCGGTAATGTGATCCGGCGAGCCGGACGTTGGAGATGAGGGACACCGAAAATATCTCGACGCCATTCTTGATCCGGATTAGACCCAATATCTGCCAAGCTTGCTCAGGAGCCGAGGTTAACTGATAAGATAAGAATGACTCAGCAACACCTTTTCGCGACGTGTGCGACGATAATCCGCTTCGCCGCATGCAAACAATCAAATCCTCCCAACTCAACTTGGAGATTCAGACACAAACATCAGCCGTTTGCAACGTCCGACGCGTGGATATGTAGGGAACAGCTCTCTCGCCAGTTCGATGAAGTCAGTATCCTGGAGCCATATTGGCCACTTGATCTTCCGGGATCTCCTCTTTGTCCAAAACATCAGGATTGTTTCTGAATTCCTCGCTCTCCAACACGGGGACGATCTTTTTGACATCCCTCTCAATCACAGTCACCCCTGCTGGAAGTCGATCTAGGCGCGACCTGTCCACCACCAGACATCGCGCAAGATATCGCAGCATGGCGGCAACAGCCTTTAGCTTCTCCTCGTCTTGACCACTCACCGTGTTACCAACAGCCTTGGTCAACATCGCTGGGATATATGTCGTCTGAACAGCTGGCTCTTCGACTGTGCCATCCAAATTAAGACCATGTACTAGGCTCTGTCTTGTCGCATCTGGTATCCGTTCCGTGAATGCGGTAAAGTACATTTCCGCATTCTGCGCATTCGAAGTGTTACCAAGACAGAAAAGCCTCATCAGCGCACGATCGCTGGACTCCTGTATGTCGAAGTCGCGGTGATATCCCGCCCGGTGCAAAAGGTCCAGTTTTCGCGTCAAAATGATGTCGTAGCCTTCTCTCAAGCCCGTTTCCCCGCTGATTATGGCATGTGCAACATCGTACACATTCCGGTAAGATTGAAAAATCGGCTCGATCATTTTCTTTGCACAAGTCCAGTCTTCGTGTCCTGACGCTCCTGCGAGATCGAGCACTTGTTCCATGAAGCGAATATCGAAGGCGCGATCATGACCGTTCATGTCTGCTAAACCGGCTAGAGAAGCTGGGGCATTCTCGGCTTGCGCGAGCTGCCCAAAGTTGAAATCAGAACCAAGTTTGATACCAAGCAGAAGACATGCTTTGTTCTCCTCGGTCAATCGATCCAAGGCCGGCACCATTCGAACCTTTACTGCGTGGTACAGAATCATGTCGTGGTTGACCTTGGAAATGTCCAGGCCTTCTTTTTGTGCATAATCCCTAGCAAGATTGGGGTCCTTCCCCAGATCGTTGATGACCATGGAGGTGATAAGGGTGTAGATGTCCTCGGATGTCTCCAAGCCCTTGAGGTAAATTTCTCTCAGCCAGGCGAATGACTCACGTCTTAACACGACTGGCGCTGGACTTTGACGGCCGACGAACGTTTCATAGTCATCGTTCCAAAGCCATCGCAAAGCTAGTACACCTACCAGTGTACGATTGACCTCTGCGTAGTCTTTGCCATAGAGTATTTCCGAAATCGATGGACCTTCTGGGCTCGGCGCCGTCCAATCCCGGACAAACGTTGCGTTGTGCAGGCGCTGAAGCTCGGATGGAAATTCTGATTTGACTAGTATGAGGAGTTCTCGGTCCGGTATAGTCCAAAATGATTTGTCTGCGATGACCTCTCGAAGATCACGCCGCTGGTTATTGTCGTGCTCGGACATGCTGGAGGATATAGAGACGCGATCTCTCAGAGCAGGCACTAGGTGATGGTGTCGCGCCTGTTGCAATCTGGAGTCACCGGCAGTGCCTGGGCTCGAATGCATCATGCTATCAGTTGACCGCCGGAAGGAACAGCATGC
This sequence comes from Vermiconidia calcicola, assembly GCA_035928285.1. Lineage (NCBI taxonomy): Eukaryota > Fungi > Ascomycota > Dothideomycetes > Mycosphaerellales > Extremaceae > Vermiconidia > Vermiconidia calcicola. Next base: position 852,933 of record JAXLQG010000006.1, read on the forward strand.
TCTGAAGATCCTGGTGGCTATATTAGGTTGCTGCCGGCGGTTCTCTTTGTTTTGGTCATCCATTTCCGCGACCGTCAACGCGCTGTCCGTTTGCGACAATCGCCAAGCAAGGCCATTTTTGCATGATTGAAACGTCGAGAGAAGGTATCTAGCAGCGGGAGACTTTTTATGCGACCAGTAGTGAAGGTAGGAACAAGTGTCCAGACTGCAAGGACGGCTGTCAAGTGTCAACCGTCGATGTGAGGCAGTGATTTAAGTCTCAAGTCGAGCGGCCAAAGTCCCAGCCAGTGTCTGATAAGTCTTGCCGACGCTTCGAGTACAGTCAAACAACAAATTGTCGTCGAATCTTGTAAGTAAGCCAGCTTTTTGACAGGGTCACCAGCTTTGGGCTGAGTAGAGTCTCCTGGTCCGCGTACTAGGCATGACATTCAACCAACCTTCACATATTGCTTGTCATGCAATCTAGCAGTGCGACTGGGATGAGAGCTGTGGCTAAGGATCGGTAACGGCTGCAGCTGCGCAAGCGTAGAATGCCTGCAACACTTTTCTTGATGAAGGCGTCCAGAAGGAGGGATGAGACTTCAGGCAAGATTGATGGATGTTGTGGCTAAGTTACACAAAGCACCGCCACTGCAGGTCGTGATTGGACAGGTCGCGGCACTAATCCCGACCAGCTCGCCAGGTACTCTTGATGAATGCTTCATGAAAGAGAGTCAAAGCCTTGGGCGAGTACCTAGCACGTCTACCTATCTATGCAAACATGACTATAGAGCTGCGCAACTCAACGAAGGATGACAACAACAAAGGTATCTCGAATACACAAGCCTGAACCCTCGTGTCGCCGCTACCAATGCCGTATTGTCACCAGAGCCTTTTTATTCTCACCTTTGTCGTCCTCAACGCCACCATCAAAATCTAGTCCCATCTTCGCAAGCATATCCCATACAAACTTTCTCTTCAGACCTTCACGAACGGGAACCTTTTCAAGCGCTTCGTGACCATTAAAATACTTGACCAACACCGGCCAGTATCGCCGAAGCTCGACTGTTTCCGGATCTTGACTCGACATGGGCGATGCTGACAGGTCTGTTCGTGAAGGATGACGAGATGGAACCAGTGTGGAAGCCATATAGTCAAGCCAACGAGACTCTTCTGGTGACGCCCGCTGAGGGGAAATCACCAGGCTTGCCGCTTTCGGGTTGTGCTTGAATTGCTGTCCACGGCTGCTGGTGTGGTCTGTCGATATTGATTGTCTTCCATCACTGGATGGACGGCTCACCATGCTGGGACGCGGCTTAAATGTGGAGATCATACTGCTTGCAGCAGTCGTTGGCGTCCCACTTCCGAAACTCCTCGCTACATCTGGCGAGTTTTTATATTCTCTCTCAACAGGCGTTTTAGGTCCCTTTTCTTCCCGCTCCTTCTCGCGCACAGCTTTTTTGACCTCGGGGTCCACACGAACGAAGGCAAACGTTCGTAGCTGCGTTACCCATCCATCTCGCATGAGCCATGCTAAGACGCGGTAATATTCTTCTTTGTGGTCATTGCTGGGAATCAGCGTGCCGTATGGCGCAGGAGTCCCGCTCAGGGCACTGAGCATCTTGGGTAAAGATGGCATCATGGGGAATGTCGCCTCGTAGGTCTTGCACGACGCCATCAGTTTTTGCATGTTTGCGTTTGGAGAAACGATATAGGTATCTCGCTGATGTAACGGCGGAATCGCTATCGCACGTCGCCAGAACACGAGATGACGAGCAAGGTGCTGAATGTCGGGCAAAGGGATACCGGAGACGACTGAAATCTTGTAGAAGGACTTGGTTGGCTGGGCCTTAGTGATAAAGTTGGTCAACGGCATTGCCAGTGGCCCGCCAGCAGCTTGGACGTCTTTGATGATCCTTTGGGGACTCGCTTTTAGAAGAAGAGTGAAGTTTTTAGAGAGCTGGAGGGCGCCCGCAGTCGAGACCGCATCCATGTCAGATGCCGTCGAAGCAGGATCGGTGGCAGTTGTAAGCCACAGGCCTGGTTCAAGAGGAGGTTCTGTAAGAGAAGGTAGGTAGGAAGTCGAGGTGACTGGCGGGATTTGTAGAGACACTGACAGCTTGGAGCTGAGAGTGATCGCAGCTATCTTAGAAGCCGAAATGTTGTCAAACACTTTGGCAATAGCTGCTGCCAACGAAGAGCGCCGAAGCATTTCCGTATACAACACTCTAGTAGGCGACTGCTGGTGCAGATGCGCTGATTTGATAGATTGCAACAGTTCTGATTGTTCCCAAACATAATCATGATGAGTCTGTTCCCATTTCAAAACCTTTGAGAATTTCTTGACGACATGATCATACATCTCCTTGACCCTGAGGACATGTTCCAAGGGCGGAGGATCCATCACGAACACCACATGAAACATAGTAAGCTGTGTCTTTGTGAATCCTTTCGAGCTTTTCTGCTTCTTCTCAGAAACATGTTGGCTTGACGAGCTGTCAACCATATCGCTTTCGTCGTCATTCTCACCGTCACTGACTGCGGTTTCGGAGGACTGCTGTGAGGTTTCTTCATCCACAGATTTCTGCTTGCGAGCTCTGCGTTTTCGCCAGTATCCTTCCTCATGAGCATAGACTGGTCTCCCCAGGAAGGTCAAATCGTTGATCCCAAGCTCAAATCTGCGCTTGTGCCAGGCGCGTCCTGGAGTCAACAGGCTCACGAGGCCGTCCTCTCCCAGACCAAGGAGTGGTTCCCACGGAGGCCTCGAGTCTCCATTGTCTGCAGTCCCTTTCTTTAGCTGATAATCGTCATCGTCATCGTCATCGTCTTTATCTGACTTCTGTGACCGGCCATCAATGCTCGGAGCTACCGCCGGATTGAGCCGCTTTGTGAACAGCTCGAAGTCGTCGTCTGAGGAAGACAGCTCAGAGTCGCTGCTGGAGCTTTCTCCTTCATCGTCTTCCGCCGAAGATGTAGCCTGGGCTGTCCGAGCTGCAGTCAAGGGGTCTGGAGGATAGTGGAAGACAAGCTGTGCACCTGAGCCAGTCCGACCTTGAGCTACAAGAAGTATTGCGAGCAGGGAAGGATTTCGCGAGGTAGCTGTGGTCGACATATGACTCTAGCTTCTTCAATGGACGACTGAGTGCATTTGACGCGTGAAAGGCACGCGTTTGTACTCCGCTTGCCCGTTTTCTTTTCGTTGTAGTCCCCGAGATTCACAAAAGTCAGGTGTTTGATTGTCACTAACTTAAGCGGCCAGGCTGAGCCTCGGAACGTTGGGTGGTTTCGGCCATACTAAATCTGGAGGAGGAGCGGGGAGATGTCCAGGTGAAGGTGGTCTGGGGGCTGGTGGTTGCTGACAATCGAGGACGTTCGGGGCTAAATCGTATCGAACGAAGGAGGGATACGTGGAGTCATGCAGTTCGAGCAGAATGAGGAGTAGTATGAAGAGGAGTCCGTGAGGCGTGACTGTTCGTGATTGTCGGCAGCTAGACGGACAGGGTGCGGATAATCAAGGAAACAAACAGGCGTAGAGACTGACAAGACAATGCAAGGCAATGCAATGCTGATGTGGAGGGGGGGCGTTCTGTGAGTTGGCCAACAGGCACAGTGCAGGCTGGTGGGCACCTAACTAACAGGACAGCTCAGACAGTGCAGGACGGAGTCAGGAATACCTGGGTAAGGAATAGGCGGTGGTTTGTCGGTGGTTTGTCCTCGTTCGCTGGCTTGTTCGGAAGAGAACCTGACCTGAGACCTGACACTCTTCACACTCTCCAAAATGCCGCTAGGAAATCGAGAATTCATTCCTTGAGCTTTTGCACGAAAAAAGAACCTGCTCTTGCACTTGCACTTGCTTGCACACATTCTCTCCAGTCCCTCACTCTCTCCTCACCTTCTCTTCCACCTTTACACGCGCATTTCTTTGTCACCGTCGAGCCTTCTCGCTGGTCCTTGCGCTTCCGGCGCAGGAAAAGTGTTTCGACGCTAAGACTCGCACTCAAAAGTTTTTGGAGTGCCCGTCACCTCATCCTCTCCGACACCACAACCGGCCTGCCTGCGACCGTCTACGTTTCTCGCACTGGCTCTTTGTCTCTCGGCTCATGGTAGTCTGAAGTGCAACCCTCTGCTCGTCCAAGAGTCGGCTGCTCAAATCCTCGACGATCTCGGCCCTAGAGGCAGATCCACCGAAGACGCCCTCATTGTCCTCAATTGACGACTCACTTCTTACCCGACCCGGCAATTCGGATTGACTCAATATCTCGAACCCTCATTGGCTTTTCACAGATTGAACGTAGCGAGGAGTGTTATTCCAAGGCTGTAAGATCGAGGCTATTCAGACCGACGGTTCAAGAGCGCGGATTGTGAATTTTCAGACTTGACTTGCCAGTCAATCATCTGGTATTCAGGCACACCAGGACACTGCACAAGCCAAAGTCGTGACGTTACATTTATCAAGGACCGATATCCTTACCCGTCAACGCTCACTACAAAGAGAAAATCACCAGTCTCCTCTGCCGGAGGACTCCGTTCCTAGGACACAGAGATATCACAAGATTGGGAGACTTCGATACTACCCCACCCTCTCTTGCCGAGACAGCAGCTCCAGCCTATACTGGTCTCTTCACACTGCAACCAGCTTGTGGCTGGTGAGGGGTCAGGTAGTGGAATAGTGAGGTGTGCCCACAGTCGACAAGGTCGAGCGAGATGACTACACCTTCAGGCGCTGCGGCGCCAGTGTTCTCCTATGCACAGGCTGCCAAGGGGTTTACACCATCAACATCCAGTCAGCCTACAACTCGCAACGAAAGTCCTGCTGCGTCAGAAAAACATGTCAGAGACCGCCCAGCTCCCGAATCCAATAGTGCTTCGTTAGCACCTAAGTCTCCGCAGGAGAAGACTGAGTCCGAAGTTAAGGTTGCAACAGACGTCGGAGCTCGAACACCAGCTTTTGAAGACTCTGCAGGAAAGGAGAATGTCTCTACCGCGCAGAATTTGTCTGTGGCTCCAGAAGGGTCGCTTGAACAGGCCAATGCCCCCAGCAATGAGCCAGCCCAGGATTCTCGAAAAGACGAAGCTAGGCCACAGTTGTCGAATGGACGAACACACTCTTCTGAACAGATTTCCGAAGTTTCCGCTCCCGATGCTGCCGACAGAAAGTCCAAAGACCCGGACGAAGACTGGGAAAAGGTATCGGTGCCTTCGATGACAGCCGAGAAAGAGCTGAAAGCAGCCCCGATTCCAGTTGTCAATATCTGGCAGCAGCGAAGAGAGGCCCAAGCAGCAAAAGCAAAAGAAGTTGTTGGACACCAGCGAAACGCAACTTCAAGTGCAACACACGCCTCCAGACCATCGGCTGGCGACGAAGATCCCAAGCGCAGATCCATGAGTCGGGATCTCGAGAGCCACGAACGAAATGGGAAGTCTGGCGACATTGCTCGTGCTAATAGCCGAAAGGAGGCCGCATCCACTCGTCCTCCAAGAGATAGGATTGATGTTGAAGCGCCACCATCTGTTGCTGATGCACAAGCGTGGCCGACTCCTGATAGCTCGCTGGTGGAAGAGCGACGTAAGTCAACCACGTATGAAAAGGCGGACCATAAAGGCAATTCGCAGACAAAATGGAAGACTATGCCATTCGTCCCGACCGCCAAATTTGAAACCCAGCTTCCCCCCTCTGCCGCACGCCGAGGTGGTAGAGGTGGTGGCCGTGGAAGAGATCTTACTGGTCGAGGTGGCCATACTGGCACAGCTGGTGAAAAGCAAGACTTGTCGGGATCCATGGGCCCGCCCCCGTTGCCGAAACAGCCAAGCGAACAAGATCGTGGTCGTCGGCCTGAGGGCCCACGCGGTCCACGTGGTGGCTCCGTTCCAACTGGAAGCACACGACCCGAGAATAGTGAAGACCTCACGCCCGCTTTCCGCAAGCCTTCTGTGCCTTTCACCAAGGAACGCGGCAGCACTGATCGTGGGGAACAGCGGCCCCCAAAAACGGAGCAGAGTTCTAGGTCTTCTTCTCAACACACCGGGCGAGTGGCCGACCCTACTGTTAATGGAGACACGAGCACTTCCGCAGACAAGATCTCTGGTGCATTTGGCCAGTCGAGTGAGCAGAATGCTCGCTATCCCTTTTCTTTTGACAGATTCAAGAGTACAGCAAACGGAAGTTCACGCGGCGGTGGAGAATTCGCTCGGGAACGTGGCTCTGGGCGAAACCGAGACTGGTCGAGGGATAAACCTGAATCCGCACGAGAAAAGGTTGAATCCTGGCGTGACCGTGAGTCTTCAGGCGACCAAACCACGCGACGTGAACCTCGAAATGAGCGTGGTCGAGGTGGCTACCGTGGCAGGGGCAACCACAGCTACAATCCACCTTACAACTCGTCTCATGCATACACAGCTCCCCTGCCTCAGAACGGCTTTGAACCCAGTAGATCTAGCTCGAACGCAGAGAGCCGATCAAGGCAAGCTTCTCAACCCTTCCAACCCACGCAGACGCCGAACAGCTCACGCAACAACCCACGGTCGCAATCTATTCCAGTTGGCATGATGCTCCCCGGATACTACCCAGGCGTTCCACAAGGAGTTCCAGCCTTGCAGGCCGACATGCAAATGTACGGTTACCCGCAACAAATGCAGATGCAGCCTGGCATTATGAGTGCTATGCCTTACAATGACCCACTGAATTCCTATGCTCTTTTGTCAATGGTCATGACTCAAGTGTAAGTCTGTTCCTTATTGCTTCTATGGCGCTAACGATATCTCAGAGAGTATTATTTCTCTATTGACAATCTCTGTAAAGATTTGTTCTTGCGAAAACACATGGACGGGCAAGGCTATGTGCCACTCAGCATCATCGCCAATTTCAAGCGAATCAAAACGCTGACTGAAGATAACATGACCTTGGACACCCTTCGCTATGTCTGTCAACAAGTTAAGAGTGTGGAGTTCCTTCCCGGGCCTGATGGAAATGATCGTCTTCGCCGTAGAGAAGGCTGGCAAGATTTCATTCTTCCGGAGGATGAACGATTTGATTCCGCCCGCAACGACGGCCCTGAACATAATGTGGACCAATACATCCGTTCACCGCACTACGGCCAAACAGCTCACTTTGACCCTTCCTTTGGCGTGGGTCAAATACGTAGCCCTCCGTTGAATGTCCCAACGAACGGGATATTCCACCCTGCTTCTCCAATGTCTTATATTCAAGGATCTCAGATCGACGGCCATGGATCTTTCGTTGCTCCTTTCGAAGACATTGTTTCAGAAGATGCATCAAGAGCTCCCTACCATTCAGTACCGACGCCTGTCAGATCTCCCCCGAGCCAGGGTGGCGAACCCATGGCCGGCCTTGTCAATGGCCACCACCGTCAGGGCTCACGGGCTGATATTGAGGAGAATGTATTCCCAGATGAGAACATTCCCAACATCAACATTCGCATGCAACCACGTCCTACACCAGACCAGGGCGATTCAGCTGTCGACGCTACCAATGCTTCTGCTGCCACCGAGATCGAAGCTGGTAATGGTGACCTCAACAAAGGACAGTCCCACGTTCCCAGTCTAAGTCTGCGCGGAGGTGCAGCTAGCCCGCAGCAGTGAGTCGGTTCCGAATCTGACCATTCGAAACGCATCACTAACAACGCGATCAGACTCGATCAATTCCGCAATTTTTCATTTGGGTCAGCCGCTACTATGCCAGTGGCTGATTCTGTCGTCTACGTGACCAAGGATGGCCATGAGACTCAACTTCCACCACCGCAACATGGACAGTATGACCAGAGTTATCAGTCCCTCCATGACATGGCGTTTCGACAGCGACAACTAGGAGTTGATGGTGCCCTCGAACCGTTGTACTTCTTCTGGAGTGATTTTCTCGTCGACAAATTCAATGTTGGCATGTATCAGGAATTCAAATCGACCGCTGTCAGCGACTTCCAAGAAGGCAGTAGCGGCGGCATGAAGCAACTTGTCCGCTATTATGGCAAAGTCTTGGGTGGGCATATTCCGGTCAGCGAGCGGCTTGCAACAGATATGGTCACCCTCTCTCGCGAAGACAAGGACGGTGACCGCTCCTTGTTCCATACTTTGCGAGCTGCGTGGCGCAATGGAGCTACCCACATGAAAACCATCAAGAGACTAGGCGATGTCCTCACCGTTGAGGAGAAAGCCGAGCTCGACAAGAGTGGCTGAGCGGAGACATGCTGTTGTTCTTTGCCAGCACAACTCACCTTGCAACGTCGTTTTATTCAACAACATGTTCTGTCCATCTTCGAATGCAGAATGATGTACCATGTCGTCAGTTATATCAGAAAAGGTACGAGATTTTGATCATGCTCAACAGTGTTGAAGCAGATCTACCATAACTCGATCTCGAAAGGGGTCGCACAGTGCTATGTCTGTTTTTCCTGAGCTACCAGCACAAGCAATCTTCATTCGAGCTACAAGCCAGGATCGGAATCGACTGTACTTGACTATTCTTATTACGCGTATGGCATCAGTTCAAGGAAATACGATCCGCATAGGATGACATGCCATTCCTTCACACTGTCTTGATAGCATGCACATGGCCAGGAATGATTCAGCAGGCTGAGATGAACCTTGACCGACAGTAACCCGGACTGTGCCGCGGCGTACGGCGCATTTGTTCTCACAACATATGGCCAGTCTTGATCCCGATATCAACATCACCCTGCGATGCTGGCTTCAAATTGTTATTGCTCAACCGCACGTTTATTTCTTTTCCGTTCCGTTCTTGCATAGAACATATCATTTGTTGGCAGGCAGGCTGCAAGGTTGGGTGGGTACGCTAGGGCCGGGTTGCAGAAGGTATGCAATTCGAGGCAGTCACCAGCCGCAGAACAGTTAAGGCTCAAGTCATTGAGCTGACAGTCGAAGTTCGGAACACGAGAACCTCCAAAACTATTGCCCGCAGTATGGGCATGAAATGGGAAGTGGTCAGATTGCCTGGTCAGGAATACGTCGAGCTCCAGCCCACGAAGGATCGTGTGTGATTTCTCTCCCTTTATCCCCTTTTTCAAAGCGTCAAACAACCATGGTATGCGACGGAGAAAGACAAAAGTTTGTACACAGTTATCATGAGAGCCTCTCAATCGAGTCAAAGGGGGTGATTGTACCAATCTTGTAAAGTTCTTTTGGGTCCGTCGACGAATACTCTCTCTTGTTGAGGGTCCTGTGTAATTCTGTGCACGTTCTCACTCTTGACAGAGATTCGTCACTATAGAGTTCGTTCCAACACCATGACTCGGCGGTCATTCATAAGCTTACGGGACCGCTTGACCCGTAGATTTTCATCCTTCGGCCTGCCTTTCGGCAACAACCGCTATGCTGCAAACAATCCAACATGGTCATCAGTCAGAGTCCCCCGACCAGTAACTTAAGGTATCCCACTTTCCCCGAGCAGAGATGCTCTGGATAAGCCTTTCGGCTGTTTTCTTGCCAAATGGGTCCAAAACCTTGTGCGCCGTTCATACCGCAGACGGACGGAATCTTGCTTCTGTCCTTTTTTTTGTGCTCCGCTTCGTACCGCAGCGGCAGGGACGTGGGCCTGTCCCATCTTCGAAAGGTGCTGCTTTCAGCGAGGCTTGACCATCCTTTTTCTTGGTTCCGCAGGCACAGCGATGTCATTGCCCCCAAATGTTGACTGGAGTTGCTTTGCTCTACGTTCAGCTCAAATCCATCTTCCACAGCCCATCGCCGAGATAGTGGCCCGCGCTCATGGCCACGCCCTTTTTGGCTTTCTTCATCTCCTCCGTGCCCATCTCCAACTGTCCGATCAGACAGACCTCGCTCTTTCCCTCGGCCGCGATCGCGACGATCTCACCTGCCTTTGCCTCGTCGGAGGCGTCAGGGAGTCTGCCGCCCGCCGATGTCAGGCCCGGAACCATCAGCGTCGCGCCGGACAGGACGAAGCGGATGGCACCTCGGTCGATCCCGATCGTCTTGAAGGCCTGCGGGTACTGATGGACGATCTTGAGGTGGGGGATGATCGGGTCGTCCATGTGTTGGTAGAAGAGGGCGCGGTCGTCGAGGACGTAGAGAGAGACACGATCGGGACTAGGGCGAGCGTGGCGGGTTATGTCAGTATAGGCATTTGGCGGTGAATATGAGGGCCTGGGTATGTGGCGTGATACGGTCTCTTTCGGGAGGGAACGACGTGGAGCAGGCTCGCAGAGAGGATATGGGAGCGTCCAAGAGGTGTTTTATTTTCTTACAGCTTCACTAGATCCAATTGACTCTTCTTGGGCATGATCTCGTCAATGTGCGGCTCGAGTTTGGGGTATGTCTCGAGGACTTTGGCGCGGATGCCCCGCTGCACGGAGGATTTGACCTTGGACTTGGCGCCCGCGACGAGACTGTATACATTTGTGAGTGACTCAGGTACTTTGAATGGCAGCGGGAGAGGTACGCACTCCTTCTTGAACATGGTGGGCGAAGTAAAGGGTGTAATGGCGGGTTGTTAGGCGAGGATGTTGTCTGTACCACAGTACGGAGTACCTACGAAAGTTGCGGATGGGAAGACGTCTGCCAAGGCCAGGAGGCATCTCGCATGACCGGGGTGATCGCTTACATAAGTCAATACGGCGAAACATTTGCACTGCAGCGTAGCATTGGCAGTCATACTCACTCCGCGAGGCTGGGACTTGTTCAACGTCTTCATCTATTGCTGCAATTCCTATCATTTTGACATCTCTTGAAGGGGTGTGCGGTTCTGGTTCTGCGCCCTCGACCTTCCACAATTGTGTAAATGTCCGTTACCGACGTCGACAGCGCAAGATGGGCGGTCTCACTTCTCAACTCGGAAAATGCCCAACTCGACCTACAGGGTCCTTCGAGAACAACCAAGTTTCGCAACCATGAAATAAGCGATTGGTGAGGAACATCGACCACGTCGAACTCGCCACCATGGTACGTTTTTCTCCTCAATGATGTAAGGCAAGTGCCGTGCCATGTTCTATCTGCCCCAGGACGTCACTTCGTTTCATTTTCTTGTAGTGGCAAAGATACAATTTCTGCCTCTCTCTCTCCCCGTCTGCCCAGTTAGGCGAATGCATCGCCAAACCCGCTAGAATGCGTTCAATACGATGAGTGATCCGAACGCCTTCATCAGCAATGGAACGTGCTATACTGCGCGAGGGGAGAGGTTGGACGGGAGCTTCATCCCATGCGGCAACGATGCTTTTGGCCATCAGGCCTGCTGTGGAGCGGGAGACAACTGTCTAGGTGATAACGCCTGCTTCGGTGTCCATGGCTCTGGCTATGGTAGCTATTTGACATACTGGGCCGGGTGTACCGACCCCAACTACGAAGACGCAACTTGTCCCAAGAAAGAAGTCGGTGAGCAAGTGCCCAGCAAGCCCTCAAGTCTGATAAACATGGCGTTGACTAACCTTCGCCGTCCTTAGACCAACCATGGGTCGCTCTCACACGTTGCGACGATGAAGAAGACGAATGGGCCATCTGCTCGCAAGTGGGAAACCCCTCGACTCTCCAGCCCGGCGCATCCTGCAGTTGCACCATTGCAGCTTCGGCAACAATCGCATTCACCGACTCAAGCACCCTTAGCAGTATATGCTCGCTGCCGAAGAGCACCGGACAGAGCATCCAATTCTTCGTCGGCCATTTCCCTAGTTCTACCCTCGCTTCTGCCTCTGGACCGGCCGCGCCATCGCAGAACTCTGCTTCCACCAGTCCCAGTGCAGGCGGAAGCTCCTCCGGTGCGGCGAGCTCCGCTGGGGCGCCAAATTCCTCTGCTGCCGCGTCGAACTCAGCAACTGCCACTTCCGGTCCAAATTCCGCGCAAGGAACTTCTACCTCCGGTCCGACTTCGGCAGGCGCAACTTCCACAGATGCTAGCAGTGGCTCGGTCACGGTCTTCACATCAAGCGGTACGACATTTACATCGACCGTTACGCCGTCGACGACCTCTTCTGCCGCGGTGGCAGGCGGGTCTAGTGGCGGTGGCTCTCATTCAGGGCTCAGCTCTGCAGCCAAAATTGGCATCGGAGTCGGCGCAGGCATCGGCGCACTAATCCTTCTCGCTTTGATATCAATTTTCTTCCTACTCCGCCGTAAACGTCAACGACGCCCGCCGTCAAAAATCGAGAGCGAAGGCCGCGACTACAGCCCACCAGATCTTTCCAAGCCGCCCCCAGCAGACGAACCTCCCAAGTCTGAAGTGGCCCCGGCGCCTGTGCCTACGCCTTACGACACAGATGGGCAGATGATGCCCGAGGCTGACGGGCGAGCTGCCTGGCCTTGGACTCTGCGGAGTGAGCTTGAAGGCAGCAATCCGGCAAGGAATGGACAGCCTTATCCGATCGCCGAGTTACCGGGAAGTGGGAACTTCCCGGGTGAGAATGGAGCAGGCGATTCTACGCTGGTCGGAGAGGCAAACCGCCAAATCGGCCCTGGATGGCAGAAAGGGTCCTCTTTGAAGCTGTTGAACACTAGCGCGGGGAAGGAGTACTTGCAGTCTTCTAGCTAGCATCTCTCTATATTTTTGTTTTGATGTATATACGTGTCACATAATGAAGGCGAGTCATGCTTAAGAAGAGGACGGTGCAACATGGTCGGCGCATAAATAGAAGCTTGACGGACTCGGCGACGGCGGAGTAACTCGCCGCAGACAGAATCATCGATGATACCCAATATGAACACATATCAAGCTATGGCTACCTCTGCAGCATCATGAATCAATACTGCAGGTATACGTCGCAGCATCTGTATCTCGCATTCGGTGGAAGCGGCCCTACACCCCAAGATTTCATTGTTCTCCTATGGCCTCCAACCGTTGGAAAGACGTCGGAAGAGTTAGAGCTGATCTGCTTGAACATCATTGTCACGGAACGCTGCTGTATTCCTGGCCCGCGAATGGGATTTCTTGTTTATTGCGATGTTGGAAGTTAGTCGGTCCATGCTTCTTCCCGTTGAAGGTCTATAAAACGGACAGGTCCAGAATATATACGTATCTCAGCGCAGCTGTACGACATTGGTGGCAGCACTGCTATTCTATCTTTTTCGGCGAGAGACTTTGAGCAAGCCATTGTCAGTACTTATGCAGGTGCGTATTCTCGTATTTTTAGCGATATGACAGATAGATATGTAGTATATTCAGATGTAAACAGCAACAAAGGTAGGACCGGCATTCATCTTATCCCATCTAACCAGTCGTCAATTCTCAAAGCAGAGGCAAAGACTCCCCACGCTTTAGCTAGCAGCGCCATCGTGGTCGCAACCACGCTTCCAGATTTCTCATACTCTACATCTTCGTAGGAGATTGTCTCACTCGTCCGCATGCATGTGAAAATCCCTCGTTCCCCATGTCTCCAGGTAAATTTGTCAGTATCGGTGTTCGATCCGATAGTACGGATGCAACGGGGCTTAGAGTGACCGCCAAGTAGCAGTGCTCAAGGAATAGGCTCATACGAGCCACCGGTCTTATGAGCTGCGCGGTTGGAGAAGAGGAAGTAGAGGATCATGCCGATAAGAGGGAAAAGGAGGGTGACAAGGATCCAGAGAAGCTTGTGGGAGGCTGGCCGGTTTGATTGCAATACTTCGACTGTTTTGAGATATAGGGTTAGTATCACGATGTTTACTATCATGGAGCGTGGCAGAGGGTGTAGAAAGGAACTGTTTAAAGAAAACAGCCGGACGGGGCAGACGAACTGATGACAATGATATCCAGGATCAGGATAATGAGCCCAGCAATTCCTCCGCCAGTGCCATAACCGATATTGTTGCCAGCAGTTGTAATCGGTTCGTCTGCGATAGGAGCCGCCGAGGCAAGTGTAGCTACAAAGAGCCACAGAGCTGGGATGAGTGCGTTCTGCATCATTTTGGATGGTTGTTGTTATGAGGTTTGAGTGGTAGTGGTAGTGGTAGTAGGGGGACTGCGTTTCGAGGGAACTGGAATTGAGGTAGCTGTACTCTGTACGGAGTGGAAGAGGATGGAATGGTGAGTGAGGTGTGACAAAATACGGTGGTCTGGGTTGTGGTAACCTTGGATACCGCGGGTCACGCGAGTGCGAAAGCTGGCTGCCTACACATTCCCCCGCATGACGTCAGATCACGTTGACGCTTACGCCAAAACACAGGGGCACAGTCTGCCCAGGCGTGCCAGGCAATTCCTAGGCAACCGTGACCATGAGGTCGCATATTCTGCCGCCTTGCCAAAAAAAAAAGAATATACATAAATCCATCAGAACCTCACCTTGATCGCGTTGCTCATCATGAATTCTTCCAAAAATGCAAAAACAATCAACAATGAGGATTCGCTGCTCGTCACCGACGCAACTACTAACTCATCGGCATGTGGCTTAAGTACGGCTGAGCGGACGGGAAGCCCTGTATTACACATCCTATGGTCGATTGTGGATGCAAGTCGAGGGCTAGATTATATGTTCCTTTATTTTCAACAACATCAGCCACGAGCAGCTCAACTCTAACTTAACTCCATCGGCCAGAGCAGCCCGGCGAATTCGTCTTGGTCCATCCTGGTGATCCTAACAACCCCTTCACTGCAGATGTGGTGACTGTGTAAGTCTCGCACTCCAGGAAGCACGGCACGCACACACGGGTAGAGGTATCTGCTACTCCTCCGTACATCTTCCATTCGGCCGGTTGTGGCTCTTCTGCTCTTCTCCTTCAGACCTTTTCTCGTTGGCGGAAATTGCTCGTTATCAGTCAATCTCGCAGCCAGTCTTCCATCGCCTGCACTTTTAGATGGCAAATCCCGCAATGTCTGAAGCAAACACAGTGCTCTTAGACCATCTGCAGCTCTTTGAGAGGTGATTCGCACTCGTTATCACCAAGTGTGCTGAAAGCGGAGACTCGCCGGGGCATTCGCTCGGGACGACGACGCGTCCCTCATGCGGGGAGCATACTGTAGCGGCCATCATGCCGTCGGCTATGTGGTTGGTTGCTGAGTGAGGTTGCAGGGACATATTTCGAGAATATCTCGACTTGGCAGTCCTCACGAGCTCTCCCTTGATAAAGTGAGATCCAAAATGCATGATCTTAACGTCTTGGTGGTCGGCGCAGGCATTGGCGGCCTCCAGACTGCTCTCGCCCTCGCCACGAATGGCCATAAAATAACAGTCTTCGAATCTGTCAAAGAATTTCTCGAGGTATAATTCATTCGGGCTCTATGGGCGTTGCAGCTCTTCTGACCTGTCTAGGTCGGTGCTGGGATACGCGTTCCTCCCAATTCATCACGTCTCGGCCTGGCATGGGGCGTGGACTTCGACTCGATCAAGAAACAAATATCTCTGGGCAACCGGTTTGTCGACTGGAAAGACAAAATCCTCCTTGACATACCATTTGACGATGTCGAAGATCGCTATGGTGCGCCCTATTACTTTGTTCACCGGGCCGACTTGATTAATGCCCTGGTTCGGGCGGTTGACAAGCACGCAAATATCACGTTGAAAATGAACACCAAGGTGGTTGAGTATGACTTCGAATCTCCCGCCTTGAAGACAGTCGACGGCCAATGGCACAAAGGTGACCTCATAATATGCGCCGATGGCATCAAGTCTGCAGTCCGAAATGAAATCAATGGGTCTCCCATTGATCCCGTAGACACAGGAGATGTCGCTTATCGTATCCTTGTTCCAGCAAAACCCCTTCTCGACGACCCTCAAACGTGTCACCTTGTAACCAAGCCTTGGGCCGTGCACTGGATGGGTCCAGAAGGACATGCAGTCGGCTACCCTTTACGCGACGGAGAGCTCTAGTGAGTCCTCCTCTCGCAAGAGTGTACCAGCGTACCACAACTTGCTTGTTTGGTTTATCACCAGCGGAGCCTTCTGACCATATGCAGTAATATCATCATCGATATAACCCACTCGACTGACCTTGGTACACGTGTTGGCGACGATGAATGGAAATCTCAAGCCGATAACACGGAGCTTGTCCGAAGATTTGCGGATTGGTGTTATCCAGTCCGTAAACTCTGTGGCCTGACAGGTCAGTACTTGAAGTGGAAATTGGCCGACTTCGATCAACTCCAGCGTTGGGTTCATCCAAGCGGGAAAGCAGCTCTGCTTGGAGACTGTTCTCACCCAATGATGCCGTATCTTGCGCAAGGAGCGGCGCAAGCCACCGAAGACGCAGCAACTCTGCAGGCAGCACTTGCACATTTCGACAATATCCCGGACGCCCTTCAAGCATATGAAAGACAGCGAAAACCTAGAGCAGCCTACGTCGCTCGCAACACTCGAGTCCTTCAGCAGTGGCTGCACCTCTATGATGGCCCGGAACGGCAACGGCGTGACGAGCTGATGAAACACGATAATTCACAAAACCCAATCTTTTGGGCCGACACAAATCGAAAAGACTGGCTCTTTGGACATGATGCTTGCCAGCTCGTCCAGGAAGACGAACTGATTATACCTGATCTACCACCATACCCTGCTGCCGAAGCGTCCGTTTACACTGGCAAGGGCACAAAGTCAGTAGCAGCAGAGAAACCCAAAGCTGTCCAAATATGCTCTGAGAATGGGTCTGTCAAGTAATGAGGCATACAACCATCCGTGGAAGAAGCAACAGCACGTTCTGACAATCCTGATGCCAGTTGTCCGCGTTCCCACGACGAGCAATTGCTCTCTTAACGGAGACGAGCAACGTCAAATCCGTTAGAGTCACAGTCAAGTTTGACGGCCTGGTCAATGCCAATCAGGCCAGAGAGAGCTTGATTTGCGGAAGGTAGGAGTTCTCCTTGGTAGATGCCACCACATTATTTGTCCACAGGCTGCCCAATAGAAATGAACCGACAACCCTTCTTTGTCCATAACACCTTCCTGAATCTATCATGCGTGTATCCGCTATACCAGTACTGACGCCGGGTAATGTAGTGAAGAGTTCCCAGCAGCTAACATCGCGCTTACCATTCTAGCATCTGCGGAAAGCTTGACTTGCTGGAGCATTTCTCCAGAGATGGACCGTCACTGGTTCCATCAAGAGCATCACATACAGCTTCTGCCTCCGCATCGATCTCAGCTGTTCCCGTGATTCTTATTGCCGGTTGCAGCTTCTTGTTCGCCATCTTCTCATTAAGTTGGTGCTGGGTGAGGATTGCAAACAGGTCGATGGTCCGGCCTGCTCACCATTAGCTTCAGACTCGAAGCGAACCGCACTGCTACTTACCACCGCATTTGTATGCGAAATACGACCCTCTCGCCACCCTGGTGTCGTCGCTATTTGGCACCTGGGTGAGCTCCTTCTCCAGCATCCATTTCCATCTTTCCACTGCGTTCGCTGGGACCTGATACCCTTCCTTTGCATAGAGGTCGCATCTGACAACAACCTCGGAGGAAGAGCGCGGCAGGAGAGTCATAGTGCACCACAGATTTGGATCTAGTTCCTTGACTATGCTAAGCGGTCCCAAAAGATAGGCCATCTTGGGTCGGCGAACGCCAGAGAACCATCCGAATGGGTTTTGTGAGCATTGAGCCTGGCTCGAAAAGTCGTTCGCTGATCAGAAGTGAGTGACGAAGTCGCCGGCAGCTCGAACCACTTACCAAGATCTTTCCAGTTGGCCGCACATGTCACATTCATCCCATCGACCCAGGAGCGACTGTCCATCTGAACGTGAGACTTGACATTGTTGAAAGTCAGATCCATGGCTCTGGCATCGAAATTGACGAAGACCAAACCCTCTGTCGTGACGATCAACTTCACTTCCCACAAGCCATTCTCTTCAGGCACGAAACCCGGCGATTCGTCGAACTTTGGCGCTTTCACTAATCGGCCTTCGTCGTCATATTGCCAACCGTGGTATTTGCAAGAGAATCGCGTGGAGGTTCCGCAAGGCTTCCGAACCACGGTGTAAGCGCGGTGTCGACAGATATTGTGGAAAGCACGGAGCTTCATATCCTTGCCTAGAACGACAAAGAACGAAATACCGGCCACCTCGAAAGCATGATAATCTCCGGCTTTGTCGAACCTGCTGCGGTGGGTGACGTACAACCACGTCTTGAAATCATCAGCTCAATTGGACTCGATAGCGACTTCGACCATAACCTACCTTGCTGAAGAAGGCTCTTTTTTCCAACTGGAAGACTTCATCCTCAGACATGTCCACCGGTCTCTTCAGACTTCCCTTCTCTGCCTGATTCAGACCTGAACCTCGATGGGCGACTTTCTCTCCGTCCGTGGGGACGAAAGCACCAATGAAATTCAGGAGCCGGGGTCCGAAAAGATACACCAAGCACGAGAAGACGAAAACAAACACAGGAAAGGGGAAGCCTTGCCACGAAATGTGGCGGAACGGAATGCTCAATGCCATACTTCACGGTCCATGTTCAAGGCATCAAGTCTGGAAGCCTACGGAACTCCTGAAGGTATATGAGCCTGGAGGGGTGCCCGCCTTATCAGACGCCAAAGGATCGACTCTGGAGAAGACAGGCACAATGAGCCGAAGTCAAAACATTGGGACACGCTCTTCCAATCACATTGTGAGCATTGGGCAGTTGTAAGAGCCATGTCGTTCGGATCCGAAGACCATGACACCTTAATTCTGGGTTATCCGCACCATGATATCAAGGCTGACGCGCCCTTATGTGACAGAAATGGAGTTGGCCGACATCTCGATTTGGCAATGCGATCCCGCAACATGTACGGCTTTGGATCCAACATCCAATCGAGATGCCCTTCACATTCACACCCGTCGCGTATTAGCACATGGAAATCCATCAACATTGATCATAGGGTCAAGCAAGCCCCCTTGTGCACAGGCTATATGTCGCGAATAGGAACTGCTGCCGTACATATCTAGACCAGTAGGTATTTGAATACCTGTTTTGGCATTGACTGGTGCAGCTCCTCAATATTAGTACCCGATCGCTTACTCCGTACTGTTGGCGATATATCCAGCTGGGCATACTTATTAGCTGGCGGTGCTACGTTGTGACGTGGTTTTCATCAGGATTCAGTATCAAGACAAGTCAAGTCCGCAACGAAACAACAACAACAACCATGGATGCCACCAAGACATTGCCAGCGTCGTGGTATACCTCGCAGAACCTGTACCATCTTGAACAGCGCACAGTCTTCTACAAGGCATGGTACCTCGTCGGCGCTGTACCCCGATTCGCGGTCGACCGTGAAGTCGACTTCGAGTTTGCCGGCGTCACCGTCATCGTCCGCCACGACGGCAATGAGAACTTCACCGTGACCAGGAAATCCGATGTATGCTTCATTTCTCCTTCTGACCCTTTCCATTCTTCATTCTTCATTCTTCATCAAAGCACAGCCCTGTGTATATGAACTTCTTAGTAACTCACGAGGGGTGGGCAACACAGGGTCTCGAGCTAGACAACTACCTCACACCCACGGGCCTACTGTTCACCACCGTCGACCCCTCGGCACCGTCTTTCTCGGAATGGTTCCCGGCGTCGCTTCTCGAATTGCTCTCGGGCTACAACTTCCGCCGCCTCGCGCACCGCCGCACCATCAAATACCCCGGCCGCTTCAACTGGAAGACCATGGTCGACGGGTACCAAGAGTGTCTGCACTGCCAGTACACGCACCGGTCGTTCAGCGTCAAGTACCCGCCGACGTTCTACGAGGTGCACAACCACCACACGTATAGCCGGCACATTGCGGACCCGGCGAATCCCAACGACGGCCTCTTTTTGTTCTTCTACCCGATCTGCACGCTCAACCTGTACGGCGGGGGGATGAGCAGTTTCCGCGTGTGTCCGGGCGACAAGGTCGGTGATACGCGCATGGAGTTTGATTATTACTTTGATGACGGCAATGGTGGCACGGAAGGGTTCGAGGAGTATTTCAAGTTCGTGCGCAAGGTCGCCCAGGAGGACTTTGAGCTGTGCGAGGTCGCGCAGACGAATCTGGAGAGAGGGATTTATTCGCAAGGCGTGTTGAATCAGAAGAAGGAGAGTGGTGTTCTTCGTAAGTGCTCTATCCTCCCTTGCAATTTGGGCCCCCTTTTTCTTGTTGTTGTTGTTGGGTATATCTCTTCTCGTCTTCCTGGAAGACCCTCGAACGGGTTTCTGGGGAGTTTTGAGGACCGCATCCACAGCAAGTACTAGTAGCAGGACCGAAAAGCGAAAAGCGAAAGCGAAAGCGGAATCGGAACAGGCGATGGATTGGATTGCTGACAGTTTTTTTCTTGGTGATGGTGCAGATTACCAGCAGTTGACGAGGAAGATGGTCGTCGACAAGTTCAAGGAGGAAGAGGCCGAGAAGAATGCGCTCTCGCCAGCGAGTAGTAGAGCGAGTGTAGGGTATGGGAGTGGGAGTGGGCAGGACGATGTGTCGGTTTCGGCATGAGATGGGGGTGGTTGGATTGAGCGGTCCTCTCTATCGGACATCAATGGCTGGCGGTGGCTGTGTGCATACTACAATATGTGTAGTGCCCATTCGGCGCGCGGTTCTCAGCAGGTGACTTGCTCGAAAGTGTGTGTTCGAAGTAGGGTCATGGTGTGAGGTATTCGGATCCGAAGAAAGAAGCTGTCATACCTAGGTATACTTACTGGCACTGTTGGCAGATAGTATCTTCCTCCGCGTGTTGGTCACCATCTGGTTGACTTGCTCCAAAGTGTTCGAAGCAGGGTGTGACTGTGAATTATTCGGATCCGGGAGAAATGAAGCCGTCCTGTACTTTCCGGCACTGTTGGCAGATAGTAGCTCTGTCTCCATACGTTGTCGCCATCAGTATCCGTTTCTCGTCGATCATCAGGTAGCATCATATGTCCCCATAAGGGACTCGTTTGAGGTGTTGTTACAAGCCGCACGGAGACCTTGTTCAATTGTGAGGTAGCATCTTTCTCCATTTTGTTGTCGCCACCCGCATCCATTTGGTGTCCATGATCGGGATGGGGCCATCTCGAACGCGAAAGAACCTCGAGACCGTCTTTCATCCAGAGGAGTATTCTTACCCTCGTTCTCTTAGACAAGGCGCCAATCGGATTTTTCGTCTTCGGCAATTGGAGGATTAGGACTGTCATCGCTGCGTCGAATTCAGCAGACGAAGCTTCAAACCTCTTCTTCTTCTTCTTCTACTTGGTGATCGTCGGTCTCGTGTTTTCCTCTTCCCTTTGTCCTAATCTTGCACCTCGCTCGATCCTTCTTGCTTGTTCTCCTTCTCCTTCTTTTTCTCCTCTTCCTCGGCCTTGTCAATCTGCTTCAAGATAAACGCAATGGTCGCATCGCGCGCTTTGTCCAATTGTCGCAATCTCTGCAACGGCATCTCACTGTATTCCATCTTCTTGGCCGGCGAACTCTGACTACTACTAGTACTGGTTGCAGTAGTCGCCTGCACCGGCGTCCCCTGACTCGCAACCGCACCTGCACCTGCACCGTCTTGTAGCACATCTGGTTGGTGTTTCGCCGTCTTCTCGGCCAGCAACCCGCGCAGGACAATGATGCTATTATCTCTCTCGGCGAGCTGTCGCGCAAGGCGTGCCCGTTCTGCCGCAAGTTGCGCTTCGTCTTCGTCTTCATCGCCGCCGCCCGGGCCCGCAGTCTTCTGTCGCTTCGCTTGCCGCTCAGTAGTCTCGGCCTGCTGCCTCTGCTTCGACTTCGACTTCCACTTCCCAATCGCCTCTCTCGCGGCATTCTCAATGTGCGTGAACCGGACCGGGCCGAGTAAGATGCCGCCATACCAGCGTGCCACAACAATCGTGCCTTGGACGTCGAGGTCAATCAGAACCCGCTCGAGCCGCTTGCCAGCATACTTTTCGCCATCATCGTCCGAGCCAGTCGTGCATATCGTCTTGCCGACTCCAGCGGAGGAGGCAGCCAGTCCGAGCCCCAGTGTCCGTTGAGCCGAGGGGCGACGCCATGCGACCATGCGATGGTCTGCGGCTGCAAAGTCCGGATGCGTCTGGAACCCCTTGACGGTGGATGTTAGAGACTTGTCTTTGGCTGTCTGGCCGGTGGAGGATGCTTGCGAGTTTGCGAGGGGGTGGAAGTGGGCGATAAAGGTTGACGAGCGGTCCAGGATCGGCTCGGAAATGAAGACCTCGTTCGCCGAGCTCTTATCTTCATTGCCATTGCCATTTCCATCCTGATGCTCTTCGAATGCGCGCTTCTTAGCCGTCGACATTGTTGTCTGGTGATGTTTCGATTTATCGCCAGATGCAGGGTTCTCACGGTGACATTTCAATGCGTGGCAATCCCACGGTAATCGGACAGTCCAATTCGATGCGCTTGTTTTTACATCCTCTACTGGTGGGCTTAGTCTGTGAGTAGCAAACGCCGCATACTTGCGGACTTGACTTGATGTAAAGATGCTAGTGCAGAGTGTGACGTCGAAGGAGACACCACAACTTGAATACTAGTAGTGGTCAAATTGTCGTAGCGATTAGGCGGCTTTCGTTGAGCAAGTCTAGCATACAATCCACACCGGAATTCGGTTAGTATATTGTTAGGATTCATGACGAAAGTACCTTAATCCAATAGATCTGCCTTCAAAGTGTCTTCTTTGCCCACAGTGGACAATGGACATAATTACTATTAATCAAGTACATGACTAATGAGTCACTTACTTCTAGATGTTCATCTATGAGGGCAAGCATACCGCTATGCCGCTACTGCCGGTTTTTGACAGCAAGCTCGAAGTGCACCGAAAGTCAGCTCTTCAGCAATCCATCTCCTACTTCAAACGCCTCTGTGCAACCGCTTCGTACCCTCTTTCGGCACTCTTCACCGTGGCTTCTGATCCGCATTCCAATCCGATGACCTTTGGCCGCATGAGTCTGTCCGTCAAGCATGATCGCACTGGCCAGCCTGTTCCCGGTCGCGACCACCACTTTCAGCTCTTCGGTCTTAGCGCTAATCAGCGAAGCTGAATCACCGTATTTCTCTTGCTCGTTGCTCCGTTGACAATGGGAGGGTGTACGACGAGAGTTGGATGCCGAACCGCGGTCCATGTCAACCTGGAAAGGCGAATTATGGCCATGAACGCATTAGTGCTGTTATCCTCGAACCGAGACGCCGGATGATAAGCACTTGATTAAGTATTAGAACTGTAGGTCGGAGACCGCCCATCGAAATCGCACCTGTAGGCTGCTGTTGCTGAAGGGTGTAGATCTGGTAAAGCCGTGTCTTCGTGAACATGTTCATTGTCGATATGATGTCTTCATCATCGAGCTGTCTTGCTTGACGTGGTGGGTATCGACTTGATATCGACCGCGTCCGAGGTTGAAGTGACAATCGTACAGACAGTCCCCGATCTTCTTCTTCCAGAGTCCACTGGAACTGGCATCGTGTTCATGGCATTTTCGGCAGATGCGGTATCGCTAGAAACGGTAAAATCATTCGACGCGCTCTCAACCTGACCGGGAGATGGGCTGAGCCTGTCGGTTGGCTCTCCCTGGCTAATGTGCTCTGGATTTTGATCAGAGACGGCTTCTTTCCTGCCACTTTCGGGCTCTGTGATCAAATTTGTAACACGCACATTCTGACTCGGGGCATCTGCGTTCGACCGTTCATTTTCTGAAGCATGGAGGTCTCGAATTGCTTTCTGGTGGCTTCCCGAATGCGCCTGGTCGACCGGCTCCTGCGAGTTTGACCTCTCGTGGTCCGAAGTCCTCCTTGGGACATGAAAGCGAACGTTGCTTGCCCGATTGGAGGCTTTGATGGTCTTTGACCGGTCAAGTGGAGGTCTTCGAGAATTGGACGCCCTTGACTTCGGCCTCTCTTGAGAGATTGTACGTTGGCGAGTCAAGGTTGGGTTAACACTGGCCTTGCTTTTTGATGACGATGTGCGCTGGTGAAGGCGCTTGGAGAGATTGCTGGCGCCACCTCCAAGCTCAAGCATATCGTTCCATGCGAACTCTTCATCTTCGTCAGAGGCGACCGCGCTTTCATTGTTGGCATTCTCATAGAACCTGCATGCCTTCTCCGTCTTTCGCTCGGGGTTCGCGACCATCTCCTGCAATTCGCTGATGACAGCCAGAGGGCTAATTGATGTCGTGCTGGCATGGCGCGAGAATGGTGCGCGACTCGATGGACGAACGGGTTTGCTGTCTCCATCGCTGCTAGGGCTTGTTATGCTGGTCTTGGACAAGTTTGAGTCCCTTCGATGTTGGCTTGCCAGGTCTTTAAAAGAGCTTGCTGCACTGGAAGTGGTTGAAGCGCAGAAGCCGCGGCTTATTTTGGTGCCAGTAGTCTCCTCCACTGAGCTCGAGCTGACTGAACTCGCAATGCTACTACTTCGCGAGTGCTGCGCTCTGAAACCGCGCCAGATGTCTGCGTCCATACCAGCAGGAGGGCAATCTCCGAGTTGGTCGAAAACAAAGGCCTTCATTTCATGGAGGCTGCGCTCAGCACGATCGAGTTGCCAGTCCCTTGATGCATTCACGGCTCTTCGATATCTTCCGAAGCCTGTCATCTCTGGTAGAGGGATAGTGGGCTGATCCTTCAGCTTCCATTCACCGTTACAGCTGTAGTTTCTCTTCACCTCGTCCTTGCTCAGGTCGAATGTTGGGATATCTGGAGACTGGCTAGGGAGCTTCTCCGCGAGAGCAGGGACGGCAGGGGTGGAGATGGACCTTATGCATTCAAGTCTTGGAGCAGAGATGAGAGATTCATTACGGGCTTTGCGTCGGTTCGGGTCGGGACTGCCGTGGAGGGATGGTGGTGCTGTCGCTGTCACTGTCGCGATTACTTAGCCCTCGAACGATAGAGAGTGGCAGAAGGGGACGTGTACTTACAGCTCGTAGCTGGCAGGGCCGGCTCGTTCACCACCTCTTTTACGAGTCTGAGCGATTCTTCGACTGTTTTGTACTGTCGCTCGAGCTTCTTCTGATCGCTCCTCTCCGCAACACCTATTCCAGATCGGCGTCAGTCTGAGAGGTACATGACCAATTCGAGACAGGATGCACCCACCGCGACCGGCAATCCACTTAGTGACTTGGTCCCAATTTACCATATTTGCTATATCGGGATTGAAGGTGAGGTTCAGATGAAGGATGGTTGGTGTGGTGATAGTGAGACAACGATGGCGAGGGTCGCGGCTGATGAGAGAGCCGCTGTTGATAAAGGCAGGCGAGTTCGGAGAAGAGACAGTCGATCTGATTGTCGTCGACGGCTCTGATTGCAGTGGAATGGGTACAGTGAAGGGACATTACAAGGTAAGTAAACTCCCGAGTGATGCAAACAGTAAATGGGTGACTCGTATGCATGCCAAAGCTACAACAAACAGGCAGTGAAACGAGTGTGAATAGTATCAGAAAGAAGAGGGTGAGGCAGAGTTTGCGATTCCACCTCACGCCCTCATCCATTGATGGTTGTTTTCGCAGTTGCAGCTCGAGCTTCGGTGAAAGACTTCCTGCCGCCTCTTCTTCTGTCTTTCCTCGACAACCCTCTTCTCGCAGCAAGGGCGACTTCAAGAGTTCATGGAAGAGATCTAGAACGTCTGCCGGCGTCTCAGAAGTCAGACAAGTCTTGCTCAGCCAGAAACGCCAACGACCATCATCATCATCACACTGTTGCAAAGCCCTACAGTGTTCAGTGGCTGCCAGGTGTATGTGTCTGGCTTCACACATCTAACAAAAGTCTCCAAGCAACGAACAGCAAACTTTGAACACCACCGCTCCGAATGTCGGTAAGGTCAGGAAAGCAACAACGTTTTAAAAAACAAAGAAGAGACCTGGCGGCGGAATACCTATCTTCTGAGTACCCCCAATGGTCTCTGATTCTACCATGCAAGCTGGTATTTACCAGTGGGTGGAACATGTTGCACAAGTCCCGTTGCGAGGTGTGAGTCGTACGCATCTGTTCTTTGTTTGACGCAAGCCAACGACATATCATACCCTTTTCCACCCACCTTTCGTTTACAGTTTGATTCTCAATGTTGTCATCTTGACAACACAGAGCGATGGAATTGTGGCTGTCATCCATCAGCAACAGCAGGTGTCACACCGACTTCTCGTGAGACACGTACCAGACTTTGTTCAAGCAAACGCTAGGCGGCGTCGAAGGCCAACACTTGCCTAGGGAATTCTGAATGTTTCCTGAGAAGATCAGAGCCAACACGTCGCTAAATTTGGCCATAGACTGGCTGATTGACCTCGGCTAACCATGTTCGAACGTTTGTCCTACCTTGCTCGTATTCAGACCGAAGATCGCCACATCAAAGAAGGCCATAAGACTTTTCTCTCTTTTCAGCCGACCCACGGCAGAGAGCGATTCGCCTGTTGAAGGTTGATATCCGCATGCTCCAAACTCGGGTGCGCTGTGACAAGCCAGGGGATGATCACAGTCCTACTCGTTTAGCAAACAGAACGACAAGAGAACCTAACGCTTCGTCAGTATCTTTGCCAACTGTACCAGGAAGCGTCAACAATATGGCAGCAGAATGATGCATCACGAATGGCGATCACACCTGCCGCTCAATCCTGGTCAGCGACACGCTCGAATCTGGGAACTGAGAGAAGTCCCCAGATTCAGTGTCTAGCTACTGCAGAGCTGAACCCTTTTGGGCAGTACGGGATGCAACTAGCCGTCGGACTTCTGCTTCCGACACACCCCGGTGGTCCTTTGAGCCATCCAATGCTTGATCAACAACGATCAGCCTGGCAAACGGACAGTGACAGGTATGACAGGTGTCGAAGAATACCATGCATTCTGGGGTCTGACAGGGTTTGGGGATGTCCCACCAAAGCAATTTGTCCAACACCCAGAGACAAGAATATCAAAAGAAGACAGCACGAATCCGTGAGATCACCTCGCACGTTCAGACCTGTCTTTGTTTACGTCAGCTAGGTGGTACCAAGTGGCAAGTCCCCCAAAGCAAGTCTGATAAGGCAGATGCAGAGAAGGGTATGTGTCCTCATTCTGGCCCCAAACTCGCCAGTCCGGTTTGCAAACTGGTTTGGAGAATGGCTTCCAGTGCACGGACCACAAGCAAACCAACTGTGCTCGAAGAATCCAAGATCGATCTTCGACCGACTCACTGCACAAGCATGGTGGACTCCGCATCATCTCTCAATGCAAGTTCCTCTAGTACCATTCTTCTGGCAAGGGCCTTTGGATCTTGGCTTTTCCCTACCACAACGTTGCTTCTCACGCCAAATCCTTCCCAATTGGTTCCAGTTATCACATTGACAGGCCTCGTATCTGGGATACCAATATGCCACCACCCACCTCCAAATTCTTCTTCGCAGATAATGCTAGGACCGGTGACTAGGTTTGCGGCTCCAGCTGTTGTTTCATCCTCACCAATAATGGCCGTGGCTCGATTCCGGGCTTGGAGATTGTATGACATGTCCTCACCACCAGAGATGGTTCTTTTACTGGTCAGGACGAACAGAGGTTTCGATCCACCGAAGGGTTGAGTGTCTTTCGGAAGTTCGCTCGTAGGAAGGGTCGAATATGTAGATTTCACAACCCCATCCCGATCCAGGAAATCGTGTAAATGAACAGGGCCATCGGCCAGGAAATATGAGAGCATGAAGGCGACCGTTGAGGGATGACCACCACCGTTCCTGCGCAAATCGAGCACCAATGCGTCTGTGTCGGCAACTTGAGAGATGATATCGCCAATGGCCCTTTGGATTTTCTCGTAATCTCTGGTCACTTCTGACGTCGATGGTACAAAGCCGATGATTGGCAGGAAGCCGATTCTGTGATCATCAATTGCCTCCACATACGGTTGACCGAGGCCGAAATTCATGTCTTTGAGGCGATCGAAGAGGTCGGGTGGGTCTCCCAGGTTGTCACCGTCGCCATCGTGGATTTCTGGATGGGGTTCGGCAAACATGATTCGAATGTGCTGGTCCTTGCTCACCGCAAGCATGTCTTCAGTCATTCGGCGGGCCCAGCTGTCAGACTCGGCGTAGTGATCGTATTCTCCCCTTGCCTCTCTTGCTCGAAGGTCCTCGATCATCTTGCCTCCAATGTCCGGGAAGATGTATCTCTTTCGAACGACGTCTGCGATTTCGTCCAGCACCATATGCCTTCGCTCCGGTGTCAATGGTGCCAGTGCCTTTCCGTATTTCTCTTGTTTGTCTGCTGGAGCATACCTGACTGGGGTAGGGATAGGATGTATCTCGAATTCGGCCACAGGAAAGTTCTTCTTGGACAAGTCTACCTTCATGGACGCCCGAGCAAATTGTGGTCGCTTCTTCTCACGAAGTAGGACGCTCACAGCCTCCTCGTCTTCGCCGATGCGCTCCCCTGGGACTTGTTGGATTTGCATGACATTGAAACCGCCAGTGTGCGTTGACAATACCATCTCACGTTCGATGTCGGCGACATCTTCGCTAGCAACATCATATGGGAAATTGGCCATGTGGTAGCTGAGCAGAGCGTCACGGTCGCCAATATTGAACAATTTGAGCCAGGCATGGAACTGCTTGGAGGCTGGAGTAGGCGCTGACACCCAAAGCATCCCGAAAGGCATGATATTTGAGATTTCGATACCACTTGATGGTCCTCGGAGCAGGTAGTAGAGGCCTAGAGCGACCGCAAAGGGCGCAATGTATGAAAGAAGAGCCATAGCTGGCGTAGGTCAAGGCTGGTTTTCTTGACTTGATGGGAGTCCTTCAGGAACAGCCAACACAGGCCTTATATAACTTGAGAAAGCCATATCTAAGACTGTTGCCTAGATCCGTAGCGGCATGTGTTCCCCTATAGGAAGTTGGTGGTGGTCGCTGCCAGGTAGGATGCTGCTGCGGGGGTGTGCATAAGTGACGGTTTGGGCATAGCTTTTTGTGCGTACTCGTATCAGATCAGCTTTCCACGAATGAAGTTGTTCATCTGCTATCACGGTGATGGGTTTTATGTCCAGCTGGGGTCAGGTCGAGGTCAGCGAGGATTGTGTGATGGTCAAGGGGGTCGGGCAATCTGGCAGCAAGTCGCTGAGCACTAACATGAATTGAGCCGTCATGACAAGTGCAGTTTTTGATGATGTTCGGGCATCACAGTGGAAGTTTGTGCCAAGGATTATGTCAGACCAGCGTCATTAGTAGCTCGCTCCAAAAGTAAGGTAGGTATTCCGTACGACGAGCAGAGGATAAGACTCGCAATTCTAGCTGGCCACCGTTTCTCCCATCGTCTTATTCATTGACGAGACTGATTGCCTAGCAGTCGCCTTGCCCATAAAATATATCTCTGCCTGGGTAGGAACCCAAGAAGCGTGTCATTGGCTGAGAGAGATAATCCGGAGCTAACTAAGTTCCAGCTCTCACCGTATTTTTCGTCGAGTCTGAGCTCGGCAAAGTTGCACCAATCTGGAATTTCTGTGGCTCCTCAACCAGGAGCACGCAATCAACGCCATTGTATTGACACGTCTCTGAAAAACCTTGATAGAGTGGCTCAAGACTTGAAGAACGAGAAGACTAGTATAGTATTTGTTGGGTCCCGTTCATTTCCATTCGAAGGATTCAGCCTGCTTAGCATCACCGCCAACAGACGAACAAATCATGGCAACGTAAGTCAACCCATTCATTGCCCTGGGTCAGTCAGCATGAGGGTGGACAGCGTTTTTCTAAAGGGGGAGAAGCAATGCTGTCAGGCCAGGTGGCATTGCTATGCTTACACGGCTCCTTGATACCGGCCCATGTTTGGTCTATACCTTGACCCTCTGCACAAGAACCAAGTGAAGACTAGTGTTCTCTCATCCCTCATTTATTCCCATTCGTCTTCATCACGTCTGAGGATCAACCAAGCATATACTGACAAAACGTTCCAGCAACATCCACTACCACCCGACGCCGCTGACGGCCGACATTCGCGCGGGCCTCCGCCAACAAAAGGGCCTGACGATCTGGCTGACGGGGCTCTCTGCGAGCGGCAAATCCACCATCGCCGTGGCTCTCGAACAAGCCTTGCTCCGCAAACCCTACGGCAAAGCCGCCTACCGTCTGGACGGCGACAACATCCGATTCGGCCTGAACAAGGATCTTGGCTTCTCGCCCAAGGACCGCGAGGAGAACATCCGCCGCATCGCCGAGGTGGCCAAATTGTTCGCCGACTCCTGCACGATCGCCATCACCAGCTTCATCAGCCCTTACCGCGCAGACCGAGATCTGGCGCGCCAATTGCACGAGGCCGAACGTCCTGGCGGCGAGGCCGGCTTGCCGTTCGTCGAGGTCTGGATCGATGTCCCCGTTGAAGTTGCCGAGCAGCGCGACCCCAAGGGCCTCTACAAGAAGGCGCGAGAGGGCAAAATCCCCGAGTTCACCGGTATCAGCGCGCCGTATGAGGAGCCTCTCAAGCCCGAGATTCATATCCATTCGGACAAGACCAGCGTGGAGGACGCGGTCAAGATCATCGTCAAGTATCTTGAGGACAAGGGGTATTTGGGTGCCCCGCCGGCGGTCGACGACGAGTCTTAGATCGGCTCCAACATCGTGAATTTCCAATATCCGAATGTGCCCAATTCTGGCTTAGCTGTGGACGGGTTATGGACGACGGAACTAGAGGCAAGAAAAAGAACCGTGGGGTACAATGTCAGAGAAAGGAATTTCAGGATAAAGGTATCTGGGGCGTGACCTGGTTACCGTCGAATACTACCTAGTATACCTAGGTACTGTAGACGGTTCTTTGCCCGATATACGATCTCGTAACATTTGAATGCGCTACTACTAGTAGTGGCCGTTTCGTTCTGACCTACATCTGCAACAATACTCGCGTTACTTCTTTTCCCTCCTCGCCTTGCCGGACTCTGCTTTGGGCTCATTGTCCTGACTACTACTACCAGTAGTGTCCGTGAATGCATCGATCCCTTTGCCCCAGTCACCCGCCTTCTTTCCCCATCTCATCATCCCCCAAGCATGTTGCCAGCCGAATTTGGGCGGCGGCGAAGCGGAATTTCGAAACGGCGAAGCACCATGCCTGAACAGCGAATCCGTCTTTGGATCGCTCTCGTTTGCTGCCCTCGTTTTCTCTGAGAATAAGTTTGTATTCTCCGCCGCCGCCGCCGCTTCTTCTTCCCTGGCGAGTCTTTCCGCCTCATCCACGAATCTCTCCCACGTCCGCCCTTCTTTCCCGATAGGCCTCCACCAGCCCATCCCATCGCGCATATCGTTCTCGTTCACGTTCACGTTCGCAACAGACACCCTCTCATCCCACCACTTTCGTCCGCACATTTCCCAAAGCCGACTCCTCGCCCTCTTATACGCAAACCGTTCATCCTCCCCAGTTAGCGCACTCGTCGAAGTGAAATCCGGCCCCTCACCCATTCCCTGCCTTTGCACGGCTTCTTCGATACTACTACTCGCCCTCGAGATGCCGCTGCCGCGACCGTTTCCATAGGTCGGTCCGAAATCCGCATCTTCATCTGCCAACACGCTGCGTCTGGACGGATTATGCAGACTCGCCGTGAAACTTGGCTTTGGCGTTGGCTCTGGCTCTGGCTCGGGTTCAGAGACTCGGATGTTTCCCTCCGTATATACGGACACGTTCGGCCGGAACGGCGCCATCGAGTCCTGGTAGATCTCCGAGAACGCCTCGGACGTTATACTATCGCTCTGTTCAGCCTCGAGGGTGGTTCCAGCTCCTCTTCTTGCGCCCCTGGTTTCTGGGAAGAAGAGCTTGTCAGGCGGTGCGGCGGCCTCGATAAGGAGCCGGCACCGAGCCTCGTACAACGCGTCGAGAAGCGTGATGAATCGTCTCGCTTCGTTCTTGTGGGTCAGTGTCAGAACGGGAACGTCTGTCAGGATGAGCGTGTGGAACGTCGAGCATAGGGATACATAGTCTGCTGGCCCGAGGTATGTGGTGCACAGGGCGGAGAATGTCGACTTGAGAATCCCATTGTTCGTGCTCGGCAGGGTCAAGTGCCTTGCGTAGACGGTGAGAGTCATGGGCGTCCACTCGTCACTCGGGTTCAGCGTGCGTAGGTCGGTCTCGAACGACGACGAGGGACTCGAGGGGATTGTGACGTGGTAATGCGGTGGTGCATCTGCCGACAATGCAGCGTCGCCTGTTACCGCCAATGATGATGTCGATGTCGACGCCGCCGCCGGCGTTGTGAGTGACCCTCCATCTCCATCCACAGCAGTAGTCGCCGGATTCTCGCGGAACAGGCCTCCGCCAGCATCATCCTCGTCCGCATCCACACTGACAAGCTCATCATCCCCTTCTCTCCTCCAATCCCTTTCGCCCTCCATCTCCCAGACCTCACACCTCGCCCTCAACACCTCCAGAAACAAGCCGAAATCCGTCTTCGCACTCCTCTCGCCTTCACTCTCCCTTCCCAGTCCCCAACCTAACCCCCAAATCCCACCACCTCCACCACCACCTTGTGACCTCTGCAACCCGCCAAACTCGATCCCCGCCGCCTTACTAAGTTCCTCGGGCATCCGATTACTACTCGCCACCAACACCCCGCCCAAGTGGAAGAAACTCGTGAAAAAAGATCCGACCAGCTTACTCGCCGTCCGGTCCGGCATCTGGAACTCATCGAGGAACAATATCGGACTGTCACAGATCGTATCCCTCGCCAGCGTCAGCATGACATGCTCGTGATCGGAAATGGTTTGTTGTTGGTGGTGGTGGCTGCGGCCGAACACACTCCTAGGTCTCGCATCGGGAAGAGACGACTCGACCCGTTCCAGCCGGGAAAGTTCAATGCGCCGGTAGAGGTCGAGCATGAAGGTATTGAAGTGCCAGCGGCGCTTCTTGCGCGACGGGAGCGACGTGTAGAGAAGGTCGAGGAGCATGGACTTGCCCCGGCCGACTTCGCCGTAGAGCAGTAGGCCGAGCGGCGAATCGATCTGCAGGGCCGAAGTGTGCAGTGGTGTCGTCCTCGTCAGGGCCAGCGTCGATGCGTCGAAGCGGGTGGAGGACAGGAGCGCGGACAAGATGCCTCCTCTCGACTTTGACGGAGACGGAGACGACGACGGAGACGACGACGTGCGGTGTTCCGCTGATGACTGCGCGGACCTCTGTTGGGCGCCATGGTCCTGGTCTTGGTCTTTTTCTACCTCTCTTCGGAAGCCGGCAGTACCAGAAGCGGAAGAAGTTGAAGTTGATTTCCGCCGACCAACGCTCCGGCCGATCTTCTCAAGGCGGTATCGATACTCGACTTCGGGAGAGTAGTCTTTGAGTCGGAAGTATAGCTTTTGTAACTGTAATGCCAGTCTATGCTGGGCCGGGTCGGGTTTGATTTTCTTGGTCGCGACAAGTGCGCGGTACAGGACGAGCGGGTTTGTTATACTTAGACCGAGACTCTGAGAAGGTGGCATTGATTGACCGTGATATCGTTTCTATAAAACCCGATCTCGGGGGACCAACAAAGCAAGGGGAGACTAGTCCAATTTCATGAGAAGGAAGGAAAAAGCCTATCTATTACTTGTAGAGGGAGAGAATGGAAATCGAACGTGGAATGGGACACACTGATGGTGCTTCCCAAATGATATCATTTCCATAGTGGTATCTCAAAATGAGCGTCCAAGGCATGTATGCTCCCCCGAAATCCTTTGTTGGCCAGTAACCTAGGCACTAGGCCATACACTATTGCGGCGTCGTATATTCCGCTTTTGACTGAGTTTGATACCGAAACCGAAACTGCAAGTACCCGAGAGAGAGAGAGAGAAAAGGCAAAAATGGCACTCAACGCTCGACGCTCGACAGAGACTGCAAGGACCCGAAAAAAAGCAAGAGACAAATGACCCGAAAAAAGAGCACCCAATCGCTCCAAGTGTACTGCCAAATCATAGCAAAGGAGTCCAGCCCCTGCGGTACCACGCTGTCGAGTGCTTCACTCCAACCAGCTCAAGACTATCCAGACTTGGGCTCGAGTCCCTTCCCTCGGAGACTCAAAGGCGTACTTGTTGTTCTTCCCAACCTGCCTTTCGCCCCAGTCTTCTTCTTCGGACGACTACCTCCGTCAGCCGCGCTGGGGGGAGGCGCTTCCTCGATCCATCGAGCAATAGAGGGTGCTCGAGTTTTATCGAAGAATGTGAGGCCGTTTTCTGCAAATTTGGCCTTACACAACTCTTTCATCGCTGCGTCCTCTTCCTCCTGGGAAAATGGCTTCTCGGGGGCTTGGAGTCTGACCTTGAAAGTCTCCTCACGCAAACGTTGCACTTCATCCGCGGGTAGGCCGTCGAATGTAGTTCCATTGCCCGGTTGCGGCTCCAATTTAGCGACACCCTTTGGCTGCCGCGGCTTCGAATCAAGAGTTTTCCCTGGGACCGGTGCACGAGAACATAGTTCGTCCCAGTCGGCAGACCATTCAAGCCAGTTTCTCGATCGCCGCAAGATCTCGATCCAGTCAGCTTTAGCAGTAGATCGAGAAGCCAGAAACACCGGATAGCTATCACAGACTCCGACGATCCTGGCAGCCATGTACGCGTGGCGTAGAAGTTCCTTGGTCGAAGTCTGAATCAAGCAGTGGCACATGAGAAGTAAGTGAAGAGCGTCCGGCAGAAGAGGATGATAAGTGACAGTTTCAGTAAAATCAGGGAGCGAAAATTCTCCCGGCTTTGGACGAGTCCCTGGCTCGGGAGGATATGGGCGCAGCTCCGCCGGGGAGACTGCCGCGAAAAGGGTGTTCAGTGCGTAAGTCGTAAGTTTAGGTACTTGCGGCAAGGGTCGCTTCTTTTGTGAATCTTGCTGGTCTTCGTACTTGATGATTGCCTCAGCAAGGCCCGAGTCGGGGGTCCCATTGATGTCGAAAGCTCGTTCGCTGCGGGAGTTTTTGCCATGACCGAGACTGGCCGAGCTTATTTTGGCCAAAAACGGTTCTGTATACTCCGCCGACAGCCCGGGAGTATATTCCAAGTGCGCCAGGAAGGAAGTGTAGTCTCGCAAGGCTCGTTTAGCGTACGTCCGAACGAGCTTTCGTGCCTCGGAGCGAGCCCTTGCCTGCTTCTTGTCTTCTTCCGGGGCGTTCTCTGCGTCGCCATTCATCTGCGTATTGGCTGGAGTCGTACTGCTCACAAGTGCAGGCCCGATGTTGTTGCAAGCAAGGGTCAAGTACGCACTAGCACGGTGAAAAAGCAACTGAGGTTCCAGGCTGCTGGGTTGATCTTTCTCTTCCACTCGTCTTTTCGGCCGGGGATCTCGCGCCTGCTTCGCAGCGTCTCTGGCTAGAACCACCGCCTTCTCCTCATGCGGGTGTTGCGAGTGGTATAGTCTGTACACTGCTAAGCCTTCCGTACAGTCTCGTGCAGCACCCTCGACGTCGTCTAGTAACATTCGAGCGATGGCCCTTGTCCGGAACGACGATGCCTCGGTGGATTTCTGCCGAACCACGTCGTCCAGCGGGTCGAGAGTTGTGTACTGTGCTAAGTGCTGGCCCGGCATCTTTTCGTGGAAGAAGTGCACATACTGAGCGTCCGGATCCTGCGGGTTCTTCTGCAAAACCAACTTGGCTACATCTTCCAATGCCGAAGTTCCCTGCATCATACCCACGCTCGATGCGACCTCGTCCAGATTATATGCGTGGGCCAGTTTCTGTGTAGCCTGCTCTCGCATGCGGTGTTTTCGTTCCCGACTCAGCTTTGCATTGCCGCCGTCTCTTGACAAGCCTATACCCAGTAGTTCTGCGTCTGCTCCATTAAGGATTCCGTTCGTCGCGTTCACGGAGGACCGTAGAGAGGAGGAGGTGGTGCCATCGGCCGCTCGGACAGCCAGGGTCGTAGCATCCTCAATGAGTCTCTTGATCTTGACGAGGTCGAAGAACACAGCTGGGTCGATTGGCCTTGGACGAGGGTTATGGAAGTTGCTGAATGCGAGACGCTCGAGTACTTCTATGGGCATGCTGTGCCATGGTCCATGGTAGGAGGATATGTATCGCAAGTGTCTGCAGGATCAATTAGCCCTGGTGACGGTTGCGAGACTCTCAATTTTGGAGCCATCGACCATGCATTTACTTGTTGCGACATATCACCAATGGAGGAAGCCCGTTCGAGTCCAGCGGAAGTTCGCTGGTACGGGACTCTTGTACTGGCGATGCTTTCGGTTTGTGGGTCTCGCCAATTGGTGTTCTTGTGCTCCCGTCCTCATTAGGCTGCACAACACCTTTGGGGTTCTTTTTCGCCATGAATCGAAGTGGCAGTCTGATTGAGTCTGTCACAACATCTGGGTGTGTCGTCTCGGACACGAAAGGACATCGGTGTGTCCAAGTAGCCGAAGTTCAACCTCACGCCAATCGGAAAATACGTGACTCAATCGACAGATACGATTCGATAATTACATGGCGAGTCGGGTAGCGGAAGATGGAAGCAGTGAATGTGGACGTGTCAAGACATGGTTATGAGTGTAAACTACTCGTACTAAGGATGGCGAGACGCTTTCCACCGAGACCTATTGAACTTCGTCCAGGGACTATCCGCTCCAATGCTGACCATTATGTTGCTGAATTCTCTCACTTACGTTCACCTCGTGCCCGCCCGGTATTCACGTAGGTGCAGGGCTCGACGGGAAAATGACCTGATACCCGGTATCCAAAGCCCAAGCAATACTGTTGAACTCGAGGTTGACCTGGGCAATTTGACCGGCCGCAGTGATGGTGAACAGGTTGAACCCCTTGACCTCATACTGCTGACTCCCAATGCCAGTGAACAGCCAATACCACAAGATTTTATTGCAGCCCGCGACGTCGATCTCGAGGGTATTGATTCCCATCACACCAGGCGAGTTGAGGACTCCCTCAATGTACACCTGCTTTCCGACGAAGGTCGCGGTGCCGAGCTGTAATCAATGTCAGTTGGTTGCCTACAGGCGTCGAGCGAGCAAGAATGGCTTGACTTACTGGCTGCCCTTCAAGGGACAAGATTGAGTCACTGATTTCGGTGTAGTTCTCGTCAAGGAGTGCTTGAGCCGTTGCATTGGCGGTCGCAACATCCGTGTGACCCAGGATTGAGGCGTACTGGCTGACGATTGACTCGGCTTCGCTTTGTGACAGGCAGGCACCACCCCCACGCTTGGGGAGAGCAAAAGCTGCGACGCTGGCAGAAAGCGCAAGAGGTGCCAGAAGAGAGAAGAGCTTCATCTTGCAGAGATTCTGGTGGGTAGAAGTCCACGATGGTAGGAGACGATCGTATAAGTTCCGGGGTGTTCAAGGCGATTGTTGCAGCAACAAGCAGAAGGAAAGTTTGCACCTCCAGGCGACCTGTCGACATTTTTATAGCTCGCCGGGAGAGGCTGCAAGCTGCAAGAGACGGCCTGAGCTGTCGCAAAGAGCAGCCCGGATTGCCATATTTCCCCTCATCTCGGGAGGCGATTGTATGCAAGGCACATACAACCATGTCAGTCGTATGGTGGGCTGCCCGACAACCGGGGCGAAATTGGTCCAAAACACCATGCCCTTTGTCTTTTTGCGTCCGGATGCAAATGAGCTAGGCAAACGACGAGGGGTGATCCTATCATGCCGAAAGTCTAAACGCCGATTTGGTAAGCGAGTGAGCCTGTTGTGCCGCTTCTTGCACCGATCGAGCGGCGCCAGGTCTGGTGTCTCTGCAATTGCGGAGGTTTTGATGGACATACTGTGTAGGGCGGCCCACTCATTGCCATTGCAGGATGACCGC
The DNA here is from genome assembly GCA_035928285.1 of Vermiconidia calcicola. Classification (NCBI taxonomy): domain Eukaryota; kingdom Fungi; phylum Ascomycota; class Dothideomycetes; order Mycosphaerellales; family Extremaceae; genus Vermiconidia; species Vermiconidia calcicola. The sequence goes on from JAXLQG010000006.1 coordinate 890,381, forward strand.
CATCATGCTCGAGGCATGGAGCAGTCTGACCAAATACTCGTATAGACCAAGTGCCCGGCTGCAGTCATCCCAACCATCAGACCATCAACGAGCATCGAGCCAAGGCCTGGTCTGAGGTAAGCCACAAACGACTTGTGGTAAAAGCGGTTGGAGCTGCATGAGGCGAACAGAACAAAACGCATCTAAAGCTGAACGGCTCGTCCTGAACCAACAAAACACGGTGAAGGTCGAGCGGCTTCAAGGTAGCAAATCTTCCTTGATGTCATGACTTTTCTTTGCGGGGAAGGAGGTGAAAATAATACTCGTTCAGACCTCCTGGGGTCAGAGCCAGAGCGGGACCTTGCAACAACGTGGCGGTCACCCAGCTGCGAGGTTCGTGAAGTGTGCGGAAGATCAGCGAATAGTTCGTGTCGCCGAGATCACGCAAACCTCATCAAGCTTTTGTTCGTTGGCAGGCCGCCGATGGAGGGCAAAGGTCGGAGGGCAAGGCCGGAGTGCGCTGTTACGAGTACTCGTACCAAGCAGGGCGCATATTGATGCTTGTCTTGATGACAGCTCTTCTGTCGACTCGATCCCGCCATGTCTCACTGTCGGCTTCCTCATTTGCTGGATACATGCAAGTCTATGCATGTCCTTACCTAGGTATGTACCTCATGCGGGTGTCAGCCCGAAAGTTACGAGCTGCCTCTTCCATTCATAGGACCGATTACAGTGCATGCATACAGTGTCGAATAGCGTAGTTGTTAAACACATGATTCGAGCGAAAAGGATCCGTGTAGCTACTGCTGCTCTGTCCGGGAAAATTGAGTGGACGCAGCAAGGTTTGCCAGTTCATTCTGCTTGAGGGAGAATCGAAACACGGGGTCTTATTGAAAAGCCGATTGAGTATCCGGGCCGAGAGCAGAAGTTGGCGGGTCAAAATATATCATCATGCCTCAAGGCAGGCAGTTTTCTCAGTCGCAGACCATCATGCACTATCCAGCTTTGGCCGCTTTTGAGATCATCAACACGCGAGAATGTCGGTAGCCAATTATGCGCTATTTGGAACCAAAATCATCTTATCGTCGTGTGGCCGTTACTTTCACAGGTGATGCTGTGCGTGAAACCTTTCCGTGCTTGAACCGGTTGTTTTACACAAGGCCACCAATCGCGCCAAACACGGCTCCAGCTCCTGCAGCATAGAGCATTCCAGGACAAGCAGTCTGGCGAGGACCATCGTTCCCAACCTGGACAAACCCATTCGAGGATGTCGCAGTAGTGCCTGCAGAGCCGCTGCCGAAGATGCTGCATTGCGTTTCTTGCAAATTATAGCATCCTTGAGCACTCAGTGAGCTGCAAATGGTGCTTGCCGAGCTCAAGACTGTTCCAGTAGCTCCCTGTTGTGTTATACCTCCACCAAGCCCTGACACCGTCACTCCGTTGGCTCCGGCCAGCGAAGCAAAACAAGAAGTCGATTGGGTTTGACATATGGAGTATGCGCTTGTGCACAGATCGGCGTTGGCATACGAAGTAGGGATGTAGACGAAAGGGTAGAAATTGTTGGGGACAGTAGAGCCACCGCCGGCTACTCCAGTTGTAAAGGAGGTAATCCCGGGAGAAGTTGTGATGGGGGTAGTCGAGGTCGTGGTGCCTCCTAGCACAAATCCCGAAGAACTTGATGTCGCTGATTGTGACCCAGTCGCTGTCCCAGCTATTGTTCCTGTACATGATGCACCCGAAGGGCAGCATGCAACGTTCCCTGCGTCATCGAGGGCACAATTGGTATTTTGTGGACAGCATATAGATTCGGCCCCAAGGCTCGAGCATGAGTTGTAACCTGACTGGCAGTTGTTCTGTCTCTTGACTAGCCGTCCATCGTCCGAAAGACCGATAACGGCGTTGTGAAATGGTGAGTAGCCATCATTGTTTACGGCTTGCGCTGTGGGAAAGAGGAGGGTGAGGAGGATGGGCGCTATGGAGCGCATGGCAAGGATGTGGTCGGAGGAGCCCGAGTTCTCGCACGGACGGGAGCTGTGCGTCTTCACCTCGGACGCATTGGTAGGGATGGTGTCGTTTTCCCCGTATGATTATGATCTGTGACTCTGCTCCGAATTATATTGAACTTCAGTTGCTCGCACACATAAAATGAGAGTGGTATGAGAGAACAAGGGAATCAGGAACCAGGAACCAGATCACCGATGACGAGGTTGCGACTTTTGGTGCTGGCATGGCAACCACCAACCACGCATACAACCACACAAGACTTTTTCCCTTTTCTGCCCAGCTTGGTTTTCGATTTCTTCCTTCTCTTCGAGTCTCTATCACCCTTCGTATCCTTCTCGAATTGATACATTGTCGATTGATGAATGCATGACAGGGAATCGGTCGATGCTACATGTTGGTCTCATTATGTTCTATGAGCAGTATGTCTTGCCCGTATTGCTCACTCTCTGAAATGATGATTGAAAAAGTGAATTCTGCAATTCTGAAAGGCCATCAATTTGACAGCCTGAATGCGGACAAACACTGCACTTGATCTGATCATGCCAATAATTCACTCCTCTCGCCCGGCTGTGATAGATTGGAAGTCGTTACTGACACGCATTTGTTTACAGAGTCTCAACGATCGCTGGCATCTCATCCGCCGAATACTTGGTAAGGCACTAACTGATCATCGGGGGCTCAGACACCAAGTGATGGAGTTGTCGTGGTTTGTCTAAGAGGGAGCATTACGAGTACCTTAGCCGAATTACTGAATACCTACCGACCGAGCCAGTTACAAAATTAGTTGGCACAGCGTACCCCCGGAACTCATTGCCTACCTAACTAAAGACTCATTATGTCGCGTCTACCTTCGTAAATATATAATGTAGAGAATCACTTAGAGAATAAGTCGAACTCTTACACTACCCGATAGAGCTCGACTACTGTATCTAGCAACCGCCGCAGTGTTAAGGCAGCGTTTTCGGTGTCTCGAGGGTGTGCCACTTATTTTGGGAAACGGCTCGCCTACCTACCTAGGCACCTACCTGAGGTAGCACCGAGCGTCTTATGATGAGGCTACTATGGTAGGTAGGTAGCGGATTTGCAGAGGTGGCCGCCAGTGTCAGAAGCGTGCCTGCTTCTCCTTCTCCGTCCACCGGCTTCTCAGGCGAGGAGTATCAATGCGCTGATGTCGAGTGGCTTGCGCATCGCGTGCCTTTCGCTACAACACTTACAATATCCTCGTAAAAGTGTGTGCGCAATCGCCGATTGATTTCTCATCGCCGTGACTCGAGACTCGATAGTCGAGATAGCACCTGCAGTAGGGCGAAAAAATCCATGGAAGAACTTGAAGGCTTTCTTCAAGTTTCTTGGCCCTTGCAGGAAGCATACGAGAGATGCTACCTTGACAGCCGCTACGAATGACTTATTCCTCCGTCTTTCTGGGGAGTCTTGTTCTAGCCCTCCTGCTGGTAGCGAGTGATCAGGAACCAAGCAGAAATGACTAGGATCGGGCCTGTAAGGTACCTAGGGGGTTTTCACGTACACTTTTGACTTCACTTGTCACCAACGGCACGGCTCTTTCCTGTCTCAACATCGCATGTGCTCCAGAGTCTCCTGAGCGGGATCTGCAACCTCTTTAGTATTCCTCAAGCTCAGCTTCTCGGGTTATGCCTTTCCTGCGCCAAAGGATCCGCTGAGCACGAGCCAAGTCAATATCTCGGCCAGAGACCTGCCCCCCGATACACAATCTCTGCTCTCGGACCTTCTTACGATCCAACAATTACCAGTCTACTTGTAGTCGCGACCATTAAAGGGACCATCTTGGGTCGCTTGACTATTCTCTCGCAGATTGCCACGTTCCCCTCCCACGTTTCTTGTGGCATGCTACTATTCCAGCCTGACGAGCCCCCGTGGCTTGCCGAGCCAGTCACTAAAAGGAAACACACCCGTGCTCCCCGAGAGTCCAAGAGCCCAGCTGCAACCATGATTGGTAGATGTCGGACGCTTCCTGGACGTCTAGAAGCACTTCCCACGGAAGGCTTGACTATCTGCTTCGTGAAACGAGCCCTTGCTTCTCAGACCACCCCCGACCACACAGAGCCTGTGAAAGAATATTCAGCTGCGCGATGGACAGCCACAATTATGTTCATCCAACAAGCATCGAGTTATTCTGAAAAACATGTTAAGGAGCTTCTACCGTTTCTGGGAATTGCCCGCATATATGGAACCTCTCCACGTTGCCAGGCTATGATGGTAGCAGGACATATAGGTAGGTGCCCTTTTCTGGCCGCTCGTACCTCACGTCTGTCGTGAGAACTCCGCCCCTCTGACCTGGTGAGCGCCGCAATGACATCCAACACATCTGTGTCACTCTCTACGACACTCGACCCGTTGCCGCCTGTTTTACACAACGTGGCCTTGTGGCGGTGGCATTCTTTGGCATTCTTTCACTTGTCACCAGCCTGGGCCTCTTCACGTTCTTGACATATCGCTTGTGTGTCTGGAAAGTCAAAGGTCAACTCCGGGATGGCCCCAACCAGTTTCTTATCCTCATATACAACCCCGTCCTGGCAGACATTCAGCAAGCCATGGCTTTCTCGTTGACATCCGCATACCTTGCCGCAGACAAAATCGAGGTGGGAACCACAACATGTTGGGCGAACGGCTGGTTCGTGTCAGTTGGAGATCTGGCGTCAGGCGTGTTCATCTTCGCAATTGCGTTGCATACGTTCTTTGCTGTGGTCAAATCTCGACGACCAAGCAATAGAGTGTTTTACTCCTGCATTGGAATCGCATGGATCTTCGTCTATGCCATGGCCATCGTTGGAGTCGGGATAGACCCTAAACTCTACGTGAGAGCTGGCGCCTGGGTATGTACGTCCCCTCACACCAGGCATGCAATGCTTACCCCTTGGCTAGTGCTGGATATCACATCAACACGATACTGAAAGATTGTGGCTGCATTACCTCTGGATCTTCATCTGCATGTTCGGCACGGTCTTCGTTTATGCGCTGATCTTGCTCTCAATCCAGACAAGATCCCGAGTGTGGTCACGCCAGAGAGAACCCGGGCAGGAGGGTGATCCAGCTGTTCTGAAGCGAGCAGCAAAATACATGATCATATATCCTGCCGTGTACGTGATCTGTACATTGCCGCTTGCAGGCGCACGCATGGCGTCAATGCGAGGCATGGCGGTCCCGTACTGGTGGTTTTGTGTGGCAGGCTCGGCAATTACATCGTGCGGATGGTTAAACGTCCTGCTATATGCGATGACTCGGCGCGTGCTGATTTTCAATCACGACCCGCCGCCGCCGGATGATATCGGCCTGGACACCATTGGTTGGAAACATTCTGGAGAAGGCTTCTGGGGTACGACAACTACCATCACTGGACCTGTTGGACCTCACAATGTTCGAAGACGCGATGGGCGACGTGGTTGGGGCCGAATTACACCAAAACTCCGTCACAAGCACTCCGATGAAGACCATCTCGCGAACCATCCAGAAGGGGTCATAGCAACGAAGACTACGATAGAGATCCAGACATGCAGCGCCCCCCAATACGCCGAATCCACGGAGCTTAGTGTATTGGACGGGGATGATAAGATTGAACGCACTCACAGCCGGTGAGACTTGAAGCAAAGAATTGACGCCGTATGATCACCAGCCTGGTGGATGTCTCCAGTGGGGCATTTGTGTAAAGTAAGGAAATATTGTATAGCTACCTAAGGTATGAAACATATCTCTCACGCCGGTTCATGACGTGGGCATTTTGGTACACAGTGTGACTTGAGTTCTTACCATGAACCTTTTTGCAATGTCGCTCAGACATTCTTTTAGGATAAGAGAAGAGAAGCGGGAGCCACCCGGGAGTTTCAGGGGATCAGTGGCCCCAGGCACCCACCCGGCGAGCCCAGTAGGCATAGTCGGATGGGCTCGAGCTAAAAGCGGCAGGAGCAACTTTCGGCTGACTTCGTCCCGACATCCCTTGATCCCTATCCTTTCTCGCCTTCAACGACAGTCTCCGCATGAAGCTCCCACTCCCCACGCTTTCCGTGTCGGATGCATGGAAATCAATCGAGTCCTCACACGTCCTTCATCCTTTCTTACAGCATCCAGACGTCCATATCCTTGAGACCATCTACATGCCCTCTGTTCCTGCTCAAGACAACCTTCGGGTCACAATGATGCTGTAGCATCGTCCGTATTGCCGTCGAGTATCCTCATCGGACTCATTGTCAGCTCCAACATGTACCGGCTCCCACATAGGGTCATTCGCGGCCTTCGGGAAAGCCTCGCTCCCTCCTCGAGAACGTATGCCACCGCCTCAGAGCCCACTCTTCGTACCGCCCTCTTCTTTCCTGGTCACGGAGTTCAGAGAAAAGGCATGACAAGACCATGGATCGAAGCATTTCCACGAACGTGTAAACCAATCCTAGAAGAGATGGATGAGATACTCAAATGCAAGCTTTCCACTCTCATCGATGAAGGACCGATAATCGATCTTGACCGGACGGAGAATGCGCAGCCGGCGATCATGGCCGCCTCCATCATGATCCTGAGAGTCCTGGAGAAGGAGTTCGGCTTCAACACAGACAAAGTGATCGATGTCACCTTGGGCCATAGCCTGGGAGAGTACGCAGCACTCGTCGCAGCCGGCAATCTGGAATACGAGTATGCTCTGGATCTCGTTCGACGAAGAGGAGATGTCATGGGTGAGTGCACACGAAAAGCCAAAGAGGAATCGGGTGAAGACTTCGGCATGATCGCGTTGGTCTGTGAACCCAAACAAATGGATTCTCTGGTTGCAAGCGTCAGAGAATTCTTGAGTCATGGGACTGAAGGCACGAAAGACGACTCCAGCGCTCTTCCTGCGATCCAACAGGTGTCCATTGCCAATATCAACTCCAAAAACCAGATAGTCCTCAGCGGGAGCTTTCAGCGCATCCGAAATCTTCTGGTCCATATTCGAGAATTCGGCGGCCACGACCCTCGCGCGGTAGAACTTAAGTCCCGGTCAGCATTCCACAGTCCTATAATGATGCCTGCGTATGAGTTTATGAAGAAGGCCTTGACTCCGGACAAAATAACCTTTCCCGGACGCTGTCCGTGTATCAGCAATATAACAGCTCGCCCATTCCAATCAAAGGAAGATTTGATCCAAAACCTTTCCCAGCAAGCCGTCGGCACAATAGCGTGGTGGGACTCAATCAAGTACCTGGATAAACAGGCCGGCACTCGTCGATGGCTAGGTGTTGGTCCAGGAAAGGTTGGACGTAACCTCGTTTCGAAAGAGGTCGGTCGATCGTCCACCAAAGGAGGTGGTGTCTGGTCGATCACTGAACCATCAGAGATAGAAGAAGCACTTCGGGAGCTGGAAGCCACTGCGAAAGAAGACCATGAGTGATATGCCTCGAGACGGATCAGTCGGGGGTCACAGACAGTTGGGCGAGAAAAAGCCACGTGGAGACGCAACAGCGCGAAACGATGGAAGGCGAATACCTGCGCCACGCGTGGTGAAAAGACATCTGGAGCCAAGTAAGCTGCGACAAGAGGTACCTTCATGCCAACGGCGATGTCAAGAAGAAAGCGAAATGGCCATGGACACAAGTGGATGGGGCAAAGCACAGGCTCCCGCGTATTGGGCAGCAATCGCGCGAGGACCTACACCATCCGAGAACATTGCCACGCGATGTATGGCTGCATTCGCGGGAGGACCCTGGCTATACATTATCTGTACCATGGTTGCGAAAAATGCAAGAATATAATTCACTTCACTGGAAAGTGCTCTCAACACAAAGACCCCTAGCTGCGGGTTCAGGTCAAACCAGATGGTCGAGTCTGGAAGGCGGCCTGTGGCTAGGCGAGGAGGAGAAATCCCAGGTTCGAATCCGCGTTCTGTCAACTTCCAACGAGATATTCGACAGTGCAGCGCCTGCGAACCCGGCCTGCATCCTCCGACCGAGATCTTTCAGCAATGCAGAGTCTGCGAACCCGGCTTGCATCCTCCCACCGAGATATCCGACAATGCAGCGCCTGCGAACCCGGCTTGCATCGAAAGGCAAAAAACCCCATCCGGGGTTTCTCTCACCACCAGCGTTATCAACACGCTGGTGGTGAGAGTTTTTGTCATTTGGATTGAATCCCCCTTTGTGGATTTCCGGTGCGCTCAGTATATTATCGCCAAGCTACATGAACTGAGAATCGACAGGCGTGGCAGTTGGATGGGCTACCAAGTTGCGTGTACGAGAAAGCGCCAGATGGCGTGGTTGGTGGTGGAATTGGTATTGTAATCAGAACTTGAATGTTACGAGAGTCTAATACCCAGTACTCCGTCATTATTGATTCTTTATTGGGTTGAACGATCCGAATCCGAATGTTGCTACCGTGGCTTAGGTACGGAGTACGAGGCTGTGTATTGCGGAATAAAGTTACTATCTCCCGGTGCTTCAATCCCAATGATATACCTAAAACTCAACAAACGCCTTTGCGTGGTCTTTGCTCCATGTCTGTCATTGCCGCCGAGTTAAATAGCAGCCTTGTCGAGGAAAGATACCTAGGTACCTAGTACGGAGTAATGTAGATGGCTTGATGGATAAGATATGTGGAGAGTCATGGCGCTGGGACTCCGGCTAGTGAGTGAGGCTGATTTCACATGCAACCTGAAGCGGCGTGTCTGTCCTACACGTGCCACACGTGCCTACACAACAGTACCTAGGTAAGTTAAGTACTCCGTATGCCGACGTCAGCCTGCGCCATTCGTGGGAGCGTGCCTCACTACGGTAGGTACCTTAGTCCTTCCTTCTCCCTTTCCCCATGTTCTGTACCTTGTCTTGTCCACATCCTTCAGCCGCTTTTTGTCTTCATTCGAGAAGGGCCCACGCGACAAAAGACCGCCATCACCCATATTATGCATACCCAGCGATTTCAATGAGTGATTATCTGCCCTCGTTCATCGTCGAACCAGTCCTTCGCCAAGCACGGCGATTCTCACGACTCAGCATTGCCGAAGACTCGCCCTCGCCCAGTTTCCTGCCTACTGTTCCCGATTTCCAACGCTGGAATCCCTCCCGGTTCTGGAGTACCTCTCCTCCTCCGCCGCTCGAAGAGCCCGAGCCTGAAATCCAGGAGACCACCGTGCAGTCCATCACGAGAACCATTCAATTATGGGCAAACCAGTTGAACGCTTTCGATCAACTCCTTTCCCCTCCTCTAGAGCCAATCGATGACGATTCGGCGCAAGACGCCTCCAGACAAGAGATGGCTACATCAGAGTTTCCGCTGCTAGATCTAGAGGCCGTGCAGCCTCCCCGCCCTGTGCTGCGTGAGGAACATCGTACCAGTAGCGAGACGTCGCTCAATCCTGCTCAAGAGTTGTCCTACATGTCTAGAGTCCACCAAGACAGCACAAGACCTCATTCCCTGTCTGATCCACTTTCAGCTGGGCACATCGACTCACTAAGGACGAGAAATCTAAACACTAGGCGAGAAGAATATGGTGAGAACGGGCACCGCCGAAGAGATGGATCAGGAACGCTGCCTGAAGACGATGGGATGGGCTTCCTCAGACACAGGATCAGTGCCATATGGGCCGGACCTGGTACACCCGCTGACAAGTCGAGATTGGTACACGCCTTAATGATGGAACGGTACCAGACCGTCCAGGCTCTCCGGTCTCCCATCCTGCCATCGAGTAAAGCTCGGGATGCTCCTCGAGGTACCTATTCTCCCATGTCCATGATGTCAGGTGTCAGCCATCGCGAGTTCCTGTTCAACGTGACGCCTGAAGACCTAATACCAACTTACGCGCCAATGGACGCCGAAACGGGCCAGGACGACCTGGATCCGACAGGTGAAGCGTCCAAACCGGATCTGGGTTGTGTCCACTATAAGCGCAATGTCAAGATGCAATGCAATACTTGTCAAAGGTGGTATACCTGTCGCTTATGCCATGACGAAGCCGAGGATCATGTTCTACCCCGACGAGAGACCAAACATATGCTCTGCATGCTATGTAAGACTCCCCAACTCGTTGGCCAATTTTGCGAAGGATGTCAGGTCCAGGCAGCGAGCTACTTCTGCCCCATCTGCAAGTTATGGAGCGACGATCCGAACAAGCCCATCTATCACTGTGATGATTGTGGTATCTGTCGAATTGGCCAGGGCCTAGGCAAGGACTTCTTCCACTGCAAAAAATGTGCGGCTTGCATGTCGATCCAGGCCGAAAGCACCCACAAATGTATCGAAAGAAGTACAAAATGCGACTGTCCGATCTGTGGCGAATACATGTTCACCTCCAACAAACCGGTGGCATTTATGAGGTGTGGCCACAGTATCCACGAGTCTTGCTTCGCGGAGTGGTGCAATGCAAGCTACAAGTGTCCTATATGTTCGAAAAGCATTGCCAATATGGAGAGCCAATTTCGGCGGCTGGATCGACACATTGAAGAACAACCCATGCCCGAGGAGTACCGCGATAACCGAGCGTATATATTCTGCAATGACTGCAACAGCCGCAGTATTACCAAGTATCATTGGCTGGGATTGAAATGCGCCATCTGCGAATCATATAACACCACGCAATTGGAACTGTTGGGCGCTGAACAAATTCCTCGGCTGGTACAAGAGCAGGAACGGGCTCAGCAAGCCGGGATGAGTGAGGCAGCTATAACTGCGAGTCAAGGCCAGACTCCAACAGAGCAGCTGGTGCAACCAGTGGACGCGACCATGTCGACTGCCGCTACGCCTCCACGGCCCGCTGATATGGTGATAGATCCGCAGTCTCCTCCCAGCAGATCGTCTTGGTTACTGCCGCATTCGCCGACGGCAAGATCTGCACGATCCCCGTCGCCGGTCATTGGAAGTTATTTTGGTACTGGCCAGCGGGCGATGGAACCATCGGAACCGCCCAGGCGAGGAACTACACCGCTTGAAGATGACGATAACCTGGATTTCTGGGGCCGACCGAATTCACCGCGTCAGCACGGGGAGACCCAGGGTTCGTCCGAATCCGACAGTGAGAGTAGTGGTGACAATGTCATGGAAGATGAGGACGACGGAGATGACGAAGACGAGGATGCAATGGATCTGATCGGACATAGATAACGAGGTGGAGGAGGGATTGGGACTGGAATTGGGATCGGCTACCTTGTGGCGTGAGTGACAAGACACGAAGGATTGATTATGAATGAGATGGCATCAAGGGTTTCATTGTGCTTGTACAGCAGAGCATTGAAGCATTCGGGTTGGGGTTGGGGTTGGGGTTGGGATTGGGATTGGGATTGGGATTGGGATACAAGGCGGGTGTTTATTCTTCTGTACAATACAACAGTGTTCATGAATACATTCTGAGGTGGCGTACCTCTAAGGAGTCCTCTGTGAACGATTGATTTCGCCTATATCCGGTTGTGGTCACGTAGCTGGCCACCAACCTTAGCTACCAGGTACTATAAGTCATCATAATACTCGAATGGTCTCGTACCTGGTTACTCCCACATACTCCGTATCCACGCCGACCTCTCGATGGATTTTATAGCAATTAACTCCGCTATTACCGAATCAAGATTTGTCCGTTGACTGTTCTCCTCGATGCCGTTACTACCGTTCGTTTGTAGCACTCCCTTTCTCCAAATACCTCCCCCCAGTCCCTGCAGCCCGCTCGCCGGGATGGTGATTGTGCAAACCACTCGTGCCACTGTGGTGTTGTGTCACTGGCAGGGCAAGCTTGAAAGGCAGGCCACAGACGGCAGACATGCAACTGCTGCGGGGAAATGCTATCGATCACTACTCCGTATCTTCCCAACGAATGATCGTTGCTGGAGGCGTCGTGATCAATGGGTGACGACGAGGGGTGCGGGTTTTTGTCCTGGAACTTCGATTGCCGGTGGACACGGCCTGACAATCCGTCCCTTGATCATGTCCGAGACAGTACTGTCTCGGACGCCCATATAAAAGGGCCACTGACTACTAGTATTCGTACTACGTCCCGTCCGGTCTCTGACTCTTCATCGTTTCGTTTTGAAGAGTTGCATAAGTATCACTTTGGACCCCAGACCCAGAGCACCACCTCCTCGGCAGAACCGCACACCATCGACAGCTTAATAAAACACCTTCCTGATTTGGATGTAAGTAAGTTGTGGCCCAGAGATGATACCATACCCCGACTCTGGGAACGGCTGGATCAACGAGGGCTTACAAATACTAGTTCTAGTACCGATACTACCAGCACAGTCGTCGGCATCAGAAAGAGAGATCCCAATTCCCAATTCCCATTCCCATTCCGTTAAAACCGCGATCCATCTTTTCGACACACACACACACACACATTCGACACGAGAATCGTCCACCTCAAGTACTACCTAGGTAGTAAGGTCTACTCGACAACTAGTTACTAGTATTGTGAAACAGAGAGGAAAAAAAGAAAAATGGGTGACGCCGGCCTCCCACGTTCGCTCCAGGAGAGTCTGGACAACACAAAAGTCTCGTATGCCCAGCTGGGCAAGTCGGGCCTTCGGGTGTCGATTCCGATCCTGGGCGCCATGTCCTTTGGTATGTTCACCCTTACCTTATGTTGTGCCTTACGTTGTGCCTTGTGGCCTGTCTTTGTTCTTGAAATGTTATACCAGAGTTACTTGTACGCACATATCGTTAACACTCTTTCCGCCCCTACCCGCAGGCCACAAAGATTGGCAACCATGGGTGATTGACGACCCCGCGGAAGTGGACAAGCTCCTCAAGGGCGCGTACGACCGCGGCCTCAACACCTGGGACACGGCGAACGTGTACTCGAACGGCGTCTCGGAGTCACTGATCGGCGACACCATCAAGAAGCACAACATCCCCCGCCACAAGCTGGTCCTGCTGTCCAAGTGTTTCGGCACCGTCGGCGAGGAGCCCGGCGTCGTGCACATCAAGTACCCCAACGAAATCAAGAAGAGCAAGGACTACGTCAACCAGGGCGGTCTGAGCCGCGCCGCCATCTTCAATGCCGTTGACGCCAGTCTCGAGCGCCTGGGCACCACGTACCTGGATCTGTTGCAGATTCATAGGTTCGACAAGACGGTGCCGATTGAGGAGACGATGAAGGCACTGCATGATCTGGTGCAGAATGGGAAGGTCAGATATATCGGTAAGGGACTGCACTTGGTTTTTCCTATTTTTCCTCCTTTGTTTCATTCCCCCCCGTGTCAAGACAATTCGGTTCGGTTCGGTTCGGGCGACGAGAAAATCTACTAGTAGCTGACCAGACAAACTATAGGAGCCAGCTCAATGTGGGCGTACCAATTCGCCCAGATGCAGCACGTCGCCGAGATCCACGGCTGGACCAAATTCGTCTCCATGCAGAACCACTACAGCCTCTGCTACCGCGAAGAGGAGCGCGAAATGAACGCCTTCTGCCACGAGACCGGCGTCGGATTGATCCCCTGGGCGCCCCTGTACCGCGGCCTCCTGGCCCGACCGCTCGGTTCGGACACGACGACCCGCGAGGAGAGCATGAAGGGCAATCCCATGTTCGGCGGCGTGGATGAGGTCGACGCCAACATCATCAAGCGGGTCATGGAACTCGCCGACAAACACGGCTGGAAGATGAGCCAGGTCGCGCTCGCGTGGATCATACAGAAGGGCACGATCCCGATTGTCGGGTTCAGCAATCTCGGCCGCTTGGAGGAAGCCGTCGCCGTCAAGGGGAAGACCCTGACCGACGAGGAGATGAAGTATCTCGAGGAACCGTACAAGCCGAAGGTTATTGTGGGACACTCGTGAAGAAGATCGGGGCGAGCGACGCAAACGAACGAGGCCAATGGGGCGAAAAAAGTATGGGTGACACAAAGGCAGGTAGATTCAAATGAGAGGGACATTCACGAGAAGCTTGCCACATCGTCCGTCATGACCATCTCCCCTCCACACGCCGGCACCTTCACCGTCCTGTCTTGGTTCTGGCCAGTCTCAAAAACAAACTCATCCCCATTCTGTAGCACGTACTGATACGCCACCGTCTGACCCGCCCGGAGCCAGATGTCCACATACCACTCCGGCCGTTCACTCGTGTAGTTCCCCGGACTGAGCGGTAGAATCACACTCCCCGCATCATTCAGGGCCCCACCAAGTTTCGTCACGTTGCCGGCAAGATAGACGTTCTGACCGAATTGGGTCGTCGCGTTGACCGTAAACAGAACCTCGACTTCGCATGGGGTTGTGATGTTCGGCGCCCCCGCGGCCACGGCGGGTGCGTATGTCCCTGTGCCGTTGTACGAGGAAGGCTTGCACTGTGCCGCTGTGAGGTTTGTGTTGGCCTGCGCGGTGTCGGCGCCCCAGGATGGTGGGAACTGCGAGGCGCGGCGGCGGGACATGGTGACGAACGATGCGAAGGACCATGTCAATTTGGACGCCGAGGTCGAGGAGCCGGTGGTGTGGTTGAATTGTTCGCTGATGCTGCCGTTGGTGGGGAGGTGTTGCTAAAAGAGAAAGAAAAAGAGGGTCAGGTTGGCAAATTGCGTCGAACGGGGGAACATTGTCTCATGCTCGACGGTGAAACGGCGGTAGCAAGGGAAGGGAAGGAATGGGATCAAAAAGCATACCTGGACGGCTCGTACAAAACCATCGGCATATGTTGACATGTTGGCTAAGATGGTGTGCATTTCCTGGCCCGTGTAGTTCCCGATTTTCACGTCCGGACTGAGATCCTGGAAGAAGGTCAGGCTGATGCTGTCGACGCTAAGTGTACCGCCTCGCTTGATCTGCGCGACGGCGTCGTAGAGCATCTCGGCGCAGGCGAATGTGCACAGTGGCCACGCTCCGCCGTCGTAGTATGTGTCTTCGGGATAGCGGCCCACGAGAATCGCTTGGCCTGCAGGGACGTTGTCATTGACCGGCCACGACAGGTTGCGGAAACTGTCGACGAGAGTTTTGTGAGTGGCGAGCATTTTCGAGTTGCATGGTTGAAATGCTGTGTGGCTGTGTCAGCGTCCACTGCTAAGCATCGCGGAAGAAAGCAACAAGGCACGTACAGCCAGCGTTGCAAGTGGCATTTGCATCAAAGACGTGAATGCTTGCTAGGATCGGATCGCTGTTGATACCGCTGCGGGTGACCTGGTTGACGTTAATGTCGGCGGTGAGAAAGTTGCCTGAGATGTTCCAGAAATTGTGTTGCAGGAAACACAGGATCTGAGAAGCCTGCTTGCACGGGGTACATGTCGTATTGAGTTTCTGAGCGAGGAGGCCACCTTGGACGAGGGCGCGGTGTTGCGCGGCGATGGTGAAAAAGGATGAGCCGTGGACTTCTTCCCATAGGTCAAAGCCCGTCTGAGTGTGGGAGGATCAGCTTACACGGAGGCAAGTTGAAGTCTTGTGAGGAAGATGGGAATTACCTGATTCCAATACTGTCCGACGTATTTCAGATCGTTTAAGATCAGAGGCCAGTAAATCTCCAAGAAGGTCTCTGTTTCGTTCAGATTGAACAGCACAGGTGCGAGGTTCATGAATGTTGTCGCTCGTAAGGCTGGACCATCTCGCTGTGGCCTCCCCCATTCTCCGTCGAAGCGGGTCATGTTGGTGTAGAATTTCGGCTCACCGAGGCCGTCGCCTGCTGGCCAGAGGGAGCCGGACGGATTGGTGACGGTTTGCAGAATGGCTTGGGCAGTCGTATAGTCTTCTATGGTTTTCCGTAGACTGGTATTACCAAAGATGAGTTCGTCGATGAGCATTGTGTATGTCAATGCCGAGTCGCGCGTCCATGTGAAGAAGTAGTCTGGATTGACTGTCGACGGGGAGGCGACCACGATGCCGGGACTGGCTCCTTCGACCCAGCTGGAATTGAGGCCGCCGATGTTGGCCAGGGCGCCTGCGAGTGCAATAGGGCGCTCCTCGGCAATGAACGTTGAGAGGTCATCTTGTCGTGCTTGGAGACCGGAAGCGGCGACAGTCAAAGGGAGGGCAATACATATAAGGAGGTATAATGATAACATCTTGACAAGGCTGTAGGTGGACTGAGTGAGGTAGGCTCCAAGTAAGAAGTAATGAGGAAGAGCAAGAATAAAGTGGGTGAATTAGAGTGGCTTCTGTAAGTTGCCCTGCAGATTATGCACTCAGGTACGTGGTGACATTGGGGCGTGCGCAAGCTTCAAGAAAGGAAGTTCAGGAAAGAGCAGGCAAGCCAATAGGTGAAGACGTAAGATTCGCTGGCATATCGACGAGCGCGACAAGATAGGATGTTTACGCGGCGGCTTACCGAGATCAATCCACGACGCTTGGAAGCAATGCAATAGAGTAGTAGAGTAGTCGAATATGAGATATTCCTGAGATGTAGGACACGATGACGCGCACGGAGAGGTGGTGAGGAGGAGGGAGGAGGAGGATGAGCATATTCCGTAAGCAGCAGCGGGATTCTGATTTGACATCATCCAAATTGACTGGGATTTCGCTTGATCTCCCTTCCAACCCCGCAGAGCCAGTAAGGGACGAAGATGCTCATCGCCATCAATGTCACCGAAAGATTCTCCGCTCAAAGGCGAAAACATTGGCATTGACAGGCATAGACCCGTACTGCTTGTCAAGACAATCACGGCAATACGGACTTACTCAGCGAGTCAGTACTGCATCCTAGCCCTCATGGCGGAGTAGTCTCGCTGCGTGATCGGGTCATACTTCGGCGGGTGCTCGTCGTCGAACCGAAGGCATTCGATCAACCTGTTTGGATCCGTCGTGATAAAGTACGGTATCGAGTATCGAGCGCTCGTCATCCTTTCATCGCCTGAAAACCTGTCCTGTCGACGTGGAAGCTGCACTCGGTGAAGTGTCGATTTGAGATAATCTAGGTCGTTAACAAGTGACCTTGCCACAGAATCCTTGAGACGTACCGTTGCTCCAGCGCATCAGCAAATCTCCCACATTCATCACCAGCGTGCCTGGAATAGGCGGAGCATCCATGAACTCTCCCGGCCTTTTGGGGTCCTCGACTTGCAGTCCGCCACAATCATCTTGGAAAAGCATTGTCATGGTACTCCAATCTGTATGGGCCGGCATGCGAGCGAGTTTTCCCCCTTCAATGGCTTGTGCCGGGACGGGCGGATAATGTAGTAGGCGAAGCTGATTATAATCTCCGCTGTGATATTTCAATAGATGGTCTTCTTCGAGTCCGATGCCCAGGGCGAGGGCTCGCAAGATTCTCTTTCCCGCTTCGAAGCATGTCCAGTAGAACGAAGTCATGAAGGGACGCCATTCGGGCATCACGTCAGTCGGAGGCCATACGTTCGGTTGATTTGGGTTGTTATCTGAGCCGACTTCATAGCTTTCCTATCACGCAGTCAGCCAGGTTCGATAACAGTACTCAAGGGCGTGCCAACTTTGAAATCTTGAGTCTCTCGTAACTGCTTGACGGACTCTTCGTCGTCAATTTTGCTCAGTACGTTGGAGACCTTTTCCAACCCTGGCCAAGAATAGCCTCTGTGTACAGCCCAACCTGGCGGATGAGGTGCCTTCATCTTTTCCTCTACGGGGAGATCGTAGAACTTCTTCGATACTTCGAACGCTCGAGTAAGCTCTTCTTGGGGCACGCCATGATTCTGAATATAGACAAAGCCGACCTCTCTGCATGCTTCGACCAATTCTTCCGCTGCCGTTCGGCGATCCTCTGTGGTACTTTCCGGTGATGAGAATGGTCGGAGATCAACGATGGGTATGTTGGTGTTGGAAGCATGAGCCAACGCTGGCTCCGAAATCGATCCCATGGTAGTTCAGAATGTGGCGGACCAGTGTTGGATAAGTATCTTGAGAATGGAAAAGTTCACAAACCAATCTTGTCGAGTGTGCGCTCTATGCTTATCCTGTTCATAAGATTCTCACGGGTTTGCGCGGTGATGTGCGTAGCTTTGGTTGGCCTGATCGAACCGGCGATGGACGCGTCTGTGTGAACTTCTCCATACCACGAACTGGAAGAAGTAGTAGTGTCCAGCTTTGCCACTGTGTGAGCCATAGACTCCGGGTAAAGGAGCGGAGGGTTGTCTCGATGTTGGCTACTGGGATTCGTTGCCTACCTACCTCTGCCTCAACTGGGGACGTCTTCTGTCGCTTTGACCGTCACCAGCCGTCCATCTGATAAGATAGATGGCCTTTGGACTGTACTAAAACGACACCTTCAAGTGAGCCAGAGCAATACGAGCAATATCAGTTCCAGGTAATGTCATTGCTGGTCTAAGCTAGCACGTTCCATCCCGTCTGGCTAGCCGCCATGATACTGAGCTAAGTTGCCGAAAGCCCGCAAGCACCATGTCAAGCATACCATAGCTGATTTTCAATAGCACATGAGCTCCGTCAGGATCTCGTTCTGTGTAGCAGTATAGAGTTGGTCTGTTGGTTCAGCTGGAAGCTGACTGCATATGTATCATCATTGATGATTGGACTATTCCTCAGCAGCCCCCTTCTTCTTGCCCTTCTTGCTTACCGGCAAGCCCTCTTTCTGGGTGTGAACCTTCAGTCTTGTCCATGATTCCTCAGGATCCCATTCGAAGCCTTTGAGATATGGTTCTTCCAGCTCGTCATCCGCCTGAGAACTAAACGTCAGCATCTGACAAAAGGTACGTCGAGAATATAACTCCTACCTTCTTTTTGAATTGCTTGTGAATGGCATCGAGAGCATCCTTTATCGTGACACCCTTGAGGTTTCGAGCGGTGACTTCAAGACCTAGGGGGAAATGGAGATCAATCTTCTTGAGAGGTGGCTCGGTGAGATGCTTTTTGAGGATGGAAGGATCTTCGCAGGTGCTTGGTGAGGTGTTGAGTTTCCTGATCGATATCAATGGGCGAAGATCAAGTGAGTGAATGGCCGTTGCTTACCAGCCGGTTTTTTGCGTCTCGACTGCGACAGAGATCTTTGCACCTTCTTTCTCTGGTATCTTGTTAGGATGAAGGAACTGTAAGACCAGAAGATAGCATGCCTAGATCGTTGATGTTCATGACTCCAGGTGCAGAAGAGGTTGTTCTTCGCTTGGTCTCTTTGGGAGGAGAAGTGGCCATACCACCAATGGCGGAATCGACCTTTGTGAGATCTGACGTGTCGGCAGACATGGTGACTGGGTTGAGATGAAGAAACTGAAGGTGTTCAAGAGTGAATTTGATAGAATCTAATCCAAGTCAGATATTGTATGCAATACGGAGTAGGTAGGATGGATTGAGGACTAAGGAGATGAGGCTGCAAGTGATGCTTACTTACCAGGGCCAGTAGCTGCTCTGCAATCACGGGAGTTGCTAGAACACGCCGTTTGAGAGAGTAGCAGATTGGTGGGAGAGAGGAAAGATAGGGAAAGAAGAGAGGGTGAGATGGACAGAGAGAGGGACTGTGGTAGAGCAATTGAGGGGTAACGTGTCAGGTACGAGGCAACCAAGTCAACTGACCAACAGTGATGGAGAGAGGGACAAGTGAAGTGATTCAATTCGCGCAGCGGCTGACCATCACCGAAGCTTTGATCACGAGTGATCACTGTACGTAGTCACGGTAGTGTAGTCCCTCACGCGACAAAGCTGATCAATCGTCAGCTGCTTTCCCCGCACTCAATCACCAATAGGAATTGTCCCTCCGTGCCCATTCATCGCCGGCTCTTTTCGGCTTCTGGAGAATCCAAAATCCGGGGTATTCTTGGCAGCAGTACTTAGCTAGCTCACAAGTATCAAGTATCGAGTACCCAGACAGATCAGAAGCCAGCCCTTCGCTTCGTCCCCTTGTCCTTAGCCTTCGTCTTCATCGGCCTCGTGCCAAAAGCTCCTCTCTCTGGTTGTGTCATTGTGAGCCCAGGTATTACCTGACTCTGACCAAGACCCTGACTGGAGTCGGGTACAGCAACCTGGCTGCTTTGTATTTCTCTCCCAGGTAGACCAATGCCTCTTCCAAGACTAGCAACGCTGGGTAGCACTCTCTGCTGCATCATCACCTCTTGACCAATCTTTGCAGTCTTTTCTAGTCTTTTCTGTAACCGAGCTGCTTGCCTCGTAGCTTTTCGTCTTTCTCGTGGGTCTAATGACTGTGCAGCCACCTCCTGTTCGACCAGCTTGAGTCGGTCATTCGTGCCCCGATAAGAATACTCGGCAGGATCCTCATCAATGTTGTCTGCAAGATGAGCCAAGATGTTAGAAGTGCTGGCTTGATGGGAAAGCCGGAGTGGTGGTACACGTTCTCGGAATGCAGCGTAGCTTCGAAGGCGAGACACTGCCGGTTCCTCTTCTACCGCAAGGCTTTGGGACGTTGAAGGTTGAGAGGATACTGCCTGCGAAGCGTCGGGTTGCGCCTCAGGTGGCGAAGACGGCAACCCAGTGCCTGATTCCTTGGGGATGTTTGGATTCGGCGAAGTTGGAATATCGGGGTTCTTGCTGGATCTTATAATCAAATCCCCCAAAAACACCTCTCCAGCCACCTGACGAACAAGTCTTTCTCGATTCACTCGATTGCGATCGGTCATGTTCTCACCAAAGGATTGCACATAAGAATGAGAGGCCAGCTCATACAGCTGAAGCAAGGTTTGGCCAGCTGATAAGGCGGGAATTTCTTCGCCCAACCCAGCGGATTGAAATGCCAGATCCGCTCGCTGTTGTATCGCTCCTAATAATGCCATGACAGCCTCTGACTCCTGTTCGACGTCTGTGATCTGGTGCTCACTGACAAGTTGTGCCACGAGCTGCATTGGTCCAGGGTCGTCTCGCAATTGCAGGGCCCGGAAGCGACGAAGCGCAGTTTCCAACGAGATACCAAGAGACGGTGCCTGATATTCTGCCAGTCGAAAGCGGTCATAGTCCAGAAGACGCTGCCAGTTGCGAAGGTGTGGGTGATACTCGGACAGAGACGACGTGGTCTGGGAGTTGCGATTCTCTATACTGTGAGATTCTTGCTCTTCGGTGCGGTCAGCCACCACAAAGTCGTCAATCTCATTGACACCCCCTAAAGCGTCCGTAGAGGAATCATCCGAGTCGTCCACGAGTGTTGTGCTCAGGACAGGTCTAGCCGATATATTAGGTAGCCGTAGCCTTGGGACCAGTCCAAAGCCCTTTGTCGCCCGGCGCGACTTCGTAAAGGGATGCTTGTATACTGCTTCAAGAACGGTCCCATCAGTAGTACGAGCGACCATCTTCATTAGGCCAAAATTCGCTTCATCTGGCGGATTGTCGTCGACAACGAAATCGACCGCATATAGGGCGATGTCAATCATGCTATTCATCCGCTTCTGGAGCTCCGGTGGCATGTTGAACATTGAAGGGTCGTGGAGCGAAACGGCATCCAAGCCAAGTATTTCATGCCCAAATCGATAGAGTACGGCAATGTGACTGTGTGATGAGTACAGCAGTATGAATATATCTGAAACATTTAGCTTGTAGTCGAAATGGTCGGAGCCAGTACGTACCATGCGCAAGCTCAAGCGTACTCATCCTTAGTTTCAGGTCACTGCGACCTCGAAAGTGATTCCAAGAGCAGACCAGTCTCAATGGTTCATATCCAACTCTTCCCTTTTCACTGATTTCCTGCGAGCTGAAAACCAGCAACCGGGAAGTCGTGAGAAAGAAGATCAGAAACGGCTGGCTCTCACTATTCCTGATATCAAGAATTTGGTTCCCATCCGAGAGCGGTCCTAATCGCACGTCCACTTGGCCGTCGATGTTGCCACGTTGGTCGAATACAACGGCGAGGCGTCGGTTGCAGACTAGGACACGCTCACTGGATTTTTCAGAGTCCCTTAGCCAGCATATTCGATGCCAGTCGTCAAGATTAGACGGGTCGTTTCGGGAGAGAGTTGCACCACTATGGGAAGCCAAGTCATTGGAACCCTTAAGAAGTGCATGGTATAGAATGCGAGAAGTCCACCCACTTCTGCCAAGGATTCTCCATATGCTCCATTGACCATTGATATCCACGATTGCGACTAGGCTTGGATTGGTGGGATTCAATGCAGCGTGAGCGTGGGAACCCTCTCCGGTCCTGGAGGATGGTATGGTCAATACCAAAAACGGATCCACAAAGGACTGATTTGCAGATGCGACGCCATCCGAAATTTGAGCAGCCAGGCCAGACCTGGCGATAATGGGCGCCAGGATGCTAGTTCCGCTTGCCCTCACTACCAGAAATCGTCGACTCGATATTCCAGCGAACGAAACATGACGTATCCTTTCTGCCGAATTGCTCCAACTAGTTGACGTGCTTGCGAGGACGCAAGGGAGTGAGCACTTCTCATCATGCACGATACTGTTCTGCAAAGTGATATCTTGCGGGCCGAATTCCACTAGCTGGAGCTTCTCGTCGCACCGACCTGCCGCCAGTACGGCGATGGGGCGAGTTGGTGGGTCGTTCTGCCGCTGCCGAAGTTGTGACGATACTGTCGCGCTCCCAAATGCCAGCAGAATTCCTGGGACCGGTACACTCCGCTCGGCATCCACAGTAAAGTGCGTGGTGGGCAGATACTTCGACAAAAGAGCCACATCGGGTAACTGCTTGAGCAGGGCAGTTTTCCGTGACTGATGGTATGAATCGTCGATATCAAGAGGCGGCAAAGTAGGGCCTGAAGACAGCTCCGTTATCCGTTCGTGTAGGAGCTGAAAGCCAGTCGAGTTCACTTTACTCGAGGCACCCTCGTCTCGCGGTGGGATTCGATGCTGTCGTAGAAATGACCATGTATGGGTCTCATTGTCGTAGGTAGGCGTGCCAAAATGACCATAAGTCAGTGCATTCGTTTCATGCGCATGTCGTAGGCGCCTTGCGCGCTCAGTGTTAGCCATTCGGATAGAATTTGACGGGTTTCTGTAGACGATGACGCGTGTTGGAAGAAGGCATTTTCAGTGTGGCTCAAGTTGGCGACCTTGCAGCAGCAGAGCGGCAGAAAAGGTCGAGTCAGGCGGAAGCTGTGTATTCAGTATCGACATCAACAACCGTTCACATCTCAAGTTTGAGGAAATTGCTTTGAAAAGATAAACTCGAGGAAGGCAGGTCACGTGACGAGCTTTGGCCGATGCCAAGCTGGACTAAAATTGTAGCTTTTGATTGGCGGACATGGAAACTCCTCCGATGCGACTCTCTCGGCCACTCCAAGCACAAGACCCAGTCGTGCCAGTAAATCATGTCTAAAGGGGTCATTACCACCCCGTCCCTTCGCTATATTTTCATGATGGAGGTAGCATAAGTCGGCATCTTTGGATATGGCCAAAACCTGGGGCGTTCTCTCCATTTTGGTGGCTTTGGCAGCTGTTTTCTTTACATTCATTCCTTCGTTGCGTTCAGCTATCCCATTCCTAGGTCCGCAAGAGATTTCCGACGAGCAGCTGCGGATCGAAGCACTTGCTTCAGCGCAGAACTATACATATACCACTGTCCTCGATGATCCTCCTCTCATTTACATCGACGATTTTCTTTCAGCGGCAGAGATCGACGAGATTTTGAACGTTAGGTATGGATGCCTCCCTCCACAGTCACTGCTACTGACCCATTTTTGCTCAGCTCGCCCCTCTTCGTTCCTTCACAAGTGTACAGCCCAGATGATACGGCTCCGAAGCATCGGACCTCCTCTTCCTGCCTTCTTCCGGCCGAAAACCCTTTGGCGTCTGTGGTCTCTGCTCGAGCCCTGCAATTTTTGTCCAACATAACCAAGACCGGTCCGCCGAATGCTCCTCACATGTCTGAACCTCTGTCATACTATGCCCTTGAGAAGATACAATTGGTGAAATACCTCCCCAGCGAGTATTACCATCATCACATGGACTGGTTTGACACCCTAATCCGGGACGATCTTCCAGGCAAGGGTGAAGCAGGAAGAGGCCGAGGTCGTTATTATAACCGTGTTGCAAGTTTCTTTATATACCTTCAAGATGACTGCCGTGGTGGAGAAACAGAGTTCCCAGATCTAGACTTTGCAATTGCATCGGCGGCTGAACAAGACAGACTGAAGTCAGAAGAATTTTGGAATGAAAGGATCGATTTCTCCAACAAGCATGGGACAGCGGAAGACAAAAGTGCAGCAGGTATATCATTCAAGCCGAGGAAAGGCTCTGGTGTTTTCTGGGTCAATTTGTTGCCCATCGGCTACGGCGATGAGCGGGTTCGACATGCTGGACTTCCTGTTGAGCAGGGCCAGAAGGTGGGCATGAACATATGGGTCAAAAGAGATTTTGGTTGGTAGATCACATAACAATTAACGATCAACAGTATTACGGCGATTCTTCCCCTCCGTTCAGTCACCGCATTCGCGAGAACTCAACGCAGAAACACAGGACTTGAGGTTGGAGTTCTCGAGTCAGACGAGGCCGGTTTCGCCTTCAATCGTGTCGCCAGGTAAGCGAATGTGGGGTACGCGCATGAAACTTGCCTCAATATACCACACCACCACACCACGGAACTGAAAGGTCGATCCAAGGAAGGCTATGACACCGTTTTCAGCTCTGCTACAGTCCAGCTTTGTGGGCATGGCGCGCTATTATGTGGGGTCAGTTGGGGAAGCCTCAAGCAGACGGCTTGTTGAAATACCAGACAAGCACGGCATGGAGCTCTGAATGACGGCCTCTCAATTCCTTTCCTAGAAGCACGGCCGAGGAGGAGAACCCTGCTGCCCTTCATGAAGCTGCACAGCCGCATCAACCAGCTTCTCGTGCTGACGAGCTTCCTGGCCAGCACTGCCGTCTCGCAAGCTTCCAATGGAACCGCCAACAACCTCATAGTGTCCATCCCACCGAGTGACACTGTTGTCCTTCCGCCCACTTTCTCAAGCAACTACTCCCTGTCTTTCGTTGACACTGTTCTGCCGCCTTCGTCTTCCCTCGATACTCTCTTGGCTCATGCGGACAACGCCACCTTCATCTCCTATTCGCAGGCCTTCCTGAACATCCTCGGGCCCTCCCCTTCGGCTCAACGCATCGCTGGACCACTCAAGGCTGAATTCGCTTACGAAGCGGGTGTCTACGTGCCAGAGCTTAACAGCGTGTGGTTCACAGGCTCCGACCCTGAGGAAACCGGCTCAACATCGGTTCAGGCGCCCCGTGTCGTGATGAACATCAACCTCACCAGCCATGAAGTCTCTGTGCCCAACCTCACGGAGCCCGTGCTGGTTGCCAATGGCGGAACCTATCACAACGGCATGGTCTACATATGCCATTGGGGAAACTATACCTACGCTGGCGGGATCTTGGCCATTAATCCCAGGACGGGCATGACCACGACGGTCGTCAACTCATATTTCGGCCTGCGTCTCAACGGTCCAGACGACGTGGCTTGGACATCTGGCCCAAACAATGATTCAGACGCTGTGATGTTTTTCTCGGATGTCGACTTCAGCGTTCAGCTCAACTTCACTGGCCCCGCGCAGCTTCCTAATGCAATCTGGCGTTACGACCCGACATTGAAATCTCTCCAGCCTGTTATATCGCGCGCGGAAATTAACTCACCTAACGGTATTGCTGTGTCGCCGGACGGAAAAAGACTCTATGTCACAGACTCGCCCGTGTCGAATCTCCAGGGTCACGGTCCAGGAAACACCACGGGCTCGGCGGCCGTGTTTGTTTGGGATCTTGACGAGACAATAACGCCCGTGAACAAACGCATGTTCTCACTTGCGAGGACGGGGGTGCCGGATGGCATCAAAGTCGACAGGAATGGCAGGGTCTGGACGGCGGAGACCGAGGGTATAGTGTGCCGGGATGCGAATGGCAGAGTCCTCGGGCTGATCAATGCAAAGGTGTTGGATGAGACGGATACTCCGATTGCGAATTTCGCGCTGGCAGGAAATAGAATCGTGGTACTGGCCATTGACCAGATTTGGGAGGTCACGCTAAAGGAGGAGTTAAGCTGGGAAGCGTAATGGAGGGCCTGATAACGCTGCTCCTCGATGTTGACTAGAGTTGAAATAAACCAAAAGTGATTTGTTGCATAACACGATCCGGACGACTATGGATACCTTAGGTAGGTAGAGGAGATCCCATTCTGACAAGGCTGCAGCCTCGTAGCCTTACTCCGCATTCATCAGGAAGGAACCTCGGCACCTCCCCGGCTTTCAGCGAGACGAGCGACGACGTACGTGGACGTGTTAGTATTCAGAGGTATTCCGTAGGCATAAGAGCATGGCTGCCAGCCTTTTGACGAGACCTAGACGTGCCCGAGGTCCTCGGTGTGTCAATGCAGTTGATATACACACGCCACATATGCCAACGTCTTGAGACCTGGCTTGATTCTAACCCGCAACTTCTTTCCCGTCATACGATCCTCGAGGGTGCGCAAGATCTTCGAGTCCTTGACGTCTCACGTTGTTGTAGAACACAAGGGCTATCAATTATCGAATCCGTTAGGTACTACTGGTAGTATACAAGATGAGCAACACAAAGGCCGAAATCAGCACCGTCCCCTTCGCCGAACCCAGTTACCTTCGTGGCCTGCCCAGTCCATACTTCCAACCCACACATCTGGCCTTCCAACGACGATGCCGCGCCTGGTTTGCCGAGCACTTCCTGCCGCACGCACTCGAATGGGAGACAGCCGGCACCGTGCCGAGCCACGTCTGGCACACGTTCAACGCGGCCAACATGCTCGTGCCGAACCTCAATTCGCCGCTGCCTGTGTCTTGGCTTCATCGTCTGAACATCCGCGACATCCTCGGCGTCCCTGTGCAGGAGTGGGACTACCTGCACACGGCGATCTGGGTCGACGAGCGCGCACGCACTGGCATCTCGGGACCCGGGTCGAGTCTGTCGCCGGGGTTCGCGTACGGGATCCCGCCGATCTTGAACTTTGGCTCGGATGCGTTGAAGGAGAAGTTCTTGCCCGACTTGCTCACGGGAAAGGCGCGGACATGTATCGCTATAACCGAGCCTCAGGCCGGAAGTGATGTCGCGGGAATCCAGACCACGGCGGTGAAGTCGAGTGATGGGAAGAAATATGTGATCAACGGAGAAAAGGTGGGTTGTCTTCTTACCTCCTTTACCACAGCTTTTGGGCATCTTTACTTCCTTTCGGGGTCCAAAAGAAAAGCTGCAACGGCATACACCCTGGGGTTTGCAAGGGCTCTGTACGTCGGTAGGCACCGTGGCTTTGACCAAGAGCGTCAGAGTGACCATCATGGCGGTCAAACAGGCCTCACCAGGCTCTCGCGACGTGCATGTCGGGTTGGGAGTACTACGATGCTTTGCAATATCCCGTACCACTTTTATCTTCCCCGGTACCCGTCCTCTCAATACCAAATAATGTCACTGACGACGCACAGAAATGGATAACCAACGGGATATGGGCAGACTACGCACCCATGGCCGTTCGGACAGGCGGCCTTGGTCCTCAAGGAATCAGCCTGATCGTCGTGCCACTGAAGGACTACCCCGGTGTCAAGATGCGGAGACTGCAAGTAATGGGTCAGCAAGCCGGCGGGACGACATACATTGAGCTGGACGACGTCCGCGTCCCCGTCGAGAACCTCGTGGGCAAAGAAGGCGAAGGGATGAAGTATATCATGACCAATTTCAACCACGAGCGCATGTTGATCAGTATCGGCGTCACGAGGCAGGCGAGAGTCGCCCTCTCGACGGCTGTGGAATACGCCATGAAACGCGAGGCATTCGGCAAGACGTTGATGGACCAGCCTGTAGTGCGGCATCGGATAGCAAAAGCTGGCGCCGAGTTGGAAACGTTGCAGGCCTTGATCTTCGAGTTTGTGTACCAGCTCAATCATTTGACTAAGGCCGAAGCGGATGACAAGCTGGGCGGACCGACGGCGCTGTTGAAAGCAAAAGCGGGCATGGTTCTTAATGAATGTGCGCAAACTGCCGTCCTGATATTCGGTGGCAATGGGTATACACGGACGGGCCAGGGAGAGTTGGTTGAAAAGATATATCGCGATGTCATGGGGGCGAGGATTCCTGGTGGTAGTGAGGATGTCATGTTGGACCTGGCCATCCGCCAGTTGGTCAAGAACTTTCAAAAGGAGGCTGGGAGAGTCGGCAGTAAATTGTAGGCAAGGGACCAGTTTGAGATAAGAAACCCTTGTATCATGTCAAACGAAAGTCGTCGTTGAAAAGTCTTCGATTGCCTAAACTCCAGCGCTGGGTATCGCATGCTGTTAAAATCACCGAACCGACCTCGCGACTCATCGTACTGACCGTTGGACCTGCGCCATCATTTGAGCCACGGTAGGGTCATCATCGTCAACCACGATACCTTGCTCACGCAAAGCATTAGTGTATCTCCGCTTCAGACCTTCCTCATCCTCGTCATCCCGCTCTGCGTCTGGATAGTTATCTGGATCGTTCGCGTCGGCATCATCCTCCTCGTCAGAAGACTCTTCCTTCGCCACCGACTTCTCTGATGCCTTGGGCCTCGTGTTCACATTCATATCTCTCATCACTTTCGTAAGTTCTTGTTCTCGTTTCGTGGCACTCTCGGCCTCTCTTTCCTTGCGTCTCTTGTCCAGTTCCGGTTTGTAATCTCGTTCGAATTCTTTTCGCTTATCTTCCACAGCAGCAAAGAAGTCGCCGATACCATCGCCAGTCATGCTTGAAACTGCCACCATGCTCAAGTGCGAATAGAACTCCTCGAGCATCATGCTCATACTGTTGAGCAAACTACCCATGTACCCGCTCCCTCCGAAGCCCTCGCCACCGAAGACACCCTTATTTTCTTCCTCGTGGAGGGCCTCTTGGAATTTTTCAAAGTCTGTCATCCACTCTCGTGCAAACTCAGCATCCTGAACATCCGTCTTATTGAACACCAGGATCATGGGTAGTTTCGTCTTGTACAGAATCGAGCATGCGTAGAGCATGTTGGACATGAACGTCGACGTGGAAGAAGTCCGCGGTGTGTCGATAATGTATGCGATGACCGTTGGGAATGAGGAGGCCAGAGATTCGAGCAGGATACTGCCTGATGCCGACCAGACAAATACCTCTATCTGTCCCGGTGTGTCGACCAAGAAGTGCTTCGGAGATGTGATTTTGCTGTCTGGTGCCGGGTTCGCGCGCTTCTCCAGCAGGTTAATGATCTGGTCGATCTTGGTTGCAAAAAGGTTGAGTGATGTGAGGATGCCGCCGTTCGGGCCTAGATTGTATTGTTTCATCACTTCTTTGTAGTTGATGCTATCGCGAATATCGATGTTTGGTTGGAAGGGGACGGTGATCACAGCGGGATCGAGATTCAGAACGTAAGGTTTCGTTTTGTTCACATGCAGGTAGTTGTTTATTCGTTGCATGAAGGTAGTCTTGCCTGAGCCTGCGTGAAGAGTTAGCGTTCCGCTTCTTGTGAGAGACAGAGGCGTAGAGATACATACCGGCCATGCCGATGCACACTACGGCGACCGGTGATGTCGCCATGTTGTCAAGGAGGTCTGGCCTACAAAAGTCGTTGTGTACGGAGTAGGACTGTGAGGATTATGAAGGCGTGAAAGGTGAAGATGGTAGGTTTTGGGCGCGGAGAAATTTTGGAGGGTTGCAATGACGCAGCAGCATGTAAATGTTCTCTCTCACACCACAACAAGAACGACCTCCCGCAGCAACACAAATTCACACTCTGTCCAAAATGGCTTTGGAAGACTTCGAAAAGGAGCTCGCAGAACAGAAGGAGACCGAGAGAAGGAGAGAACGACGCAGAGACGACGAGAAGTCGTCGGAGCATCGACACCACAAGCATCACCACCATCATCGAAGTTCGAGACACCATGATTCTCAGTATGACGATGACGGCCACCGGTCGAAAAGATCTAGGCATTCAAGAGATGAAGACACATCCGAGAGCAGGCATAGGCATAGACATCGCCGGCGGAGTCGAGGTGAGGGGGATCGGGACGACGAGGAGGAACCAACATCATCACGACCGGATCCTGGTGCATTGAAGCGCGATTCCTGGATGGAAGCACCCTCAGCACTGGGCGTCGACTACGTACAAAGAAAACAACCCGAACCTTCACCTCCCAAGACTGCCAGCTTAGGCGCCAACTTCGAGCTGAAACTCCATGAGAAGGAGCTCAATCACCACCTGCGAGATTTGCAGAGCGGAAAGAAGGTCGAAGACCTGGAAGATGAACATGCTGCACATGAGATTGACTACACCTTCGGGGACGCTGGTTCGCAATGGCGAATGACCAGACTCAAAGCCGTCTATCGACAAGCGCAGGAGTCCGGTCGCAAGGTCGAAGATGTCGCTGTGGAAAGATACGACTCTCTCCAAGATTTCGACAATGCACGGGAAGAAGAGATCGAACTCGAGCGACGCCAAACGTACGGAGAAAGCTACGTCGGCAAGGAAAAGCCAAGCGGCGAACTCTTCCAAGAGCGCAAACTCGACGCAGGCGTGCGAAGACCTCATCCACCCGATACCGAGACGAGCCTTGACAGAGTCGTCGAACAAATGCCCATTACGACTTCCGAGACCGCCACGCTCGGTCCAAAACTCGATCAAACAGCTCTGAACAAACTCAAGGCACAACTCATGAGAGCCCAGCTTCGCAAGGATCCTAAAGCCGCGGATCTTGAGCGCGAATACAATGAAGCCGCCGCTGCATTTTCCAAGCAAGACCCCAGCGTCATCACTCTATCGGCAATGGACAACCGCATGCTGTCGTCCGCACCACGCAATGAAGTCAAAGCAGTCCAAAACCGCCGTGGCGCCGAACGCGGCAATGTTGAAGAGAACGAGGACATGAGCATCGAGGACATGGTCCGCGAGGAACGTCGTACGCGCGGCCAGACCGGCGGCGAGGGCCAGCGCTATGCTGAACGTATTGCCAAAGACGCCAAATTCGACAACGACCTCGATTATCTCGACGAGAACGCCACGAAGCTCGCCAAGCGCGTGCACAAGTCAGACATCAACCTGCGCAACGTTGCGATCAATGAATATCAAAAAGTGCAAAAGATCCTCGAGAACTGTCCGTTATGCTTCCACGAGGACACAGACACGCCGCCGATCGCGCCTGTCGTGAGTCTCGCAACCAGGACGTTCCTCACGCTCCCTACCGAGCCAGAGTTATCGCCGCAGAGCGCCATCATCGTGCCGACGCAGCACCACACCAACCTCCTTGAGTGCGACGACGACGAGTGGGAAGAGATCCGGAATTTCATGAAATCCCTGACACGGATGTACCACGACCAAGGCAGGGACGTGATCTTCTACGAGAACGCGGCCTTTCCTTCGCGCAAGCCGCACGCGGCGCTGGCTGTCGTGCCACTGCCGTATGATCTCGGCGAGACGGCGCCGGCGTTTTTCAAAGAGGCCTTCCTCACGACAGAAGATGAGTGGAGTCAGCATAAGAAGATCATCGACACGCTGGCCAAGTCGAAGCAGGCCGGGTTCGGCAGGCTGGCGTTCCGCCGCAGTCTGGCCAAAGAGATGCCCTACTTCCATGTCTGGTTTACACTGGACGGTGGTATCGGACATGTCGTCGAAGATGCCGAGAGATGGCCTCGTGGAGATTTATTTGCTCGAGAGATCATTGGCGGAATGCTCGGTCTCGAGCCGGATGTTATCAAGCGCCAGGGAAAATGGCAACGGGGTCATGATAAAAGGGTCGATGCGTTCAGGAAGGCCTGGAGGAAATTCGACTGGACCAGAGTCCTTACCGAAGGCAATGCTTAGAGGAGAGGAGACGAAACCTGAGGCATCAAGATCCGCTTCCACGATAACCCTATCATATACCTTAGGTAGGTATATCCTGAATTGGAGTCAGGTCCCTAAGCCACGCTCCTTTCGTCTTCATCTCTTCGAACCATAGTATCTCCACTCGTCTCCTCATCAAAGCATCTGAGCATTTAGAAGCATCTATCTGCTCAGTATCCGTCCTTAGAAAACCCTCTAGTTAACGCCCATTGGCATGTGTGATTTCTCCTTCTTGTTGGTACCGAGTCGTTCTATGGGTAGTGTGCGAAATTGGGGCCTGTCATCCTGCGTACTTCACCTTGCCCTTCAGACTGAGCCTTCTGACCAAGTCCAGTCACCGCCAGCATTGCTGCAAGAAGTCCGTCGGGTCTTCGTGTCAGCAGCACGAATTAGCTTCTGACCACATCACTGGCCGAGACACACGAGCGTCTCCCGCCGAAGCAACTTCCCACCTCGACGGGCACTCAAGCTTTTTAAGTTGTAAGTCAACAACATCACAAGCACAAGGACAAGGACAAGCACTTGTCCAACGACCAATAGTTCTTTCAACTCATGTCGACGACCATACTGCCCGGCTCCTCCAGATATCTCTGCACGACCGTCGCCATCCTGGCCATGGTGGCACCATCCACGACCCTATGATCCGCACTCCAACTCACAGTGGCCATCTGCGCCGGTCGTACAGTCACACCGTCCTCGGCGTACACAGGCACAGTCTTTATCTTGCCCACGCCCATGATCGCCAACTGGCCCTCCACAATCACGGGCGCAACGACCTCCCCACCAATATTGCCGATATTACTCACGGTGATTGTACCGCCCGAAAGATCATCACCACTTAGTTTCCCGGCCTGGCCGAGCGCCGCGAGCCGCTGGACCTCTTGCGCAATGCCCGTGATCGACCGCGCGTTGACGTTCTTCACCACCGGCACGATCAATCCGTTCGGCGTGTCCATCGCCACACCAATATTATGCACACTCCGCATCAAGAGTTGCGGCTTCTTCGGATCAATGCTCAGATCTAACCGCGCGTTGAGCAGGGGGTACTGATTAAGCGCCAGAGAAACAGCCTTGATGATAAATGGCATGTACGTGAGCTTTGGCGTCTCGGGATTTCTTTTGGCGTTCAGCCGTGTCCGCATAGAAGCCAAGTTGGTGATGTCGATCGTGTCCGAGAACAAAAAGTGCGGGATCGATAATGACCCGGTCATGCTCTTGAACATGGCGGACTGAACGGGCGTCAGTCTCTGCGCTGTTTCGGTTTGTCTCGCGTCCACGCTCTGTTTAGAGGATACCGACACTGGCGCATCAGGTTGTGCGACGCCCTGTTTGAGATACGTGTAGACATCCTCCTTAAGGACGCGTCCATCCTTGCCGGTGCCCGTGATATCTTCGATCGCCATGCCGTGTTCTTTCAGTAGGCCTCGTACCGCGGGAGTTGCGAGGGAGGCATGTTTTCCCGGCGTACGAGGCTCTGCACGTTCAGGCGCCGCTTGTTCCGACCGTGCGGTCTGGTTCTGCAAAGTTGCCGGCTGATCACCTTCAGCCGCTTGCTCGACGTCTGCCACGGCGGGCGCAGAATCGTCTCTGGTTTCCTGATCCCCAGTCGTTTGAGACTCGGCATCGCCCTCCACCTCGATATCGAGGAGAGGGTCGCCGACTTGGACGACGGCATCCTGGCCGAAGTGGAGCTTCCTTATCACGCCGGTGTATTTGGAGGTGATCTCGACCGAAGCCTTGTCGCTCTGGACTTCACAGAGCGGACTCCATTCTTCGATGGGCGCGCCTTCTTCCACGAACCATTGGATTATCTGGACCTCTTTAACACCTTCGCCGATGTCTGAAAGTATATGTGTCTCTGTTCGGTCGAGTCGCGTCGCGGTATGGAAGTGTTGGCTCATGCGGAGGAAGGGGGCGGCGGCCCGAGGTTGGAACGCAGCGTTCTGGCCTCGCACGAGACATGACAACAGCCGGAGCGCTTGTGGCGAGGGTATATATTTCATGCTGAGTATCTAGGAGAGTATAACCTGTGAAACAGCGAAATATCGAGGGCTACATTGTGCTAGCCAGAGTACCCAGGTATTTGAGGGGAGTGTGGTACTCCGAGAGATGTACACAAGAGCAGCCGCGAATAACCGCGCGGAGTGAGATAAACCCGGTACCGGCACCACGGCATCACTGGCTTGGAGCCCAGATGTAACCGAAATCATCGCCCCATGGTGTATTGGCTGAGTCGGCCGTGTTCATTCATTCACTCATGCAGAATTGCCCAAGAACATATCTAAATCGTCCCAGCTGTACAACATTTAGCGAATCAACTTCGAATTCATACCAACGATGCAACGTGAAATATCCCAATCACCGCCCAAGCCAACCCAGTCCATCACCACTATACCAGTCGACCAGTCTCCCTCCTTAACTTTACCGTGGTCTCCCAACATGTGTCTCTGGCACAAGTGTGCAGTAACAGCCGGATTGACCTCGGCTGCGATCTTCTCGGGCCAGGTGCCGACTTTCCAGAAATTGCTTGCGCTCAGAAAGTTGACGTAGAGAGGGTACTTCTTGCCGCCTTCAGCTTGCAGGTTCTCGGGATCAAAGTTGCAACAGCCGCTGCGTTCGAGGTGATCGCGGGCGTACTGGATTTTCTTCTCGACCGTGGGTCTTTCGAGCACCTCATAGAAATCTTGCACACAAACATCACCTGAAGGGCACATCGCATTAGGCGTGTTATCAGCCCATACGTGAGCATCGATGCCCCAACCACGGCCGTTCCATTCGTGGCGAAGCGGCTCTTCGAGCACGAAGCGACGGAGCAAGACAATGCGGCCACGCACTTCGCCTAACGTCGGCACTCGAGGCTCGGTGTACCACTCGCGCGGGTTGGTGTAGTGATTTTTGAGGATGCGTGATAACTGCTCGTCGGTACCCTTGCCGGTGCCTTCTCGTTTCAGGGAAAGAATCAGCGTCTCACTCGGATGATCCTTCAGAAACTGAAGGATCGTGTTGTAGAGATCTCGAAAGTACTTCGTCCCTGCCAGAGATAT
The DNA here is from genome assembly GCA_035928285.1 of Vermiconidia calcicola. Classification (NCBI taxonomy): domain Eukaryota; kingdom Fungi; phylum Ascomycota; class Dothideomycetes; order Mycosphaerellales; family Extremaceae; genus Vermiconidia; species Vermiconidia calcicola. Next base: position 924,971 of record JAXLQG010000006.1, read on the forward strand.
TGGGAATGCGGCGTGAACAAGATGCAGTTTGTCTGAATTGACGTCATACGGCTCAGGAACTTGAACTCGGATGTCAAAGAAGCGTACACCGTTGTCCAGTTGCTCCTTCGGCGATACAGCCTGGCATCGTACGGAAGGAGGTGCGTTGTGGTGGGTCGGAGAATTGTGAGTGCCAGGAATTGATAGCGCGCCCAGAGGAGTATTGTCTGGCATATCCGTCATCCACGAATCGAGATGGGACGTGTTGTAGAGCGCCACGAAGGATGTGTCAGGCAGGTAGATGCCGGTGAAACGGACCTTGGGGTTCGGTGCCAAAGCGACCAAAGTTGGGGTCTCTGATGTCGGCACTGGACAGTACATCTGGTGCTTGCCTCCTAGTTCGGTCTGAAATGTCAAGCGAAGACGCTCCTGCGGTTTGTTGATGACTGGCTTGATATCGGTTGGCACGATTGTAAATGGTGGTAATTTTATTGACATCTCTCGGGTCGCAAACGGCCTGGCATCACCGTCGATTTGTGGCACTGCTCTTCTCGTGGTGCTGTTGGTCAGCCCGATACTGTTCGTCACCGAGGCCAAAGACATGGTGACATTTTGCATCTGAAATCCCTCATCTGGAGCAGGATCGAAATGCTCGACCAGGACCAGAGTCAATGGGTTGTTGCTGATGTTTCGGATGGTAACAGGAGGGGCCATTTTGGGAGGAGGCTTTTGCTGAAAGATAGAAAAGAGATTCATCGGTGGTGAATGGGACACAATAATAAGAGGCTGATCAAGACGGGGAAGGGCACAGAAGCGAGCGCTAGCACAGCTGCAGCTTCAGCTGAGCTTGTTGTCGATGATGTCGCCGAACCCTGCGAGTTCAGCTCATGAAGGAGGATGATGGACCCCTGAAAATCCAGATGGGTTTAGGGAGGATTTAGGGAGGGTTCCTTCGCTTCAAGCGCCAATCGCGCGAATTCGTTTCATTTTAGGCGGGCCCTAGGGGCAGGACGGGGGCTTGGTCAACTTCTGTGGACCCCTGATAGCGCCCAATGGAGATCCGACTAATAAAAGCCACACCGCGATCGTCCCGGTACTTCGACTGAGACCCTTATTTAAATAAATACATTAAAAGGCTGTAGTCGGCAAGCCGGGACTTCCAAGATGGATATATAACAGCATCACACAGGAATGATAAAGAGAGAGAAGATGAAAGGAGATCGGTCTTCAGCAGATCGCCTTTGTTTTCGAAAGTGGCTTCAGCCACCTCATCTTCGGCTGTCACCTGGTATTCTAGGTCGTCTTTCACCGTCTCTTCCACCGCCAGTCAAGCAAGCCGGAGTGGTGTCGATTCGTTCATTGCCAGTCTCCCCAATTCTGTTTGGAACTCTTGAAGCAGGGAAGCCACGCATCCAGGGCCTGTTCGAACAATGCCAGTCCAAGCTGTACCGGTGCGCTACCATTCATGGGATAATACCGATTTTGGTTGAGATCGGGGCAGTGCACTGCATCTGGGTACAGTAGGCCAAAAACATCAGTCCCATCCGAGATCTTGTTGCAGGCCGGGACGTTCTGCGTTATGTTTCTTGTCGGAGCACCGAAGTCAGCTTGCTGACTCATGACTCCAAACTGGCGCCAGGGATCGTATTGACCGTTCGTCCACATGACATTGCTGACCTCCATGTTCCAGCCACCGTACTTGTTTAGAGCGCCGACGTCTGGCTGATCGGGGAGAAATTTGGGTCCAAACGTGAAGCTTGTGGTCTTTTCTTCCTCATAGACCGCAGTGTAATTGTAATATTTGCTCAGGATCGTAACGTTGTCCGGATTTGAACCCTGGCTGTAGCCGAATTGGGTCAGGGCTTGCCATCCCCACGACTTCATATCTGCAAGTGCGTTCGGAATCAACGTCGAATCGTCACCACCAGTTTCAGGATATTTCCGGAGATATGTGCTGGAAGCGTAGGCGTAAGCGTTGAGTCCTTCGAGAACCCCAAATTTGCTGACAACACCTTGCCTCGATATAGTCTGGTTCCCCGCCCCGGTCAGAACGCCCATTGCAGCATTGGTAGTGTTTGTGGCCTTGCCATTGGGGTTGTATGATTGCATATACTTGCAGAACAGATCGGTTGTATTTTTCGGAGGTCGATTTTGAAAATGCGAGAACAGAGGCGCGGTCAAGACTTCGCCGACCTGGAAAGGGCTCATTTCGACAGCTTCGCTAATGTTATACGTGGCCTGGAGATCCGCCGATGTAGCATTGAGGACATAGGTGAGCTCCTGTAGATGCTGCAGAGCATCGTCTCCGTGCTTGCCGTCAAGAACCTCGTCGACGTAACCAATAACAGCGGTGATTTCGGCTGCACAAGTTGGTGATAATGCTCGATAGATGGCATCGGCGTATGGTGAACCATCGTACATGGCTTCTACTGGGCCACTGGAAGCCCAGCTCGCATAGAAAGTTTCGGGATTCCGGGCGCGCACCCAAGCAGCGCGGCAGCCGGGATCTGAAAAAATGTCAGAGAACTGTATCAGGGCGCCGAGAGGTCTCACTGTTCTAGTAACCAGGGACGGTCTCGGAGGGGTGAAACTACTTACAGCTGCCGCCCATGAAAATCCACGGTGTATTCCTTGCTGAGAGAAGGGTGTTTTCCTCGGCAGAGTAGCCGGGCAAGGCCACGTTTCGCGCAAAGTAGACAACGTCTTGCAATGCCTGATCAACCGTGAGGTACTTGTAGCCATCGGCACCACCCAGTGGTTCGTTGGTGCACTCATCCGGTAAGCTAGCACATGTGAGAGGGTCCACCGTTGTGCCGTTCGCTAGCACAAAAGGTATAGGCATAGAAAGCCCGTAGTATCGATGCTCCCAGGCCATGGCCATGCCATGGTATGTCTTCGCAAGTTGCATGATTGCTTGTAGGCCGTATGCTTCGGCTAGCACAGCGCTGACATCTAGATCATCGACTCCTTGCTCACCGAAGTCAAAAAGGAAAACTGGTCCTCCGCTTTCGTAGTACGTGTCGTTCATCCAGAAGCGGTTGCTATATGTCCTGCTGTCATCTTTGTTGAAATGATCAACAGGAAGGGAGATGTTGTAAGTGGGAATAATCGGCGCTTCTGATTGATCTTCTTGTCGTCTTGTAAAGTACCTTCTGACTGGATTAGCTTTGAGTGCGTTGGTAAGGCCTAGAAGCCCGAGTAAAAGTAGAGGATGCATTGCAAAAACCAGTCACAATGCAACCGTTAGCAAAAGGTTGTAGTTGGTGAGTCATTGCGTTGAAGAGGGCATATATAGAACGGCTTCTGACTTTTGGTGTTAGCTGAGCTCAATATTGCAGTACGCTTCTATCTTCAAGGGCGTCGAATAGTGCGGTCGACGCTTCATACAATTGATGGTCATTGCGTTGTCCAGATCAGCCAGCCAGTCTCTGGTCCGTCGTCCGGGCATAATCAGTACGAGAGACTTTGGGATGCTCGATCCTGCCAATGTTACCTAGTCGTCCATGCCTTCGTGACCGACCTCGCGACGGGCTCTGCCCACCGAGAAAGCAGCAATCCAAGCGATGTTTGATCAATCTTCTCGGAAGTAAATATTGGGTTGCGACGCATTCTTACCAGGAATGGTAGTCAGTCATTGTTAGCACAAATAGTTGAATCTTAAGAGGTCCCAAGCCTCTAGTGACAGGACACGGTTGTCTCAGAGGTTCGAGCGCCAGGCCCGGAGCCTCTCACGACCGTGGTTGCCCCATGTTCCTGAAATAGTAGCTCCGGAAGATTCCAATTGAGTAGTAGAATACTATCGTTCGTAGCCAAAGTGTACATGTAACCTGCAAGCGACCCTAATCCCTGGTGAGGCGTCATCACTATTGTGTGGCTTCAAGACGTGGAAAGGTGCAGCTGCCAACTTCACCAGGCTCTTGCTCGAAACGTGTGTGACCAGAGACATTTGTCCCAGCTCATTGACTTGCAATGGAGCAGGTTTCTGAGCACTTTCTTCCGAATTAAAGTGAGGAAAGGGTGCCGTCTGAGATCGCTACCGTCATTGTTAACGCTTGCTACACTTCGAGGACTTGCTCATGCATGGCGAGATGGGTGACCTGAGGCAGTTGCCAGGAACAGGCAATTTAGCCGAGTGCGCCCCTTACATCCGCACTCAGCCATGCAACACTCGTTGATAGCCCCTCGTATTACAGTTCTATCTATTTACGCATGTTGAGGTCGTGATAGTCATCTTGTGGAAAATGGCCGCTGCCGAATCATTCTGCCTAGGAGACTGACCAATCAATGCCAAGGCTGCCAGGTACCAGATGGACGACACAAGGCTGGACCACGCAAGACAATTGGGATTCAAAGTCCTGTACAGCCTCGAGCTCGCAATCCGTCAGGAATCACTGCACTTCGAACCATGAAATCCCGTCCAAATTCAGAGCTGAAAGGGAGTTCCGTAATCGTCGCTCAACTATGATGTCTCAGGCTAATCAGCGAGAGGTTGTCTGCGGCGATGGACATGGTACAATTATGGCCTGGCCTTCTCCCGCCTTGCTTGACAGGAAACTTTCACTATCGTCGCTCATTGAGCTTTGCACGACATTCTTCGAAGTCCGAGCTCTGCACAACATTCTTGCGAGTTCCTAACCACCGAACCATCTGGCAATTTTCTCTCTCATTCCCCTCTCAATTCGTAAATCTTCCTTTAATTTGCAAATATGAGCAGGCACCGTTCAAAGCTTGGAAAACTGCGAAAGCAATACCGTCCCGAGCCTCAAGAGCACGCAGCAATATGCAATCATTGCCAAGAAAGAAAGGCAGAAAGAAGCATGAAGACCGCAATGGAATCGTCGAATCCGAATGTTTTCTGCCCGTTGCCGCATCCGTTGCCAATGATCTCTTCCCGCCCATCTCGACGACGCAATCACAGGTATCGACAACTTCAGCCGGACCACGCAATGCCATCCAATGAGGATGCCAGGATGTGTCCCAGTCTTCACCAGCTCAGCTAATCACTGCGCCTGGACGCAACTCTTGCAGTAAGGAGCAAGATCACAGCGCACACCGTGGGACTGTTACCACCCAAAGTGAAGCTTCAAGCATTCGCAGAAGACGCGGACCTCGAGCCTCCGGCAGTCTAGATGCTCCTGTTCGAGATCTTGAGAATAAACTTTCCGAGAAGGCGATCGAGTTTCCTTACCAGCCCTCCCCGCGGCTTGACCAGACCAACCTAGGAGGCAATCTTTTTCAATCTGCCACTGCTGTCGTCCTCTCCTTCTGGCCTGTGAGAATTACTCTCAAGCTGTTCTTACACTCCCTTGCTATTATTCTCCTCCTAGGCATGTTCATCGGTCTAGTGGTGGCGGGAATTTTGGCCATCATCTCTCTCGGGAGTGAAGGGTTGGTGATGTTTATATGTGCTGTCCCAGGAGGTCACAGAATAATGCCCAGATTAGGTTTCGCTTGCCACACAGAAAACATGGTGAGCGACATAGTCATGCGCTCCATGGATTCATTGATCCAGGCGCACGCCGTTGCTCAGGGTTTGCCTGAAGAAGCTGAACCTTTGTTCTCTTGGGCAGCCGAATTCCTTACCCTCGAGCTCGAGCTTAACAAGGTGGCGAACAGCATCTTGCTCACGGATATACGGGGGAAAGAAGAACTCGCAGGGAAATATGATGCATACGGCGAGCAAGCTCTCCACCTGGGTCGTGACCTGTCAGACTACTATGGCGACATCATGGTCTATTTCGAAGCCTTGTCTTTGAACATGGAATACTTCGGCCGAGTCATTGGAGAGCGCTCCACCCCGTTTGGAATCGTCCTTTCGTGGTTTGACCGAACCAGTCTTCTGGACCATCTCAACCATTACCTTGACTTTGTCGAGCAAGTGACCGATGATCTGACGCGCAAGGCTGACTCATGCCGGAACCAAGTCAGGCATTTCGGGGAGACCTGGGGCATCATCCAAGTTGCACACAACATACGACTGAAGGAGTTGGGTGGGAGCGACCGAGGCTTTTGGGACTGGTTGCCAACGCTATTGCAGAGTCGAAGACATACACAATCGATACAAGATCGGATAACCCTCGTCGAGATCGGGAGAACATACCACGAGCCTGTGTATGATGGCATCACGCGGATAATCCAGATTATCGAGGACACGAGAGCACACGTTCACGCAGCTCGCCGAATTGCCCAAGGCGAATCTCGCTGGCAGCGATGGCACAACGCTTCGGCGCTGGTCGGAACTATCAATCAGCACGTTAACAGTCTTCACAAATTATCGTCGCGTATGGCTAGCGCCGGCCAACTTCTCATTCCGATCTCAAAGTTGAGGAATCCTAGGCGCTTATGAATCTCAAGAGGAAGATTCTGTGGCCGAAGAATCTGGTTAGGTGTCGAGGTTGAGGAGTTTTATTCCATAAATTCCCAGGAAGATGGGTCTCTCATATGTCAAAGGCGGTTATCGCTTAAGGTGTTTTTGCATTTTGTACGGTCCGTTGTCTTCATTATACCTTGTACAAATAGAAGAAGGTCCTTCAACCGTTGGTCACCAACTAGCTCTACGATTCTACCACTTCTCCAGAATAGAAAATGTTTCAAGAAAGTATCTGAGGCATTTCATACCCCATTCCCTCTCCGGTTATCTTAGCACGCTTAGTCATCTGGATATGATCCACGCTCTTGACGCCCAGCAGTGTCAAGTGGAGAATCTTGGCGTGCAAAAAATTAGAATATAGGTTGAAATCTCTTAAATTTGGACATGAAATCAAGCACAGAGCATCTCCTCTGTTCTGCCAGCAACGTGGCGCAGCGGAAGCGCGCCGGGCTCATAACCCGGAGGACGTTGGATCGAAACCAATCGTTGCTATCTTTTTTGCTCATTTGAAGGATAAATGAAGCGAGTTGAGGCTGTTGGGAGTTCATTTTTGCTTTTTGCTCAGTGCAGTAGACGATTGTGCGAGTTGTAGCGCCATTATTGTTCAATGCAGTGTTTTTAGTCACGCAGTGCGATGTGTGTGCGGGAAGTCGTGCGGGGTCGCAAAACACCTTCCGGTCCAATCGATTGAGATACCTCTTCCAACGCACTCGGTGTTCAGGGTAACCAACAGGGGTACAAGACGTATACGAGCATTGATGTATTATGCAGCGCTCGAGTAGATGCCTATATATATATTGGTGTTATACATTGTTACAGGACTAAGTAAATGATACCGATACTAGTACAAGGACCGTGGTGCCTACGCATATTGCACGCTCCAAAAGCAAGAAACCAGAACCCAAACAAACAGAAAGCAAACAAGACATAGAACCCTCCTGTCTCCTTCCACCTTCCACCTTCCAATAGGCCGTATTCAGTATGACGCTTAGATCAAGACAGCGTCGAAGCTGGTGAACTGACTACCCTCTGGAGCAGCAACACACTGACCGGAGGTCACAGTGATGGGCTGAGACTGGCAATGAGGATCATTGACGTAGAGATTGATCTGCCAGTTCTGCAGAGGGCTGCACGCAACCGGATTGGCTGCGACGGACGAGAAGCTCTGCGGTCCTGGTTGGCCACCGCTCAATGGCGCGCAATAGGTGTTGACTGGGTTGTTGGTGTATGGACCGGAGGTAGGTTGGAACACCTGGGGTGTGCCCTGGCAGTTGTTTGAGTCGGCGTACGGCACAAGGAACCATGGGTAGGCGGGACATTGGGCCACTTGACGTGCTTCAATAGGTCCGGCTGAAGCTAGTTGTGAGAGGCCAGCAGTGGCGGCGAGGATTGCAATGACTTTATACATTGTAGTTTGATGCGAGTGGGATTGTTGACTTGGATTGTTTAGCTTAGACTGTTGTAGCGATAGTATCTTGTAGAGATGTTGTGATGTGGTTAACTCTTTATTGTGTTGCAGGAACGTCCGCTCCTTGTCCTGGTATTTATGTTTGCAGCTCGGGGCTTGCTGCTCCCTTGATCATCTGGATCATCGTGCAGGATACTATTTTCGTTTTGTTCGGACCGACTGCATACTGAGCATGGACGTATGCTGGCAGCAGAAAGGATCACTTGACTCTGGTAGAGAGTAGCATCGAGGACGGTGAGTCGGGTCGCAATAACACATCACTGACTAATGATATGCCAGGAATAAACCAGACGATGGTTTGAACATCCGCAACACTCAACGACACTGTGGCGAGCCAGTGTAGTCGTAGGACAAACTGCTCGCCAAGACGTGGTAGTCCCTTGACGCCTTGATACCATTTCAAGATGGAAGTGGCTGAGGAGCGGAGTGTCGTATGTTGGTTGATTGGAGGTAGCTTGTCAAAGTCTGTGCGCCGAACTATTCCTGGGATTGCCCAAAGGCAGTTGGTGGAAGAGAACCGGGGACCAAAAACCTTCTAGTGGTCCATGCGCCAGATATACTCGTGACCAAATCACGTTGTTAGTCCACAGACCAGAAGTTGCCTTGACGACTATGTCCAGCAATAAGGGCCATGCTCCGAGGTGTGGTTTGTGGCAAGACACCCATGTTCAGCTCAGGGTGTGCCGCGAGGGAAAGGCAACAAGACCTCAAGCACCAGCCGATTAGAAAGCAAAGGCACTGACCTATTTTGTTAGCTGTGACCTTAGATGGGCTGCGCACCGAGTCTGTGACAGTCTGCTCGGATGCATATACCATTTCAATTCTTCATCAGCGCGAGAGGAGACACAGGGTTCCTACGGTGTCGATATTGACTAGGTTGAAGTCCCACAGATCCATGGCAGAATATTCCTTCAGATCGTCCCTTTAGTCGCGACCACGAGTCCCCTCAGATCAAGATCTCCTACCGTGGTCGTTTGAGCTGCTCCATCGTCAAGGCTCTGCGATTCGAGCTCAAGCACTCATCAACTGACATGACATGGTTGCCGCTTGCTGATGGAATTGATTCTCCATTGGAAGCTCTACCAGGATCTGTAGTGTAGAGCAAAAGCAGCGACTGCTATCCATAAGAGCAGCGGCGTACATCTACTTCCCGACAATTAACCGGTGCTTTCTCCCTCGTCCATTCGAACAGGCTGTGTCTGCCATATCACCAGCATCGCAACGTTCGAGCTCAACACTCACCATGTCCCTTTTCTCTCAGATCCTCGTCCTGGTTGGCGTTTTGTCGCTATTCCATGCGTAAGTCTCAGTATACATTCGACCAAGAGCTCCGCTAATGTGTGTAGGGCTTATTCCGCCCACGAATTTTCGACTCTATCAACCAAACTCCACAAACCTGCTCCTCTACCCCTTGACATCAAGCTCGAGACTCTTGTTTCGGTACTTATGGCATGCTTTGGTCTCATACTCGGATCAGATCCATTAAAACCTGTCAGCTGGAGTGCTTGGGCAGGGAAGATAGAAAGAGAAGGCCAGCCGAATCCTTTCCGGGGTCTTGAGGAACGAATGGGCTTTATGGACATCAGGGCTCAGCGAAGCGAATTCTCAAATTGGGCCCGTCAGCAGGGTAAAACCTCGAAGAGCTGATGAGCCAGCAAATGACCCATCTTTATTGTATGCTTATGCTGTTTCCTGGGCCCACAGCGCGCCTGGTGCAGAATCTAAGTGGTGAGCCGGGTCAAAAGCACCGCCTGAAGTGGTCCAAAAGACGACAAGAGGGGCTTTTTCTATGTGTAGGACGGATGGTTTCCTGCAGTCTCGGCGAAGAGTTAGCCTTGTGAAGTGCGATGTACCTACCGGCTCGTGGATCGAGAAGTCAACACGCTCGCTCACGCGTTGGTTCGAAGGATGGAAGTGTTTGGGTGCTCAGACTCTTCAACACGAACTACTTATGACCGAACCTCTCAAACACCCGATACCGCACATACCTGACGCTTGCCGGCGGTGCGGACATCAATGCCAGAGGCACATGACACTCTCCGGGCGATAGACAATTGAACTCTGCGACCCAGCATCATGACAGACCCCCGTATTACTGCGTATGCTGAATATTCCGGATCTCACAAGAGCTAGACAAGACTCAATTCTGGAAGAAGGAAGCAGATGAGAAACAGCTAAGCTCGACGTTTGGATCGGTTCATTTCAGCCCTAATCCGGGCAGTTTCTATCTCATACACTAAAGCACTATCAGCCGGAGCACTTCCGAGCATGATATGATAACAATGATGCCTCTGTTGGCAGCATGACACAACTCCTGCTTTCCCTTCCCACAGCCAGCTAAACATCATTGATCGTCCATTCGTTTTAACTCCTTGATTGCCTATGCCCACATTGTCCGGTCGTAATAAAACACATTTCGCTCATGCCCTCGAAGCACCAGGAGAAAAGACAGCCCCAGGTCCGAAAGTCTCAGTCCCAATCCCAATCTCATTGCTGGGAAGCCGGAAAGACTGAACGCTCAGAGCAACGAGAATCCCAGACCCAGCACGACCAAGCCAATGCCGGCGCCGGCTACTTGATTCGATACGGCACCACCGGTGGCCTGCGCGAGTGTCGGCGACGCATTCGTGGCACCACTCCCACTCGCGACGACGGTGCTGGTAGCTAGCGTCGTGCCGGATCTCGAGGCCGTTGATGTCAGAGTCTGTGCTTCTGTCGCCGACGAGCCAGTGGTGGTGATGGTGGTGCTGTTCGCATACACGTATCCCGAGTAGCTCGGCAGGGTGGGCGAGGCGGGCTGGCTGGTGACGGCCGAGGGCTGGGATGTCACGACGGAGGGCATGCCGGTGATGACGCCGAGGGAGTTGGTCTGCGTGGTGTAGATTGTGAACGGGTTCTCGTATGACGAAGTTGACGCTGAAGCCAAGAGAGAAGAATCGGTGCTTGAGTCTGTCGGTGCTTGGACCTGGCCGTCTGAGAGTTGTGATATGGCGGTCATGGTTGAGGTTGAGTCTTGAGGGACGGGAGCCGGGTTGGCTGTGATGGTTGTTGAGTGGATGAGCAGAAGGATTGAGAGCAAGAGGGATGAGAGGTGGAGTTGTGAGGAATGCATTTTTGGATGGTAATTTTTGTCTGTAAGGATGTCGATGTCGTCTTACAAGGGTGTTATTTGCGAGGATGAGATGGATGAGATAGTGGTGCGAGGTATCTTAGTGTATTGTCTGATCGGGTGGACGATGGAATGAATTGAGTGAAGAGCGAACAGTGCACGGAGAAAAAGATGATGTTTTCGAGTACCTATATACATATACGGAGTACTCAGGTAACATTTCTCACATCGCAACCAGCGACATACTTCCCATACCAACCCCTTCTGGCCTTCTGCTTTTTTTGTTGGCGAGGGGTCTGGGGTGTGGCATTTCTCATGGTTGCAGCCGATCGCAAAAAATGCATGGAACGCGCGGGAGCAACAAGGAGGCGACCCTTCTGAGTGGCTGGACACTTGTTAGCCCTTGTCTGGTGTGGAATTTAGGCGAGGCTGGGCCACTCACCAGCCAATGCGACAGGACTCCAGGCACCCTCCAGGCAGGGGCATCGACGAATGGCTGGTCCGTGGCCCTGGTTTCAGATGGAAAGCCCAGGGCACACGGGGATTTACAGGGGTTGATCCATGATGCCCCCTCGTGCCCCTTGCATGAACTGCATCAAAGTCTGATCTCAAATTGCATGCTTCCATGTTGCGAGGGGCACTGGCCCAGCCCGAAGTTTGGATGTCCACCGAGAACTGCGAGACTGTTTCTATCGATATTCGTATCGTCAAGGTCGTGATGTGGTAACTAGCACTTTTGCCTTGTCTCGGCTAGCCACACAGTGTCTGCTTCTGTGCTTGTTTATGCGGAAGCTCAAAACAACCTGAACTTCTCTACCGATTGCCGCGATCAAGGAAAAACCACAAGTCATAGGTCAGAATTGTTTATTATTCATTATTGCGCTGCTAAACAATCAATCCAACCGACAAACACTCAGACCCCATGCAGCGATATCCGCAACTGCATCGCCAAAAATAAAACACCTCGGCTTCAATATGTTTGCTCAACGCCTCGCCCGAAACCACGGGTAACTGCAACTGCTGGAGACTCCCTTCAGATACTGTATGCAAATGCCAATGCCAATGCCCGAATTCGCGCAACGCTTAACGCTCGTTTGTCGCAGTACGCTCCATCAATGCAATGCTTGACTGTCGTTCAAAATGTGTACTGCCGCAAAACCCTTGTATTATACCGCGTCGTATCGAAAATGACATATTCTGTTTGTATCTCCATGCGCAGATCCTTTTGGACGGCTGCGCATCATCTGCTCAACCATCAAGCCCTCTTGGCCGCCAAATATTGCTCATATTGCTCGGCAAAGTTCTCGAAATATGCTTCGCCATAGCCCTTGGAAGCCGACTGCGATTGCGAGGATTTCTTGTTGAGCTCTTTTCGCTGAAGGTACTCGACGGTCGAGTTGGCTTGTCTCTCGAACCAGCTGTCGCCGAAGTTGCGCATTTCGTCAATGGGTGTCGTGCACACCGAGCTGACAGTCATGATGGATGAGCTGGTGTCACTTCGGGTGGCTCCTGGCCTTGTGAGGGCGGGCGTCGCCAAGTATTGCTGGGTGTTGTTGGATGCCATTTTTTATAGTATGGATGAAGGGTAGGATATAACTCTTTTTTTTTTTGGATTTATTGTTTTGGGGGAGAAACGACTGGCAAAAATTCACGATCTTCAAGCTTGATGAAAGAACCCGAGTCCTCGGCCAGCGCGGTCTTCCCTGGCTCGTATACTTATACCACGCGCAGTCTCACGAGCTACCGCTGGCCGGGTAGTGCTCGAGACGGGAATGGGTACCCAAAGTGAAACTGACATCTCGGCTTTGGTGCCTTTGCCGGGCTTGAGAATATTTTTTTCGGGCACAATGGAAACTCAAAATCTGGTCACGCTCTCCAGTCTTCAGCCTAGATCGTCCTGATGGTCCGCCTGGAACTGGGTCTGGGGGAATTAATGTGTATTCATTTGATAAAGGATCCATTTGCGTGAACAGAAATGGAATGCGGACCGCCAGGAAAGGGATCGTGTCCAGAACACTAGTGGAATGTTCCTCGAATCCAGGGGTCTTTTCTCGGCAATAACCTCGCCAGACACTGGAGATAGGCGAGCACGCCATCGCCATCGAGTCGAAGTCCCACTTTCTGGCAGATGCCCCAGAGGAATCAGGATAGAAGCAAATTTCAAAGCTTCTGGATTGTGGAGATCTTGTAAGATGAATGCCATACTCGTATGTTCAAGCGAGCCGAGGGCTACCTTAATGCATGAAACTCGGTAAACAATGTCATTGGCCTGAACGCAGACTGAAGAGACACAGTAATATACAGGTACCTAGGTAGGTATGGCAGAACCTGAAGTCGGACAGTCCCAGGCTGTTATAATCTGCGGATACCCACTCTTGGTTGTCCTCCTCTCCTTCCACCACCAACGTTCGAGATCTTCCGTAACGTGGTAGGCCTCGGCATGACTGTTGCCTGCTTGCACGTCTTATCCGCCACGGAACAAACATTCTCTTTATCTTCTTCCTGGACGATTTCGTCCTGCCACACCGGCATAGCTTTTTTGTCTGCTTGGTCCAAGGGTCTACGAAGCATTTTGGGAGACTTTCTGGGCGGTCCCGCGCTGGCGGGCGGTAGTTCTCCATCCAACGTGCCGTAGATGTCCGATTCAGGCGCATCTGATAATGGACGCTTTAGTCTTCCACTCAACCTTGAGCCGAGTGAGGCTGATTGGGTTGGATCATTTTCTTTGGTATTGTCCTCGACCGGCTGGCCTTCCATATCTCGTGAAATGCCTGTGGTCGAACTCTGAGATGTCTGTTCCTCTTGATCTTCTTCGCCTCGTCGCTTTGCTTCCTCCACAGCCTTGGCGAGATGCCTGGGAATGGGTGCATGAATTCTTGTCATCAGCCGCGCCTGCGTTGCAAACCCGTCATAATCTTCTTGTATCAGGGCCCCGGCCGCTGCATTGAGTGCCGAATCAGGATTTGGCTGGATTAACAGACACGAGATCGTAATCAAAATGTCTTTCAGCGTCAAGCTGCTTTGCCAGTCACGTTTTAGTGTCTCCAGACACACGGCGCCGGTGGATTCCTCAATATTGGGATGGTAGATTCGTGTTTTGAATGTCGCTTTAGGAGGGTTCTTAGGGTAGTCGTGGGGCATCGTGAGGTGTAGACGCCATAGTCCTTGTGAATATGGCGTACCCTCTGCTCCGGTGATGAGCACATTCAATTGCGTCAAGTCGTCAGGAAGTGATCCAGCATCATCGGAGTCGGGAAAGAGGTAGTTTGGGGGTAAGGCGCATTGTAGCTGGGCGTGATCTTTCGCGAGGCGCCGAAATGAAGAAGCCTGGAGAAATCAGAGTCATTCTCGGGATTTTTGCGTACGCCGAGTCAAAAGCACTTACCATAACACATGCGATACTATATGTGTTCAGTGATTTTTCTAACGGTACCTGTATGTTTTGAGAAACTGCGCAGTAAGTTTGTTTGCAGGCAATGCGCACCGAGATGATGCGCGCTTTGACCGCGTCGCAGTTTCCTCCACTGCGGGTCACATTCCCCACGTGCAAGGCTGAGTCGGCAAGGCTGTCGAATATTCACCAACAAGTCATATTGTAGTGCTTCAACCTGAGTCGTTCGAAATCGTCCATCGTGTTCTCGTATCATCAATTTCCTACGGGGACGCCCTGACTATTCCGCCCATCACAGATAGCAGTCTTGAGACACCTAAGAGTCGGTCCACAACTTGTGTGTGTCTCGGGCAAACCCGAGCCTCGGCCCACCGGTTGATGGCACTCACCCAGCATTGGCAATGTGTCTGATTCTTGCATATTGAATTTGCATACTCTTGCCGTGGATGCAGGGCATCGACCTTTACGAGTGGGATCTGTATACGAGGCTTGAGCGATCGACATTCCATTCCTGATACCTTCTCGAATGATGGCTATGAAGCGAACCAGCCGCATGTCCAGCGTACCTGCAGCAGCGGTAGCTCCCTGCTTTCTGCTGAAACCAGTCAAGACGAGCAGATGAAGAGAAAAGCTGGCGCTCTTGTCCCGCACTCAAGCAATGACCTCTTGACGTCTGATGTTCTACGAGTACTCCATACCAGAGGAAAGGACAGGCGGATTGCCAAATGCACAGCCTTGATTGTCTGTTACGAACGAGCCAATGAATTCCCTGGTCATGTTGCGTCCGTATCGGCATCTCCATCTGGCTTAGCGACTTTTCTCGCACAAATTCTGACAGGGAATCTCATGCTCACACTCACACAGCCACTTCCACCTCAAGGCGCTTGAGCTGCTTCTTCCAACTGCACAGCTTGTCCTTTTATTCAGGCTCACTTCGAAGCCTCGGTGCGTCCGCCCACATCCAACGTCGAAACACCCGATCCTCATTCCAAGCATACCAGTCCCGGGACTTTGGTCCTTTGCTCCCCCACTATCCGCTCGCACTGGCATTTGACAGCTTCGGCGCACGCGATCGTCCCCGCCTAAAGCTTCGGCCTTCAAGCCAGTGCCAGGCCTGTTGTTAACTCATCATCCACTGTCATCAGGCACTTGATACAGGCAGCATTCGCCCGCCGAGGCTCTTACCTCAGCCTGGTCGGCAGCTGAAGGCTCGTCCACCACTGAAGCAGCCTCTGCATGGTAGGAGGTACTTTGACCTTAACAAAAGATCTTCAGAAGTTCGGCGTTGACGTTTACGGCCACGCACCCACATTACTGGTATATACGTACAATAATCGCCTCGACACTGGGCCCTTCGTAACAGTTCTTGCTTCACGTCTTCCCACATCATTCCAACTCTGTTCCTGCATACTCTCAGACCGAGCAACTGTCCGGCCTCTCACTAAAACCCGACCAGCGCTGATCCTCCATTTTGACGCTTGGACGTTTCCGGTACCGGGTCTCGAATCGAAGAGACCTCTGGTACTTTTGACACAGTCCATTTGCCACCAGCTTCAGTCCGATGGCCATGTGGCCGCCAGGTCAGCCTTTTACAGTTCCCATCCACACAGGGCCTGTCGGGCCACCTTATTATGTGCATGATTCAGTTGAGTCCGCTGCCAGCATTCTAGCCACAAATATCATGAACTCTACCAATGGCCGGCTTCCGTACCATGGTACTCCGTCCTTGAACTCGCCTGTCTTGGCCCGTCGGAAGAGGGCTAGCAAACCAAAAGTACGAACGGGCTGCAAAACGTGTAAAGTGAGTTTAAGATGGCCTGCCTCCACCCAGACATACACCTCCACTCGCAAGGGATCCCATTCCTCGTATGGGGACAGCCGCAACCTCTAACTGGGTTGTGGATAGCTGAAATGGGCCCAACATTGCGTTTCTGTCCCGCATGTCTGACTTGAATCTGCAGATACGGCGCATCAAATGCGATGAAACCAAACCAAGCTGTAAGTCGGACGTCGGAATGCTGTCAATGTGTACGTCGGATGCTCACGTGTCTCGTAGGTAAGCGATGTACCTCGACCGGCCGCAAGTGTGATGGGTACGAGTTCTCCAAGGAGACATCAGGGAAATCAGCATCCTCGTCCACATTGTCGCCACCACAGCGTCCATATGTGACTGTCCAGCACCTATTTCAACCCGACTCCATCTCCAAGCCATTTCAAGGCAACACCCAACAGCGTCGCATTTTCCACCGCTTCCAATACTGTACGGTGCCGGCGTTTGCCGGTGGCTCTGAATCTGGTTTCTGGACCAAACTCGTGCTGAAGGTGGGCCAGGAAGAGCCCGTTGTCCGCAACGCCATTATCGCATTGGGGACGCTACATGAGGACTATCAGGAACGGTGCGGCAAGTACTCGCCCCAGTTGATCGAGGACGATAGCCACCGGCACGCCTTATCCCTCTACAGTGGAGCCCTTCGTCAACTGAACCAGCGACTGAACGAGCCAACAAAGACCAACGCCAAGCTCGCCATCATCGCGAGTATATTGTTCGCCTGCTTCGAAGTTCTTCGTCGCAATAATATGGCTGCGGTCATTCATTATCAGCAAGGGATGAGAGAACTGATCCGCCAGATGAACCTTCCCGACGGCGACGAAAGCTCACTCGCGTCATCGGGTTCTCAAGCGACTTTCCGCGAGATCCCGGAGAACGAAGTGGACGAGCTATTGCGCGTCTTCGCTCGCTATGACATCCAAGCCTGCACGTTTTCGAAAGACCGAGCCGAGCGGTTAGCAACCCACCTGACCTTACCTCGAGTACTCCCGACCGATCTCACATTGTCACAAGTCCGCAACCACCTTGACAATCTGTTGGTGTCGGTGTACCAATTGGTCAAGTCCGACCTCCGAATGTACCGATACTGGGATGCAGACCTTGTTCCTTTGGAATGGCGTACTCAAACGCAAGAGGCAATCTCGACTTTCGATGCATGGATGACGGCTCTGGAGGATTTCTTCGCGTCCAACGCCCAGCACCTTATCAACGCTGAGATCAAGAGCCTCCTGGGAATGAGGTTACAGATCAAGACTGCTGTTATAATGCTCAAGGTGTGTATCGACAGCGGGCCGGAAAGTACCTTTGATGACTTCAAGGATGACTTCGAAGACATGGTGTCCAAGGTCGAACAGATGACCACGGCTCTCAGCATGCCTGAAGCTATGCCTTTGGAGATTGAGTTTACACCTTTTACCATGGAGCTTGGGATTGTGCATCCCCTGTTCTTTGTCGCTTGCAAATGTCGTGACCGGCAGATCCGGCGTCGAGCAATCGCCCAGCTGAAGCGTGCTGGCAAAGAAGGGGTCTGGGAGGGACCTATCATGGCCGTTCTGGCGAGGAGAATAATGGAACTGGAGGAAGAAGGCTTGTCACAGGGAGAGGTAGTGCCCGAAGCGCAAAGATTCCATGAGATCAAGAAGAATGTGGACTACGAAAATCGACAGATTCTGATGGAAGCCACCAAGGCACTGGACGCGACATGGAAGAATTTTACCATCCATCGGGAAGCTGTCCCGTTTTGAAGCGTTTGCTCTCGACGATTAGCATGGCGCTTGGAATATAGTATGCCAGTATGGCCACAGTAGAGAATCCACGCAGATATCCTCTTGCGTCCTTTACGGAGCGTGTGCATCGGAGAATTTTTTAGTTTCGGGGGCTGATGGGGACCATGACGGGTAGTCCTTTAGGCTTGTGCGCACCGCTTGGGTGCCGCTCGTCGGCAGCTACGTTAATCATGGCCATGTCCAATCACATCCCACCGAACCCCCTTTAGCGTGTCGCGTCGCTGGCTGATTTCCCAATCTTGGTTTCCACCAAATCAATCAATCAAGTCTCGGAATTTTGACACCTTGGTTCTCAGGGCCTACACAGTACACACTCTTCAATCACTCCATCTCATCCCCAGACTCGGTCAATGGCGCTGCAGCTGGATTGTGAAGGCTTGTCTGTCAGTGTCGACCTCGAGGCTGCCGCATCCATTCCAGCAATCCGGCCTTCGACGTCTCACAGCACCCAACGATCACCGTTAAATGAACCTCGACCAGCTCGGACTTGAGACTCTCCCTCCTCGTCCTCGCTGGCACGACCCCATCGATCGCGCAGAGGACGGAGGAACCCCTCCCCATTCTTTGAAAGCCCCGAGTCTTTCGTCCACTCCTTCAGAAAGCAACTGGGATCCATCCTTTGACCTTCCTCCTTTACCGAGCCTTCGCCGTGAACGCGATCGATTGGGAAAACCTCAGTCCCCAGAGTTCCAACGTCAGCGAGCGGAGAGTGGTGCATACTACGCCGCTGCTTGGGGCTCGCCCTATGCTACACCAAGTCCTCGTAGAAGCCATCGTTCGACGGATTGGTCTGCGCAGCGAAGTGAAATCCAAGCCACTCCTCGGGCGACTTCAGCCGGGCGACATTCGAGCCCTCTTTCCATACGAGCATCTGCCGAGAGTCACAAACCCCATACCCGAGACCCTACTTCCTCAGAAAAGAGGCTGCGCTTGAAGACGAAGGTGCTGAATCCGCTCTCCGAGAAACCCATCTGGCTGAGCGACTCGGACGACACTGGTTCGGAGATTACTGCGAAAGAGGGGGACAATACGCCAACTCGGCGAGCATATCTTGACAATTGGGGCATCTCGCCTGACGACGCTGTGACTCGACGTTCAAGTAGACATCAGTTTAGCGAAAGCGTTGCGACACTCACTCCGGGTACCTTCCATGACGCCGACCCTGCGATAGGCGAATCTGGCAATCGACCCCAAGCGCTGTCTCCTGCGGTAGAGAGCACCATGGCCGAGCAGGAGTCAGAAGCTCCCGCGACAGCGTCAAAACCTCTGCCAGATCTGCCGCCTCGGGGCCCAGTGGCGGAAGAGGACATGAAGGCAACAGACAGCCCGGTTCCGGAGCAGCGCCCTCGGGTGACATCTATGCAGTCGTATCAACGACCCAAAAAGAAGGTGGTTTGGAAGGGCAAAAATTGCATCATCGCACTGCCACTCACCGATCGAGAAGCTGCGGGTCTACCGCCTCTTGTCACGCCTCAGGATGTCAAAGAGCGCATAGAAGGATGGATCAAAGCTGGCTACAACATCAATGGTTTCGAGCTCGCGGAGTCTGTGGGCGGAAGTGGTCAGAGCCGGCCAGTCTACCCCGATCCCACAGAGATGCAGGCTGAACGAACGCTGCGCCGATATCAAGTTCATATCCCTAACCAAGCGGATTGGGATGCATGGGTCAATCACCTTAAGGAGGAGAAACTTCGTGCATTGGGTGTAAGTCCAAGTAACTCGGAGGCACCACCATCGACAAAGTCACCGTTCTCAACCTCGTTAAGCCGTGTCTCGTCGGGATATCCTGGCCTTGCAGCTTCGCCTCCCGTGGCCTCCTCGTCGTCGGCGAGCAATCCACTTCGGGCGACGAGCAACCCCTTTTCTCCTTCTCTGATGTCGTCTGGAGGAATCAGCCCACAATCAATATCTATGACATCCCCTCAGTTCAACGGTCTTGGCAGACCGTTGCAGGGACATGGGTACAAGCAATCTGTCGCGCCTCCGAACTCTTATGGCCGCATTACATCACCATTTGACGGATCTATCTCCCAAGCAAGTTCCCTTGGTTATGGAGCTCGACCAAATATACCACCTCTGTCTTCACGGCAAAACAGCTTCTCACCCAATCATCCTATACAGTTGCCTAACCTGGGCGAAGTTCTATCCCCGCAACTTAAACCCCGTGGTCGTGGCCAGAATACCACCCTCTTACCCGAGCAGAGACGATACGGTCAAGGACAATCGGAGGATCATTCAGTGTCTGGCCATCGACATCCACCAGCTCTCAGTCCTGATCTCTCGCAACATGCAGATCCCAACTTGCGGACACCAGATCCCCGTGGACCGTCACCCCCATCGATTGAGATTGCACATCCCACACCAAAAAGCCATCGACACAACCTCAGCATGGCTCTACAGCGGGGCATTGACGAAGCAGAGGCCGCAACTCGAGAGCGACGGGCGGGACCCGATGGTGACGAACCGCAGAGTGAGCAGGTATCGTCCAGGAAGAACTCGATGATGGATGAAGAACCTCCCATCCTGAGAAGACCAGAGACAATGTCGACGACAGATGAGAGATCAGAGATTGAGACCAATCCGAGCCTTGCAGCAACCCCACTACTTATGGACGACAAGAACCCCTTCATGAACTGGCAGGCACTGAGCGATGCAGCCAAAGCAGAATCGAAACACACCGCTGAGGCCAATCTCTCGACAACCAAGCTTAATGTGCAGGCGAAAGAATTTAACCCTCAAGCCGTGTTCTCCAGCTCGAACTTTACATTTGGAGCGAACAACGACACCGCTCCGTTCGCTTTCTCCCAGCCATCACAAGCTCCAGTCTCACGAAAAGACTCTGCCCAGAAGCGACTGTCGCTCAACGCAGATGCTCCAGCTTTCACACCCTCTTTTATCTCTCAGAGTACGTCCAAGGAAACACCTTTCAAATTCAGCTCTGCAACTTTCAACGTGGAAGCACCGGTCTTCAACCCTTCCAAATCGGCAGCAACGGAGTTCCTGGGGAATGTCGGTTCCTCTGGTTCACCAGAACCCAATGCCACAAATAGCATATTTGGCACCGTGATCGTCGATCCTGGTTCAAAAGTATCGAGAAGGCCAGCCAAATCTGTTCCTATTCAGCCACCAAATCCAAAAGAAATGGGAGAAGAAAGCTCGGTCTCAAGTGAAGACGAGGACGACTCGGATTCTGGCCGACCAATGGCACCGACTGATAGGCAAAAGCGTGCTCGACGGACAGACAGTGATGGTGATAGAAGCCCAGTATATGCTGACTCAGCGCCCTTCCGTCACGAACGAATTCTGTCTGAGATTGTGGACGATATCGACCAAAACGGACCACCGCCGGAAAGCCCGAAGAAATCTCTCGATGGCTGGTCTTATATTCCTGCTGATGAAGAACCCCTGGAAAGCTTGCCTGAACCACCGTCGGCGGAGAAGGACAATGATGCTCCTCAGGAGAGTGACAGGGAGTTTACAATGAAGAGCCAGGATGATGTTGCCAAATTCAACGAAGCTCGGCCGCCCTTCGACGCCCCACCTGTGTACTCTACTGAGAGGGAGGCTCAAGAAGAAGCGATAGAAGAGCCATCCACGCCTGAAAAGACAGAACAGACGCCCAGAGCACAAGTCCGCAAGCCCAAATCATCCTTGTCGGCGCTTGCTCAGCCATTCGAGTTCAAGACCTTTTCGTCCAGTCCCTACCCATCTTCTTCAGCAAAGACACCTGCCCGACTCCAAGGACTAGAGGCATCAAGATATGCGGCATCTTCAAGCCCACCACAGTCTTCGGCTGATCTTACGGCCAGTCTTTCTTCTCCGCCTGCAGATCTATACCACTATGTTGAAAAAGACACTCAGTCTGTCAGTGACGAAGATGATGTCGTTGAGGTTATCGAAGAACCGTCGATAGACAAAGACACTCAGTCTGTCAGCGACGAAGACGATGTCGTCGAGGTCATCGAAGAACCGTCGACCGAGGAAGACGTAGAGCACCAAGAAGTGACCGCAAGGGTAGATGATCAGCCAAAAAAGCTTGAAAGCCAAGCGCAAGTCGATCACGAAGTGCCCGACATGCAAGAACAGGGGCATCAAGACGAAGTCGAGCTCGACATGCCACGACTGCCGTTGCGCCATCAAGATGATCCTCTGCCGTCTTTCGAAGAGATTGATGCTGTGATGAAGCAATTCGAAGTGCATCCCGAACTTGGTATTGAGCGCAACGATACCCCTATCCAGTCTACACCTCTGGTTGACATGCATCTGGGAGGAAACTTCCGTAGCGATGCGCCCAGCCCCAGCCCACCGCGGCGTCGAGGTCAGGACGGTCGTGGGGAGGTATCATATCCTCCATCGATTGGTCTGGGCATTGGAGTCCACAACCTCAATACAGGCAGAGCGAACGTCAGTGATTGGGATGACACGCTGCCGGCCCCGGAAGCAGCCAAAGTACAACTTCGTTCGCAATTCTTCGACGGACATGTTAACGACTTGGTGGATGGCATACTTGAGAACCGTCTTGGGCCACTTGAGCGGACACTCCAGACCATTCAACATTCTTTGGCTCTCATGGCCACAGGCTCGAGGCCCAAGAGCAGCGGTCGTAGTATGTCCACTGACATCAAGAACTCAGATGCCGACGACGAGGACGACTACGACGCTTTCGAAGGATTTTCTTCATACAGGGCCAGATCCCCCAGTGCAAGAAGGAATGAACGGAGGCAAGACAAGATCCGTGCAGCCGTTGCTGAAGCTCTGGCTGCATATCAACCTCCTCAGCCGCCACAATCTTCGATTGATATGACGGAGTTCAGTGCAATTGTGCAGGAGATGAGAGAGATGGCGCAGCATGCGGGATCTCAGAATACCCAAAACCAGCTCAAAACGATCGTCGAAGATGTCATTTCTCATCATCCTCGATTGCGCGGTTCGCGCGTGCAACATGACCATGAGTCCGCAGAACACAAGTACATGCCTCAAATCGATGGACTAGAAAGTATGTTGAAGATTTCCAAAGAGCACGCCGCAGAAGAAGTTCAACTTCGCAGGAAGGCGGAGGCAGAAGTGACTGAGTTGAGACTTCGCCTGCGTATGGCAGAGGAAGAAGCTGCGCAGCACCGTGAATCATCTGAAGAAGCTCAGCAAACTCTGGTGGCTTTTGTTGAAGAAAAGAAGTCATATGAGAAAGTCCGAAGTGAGGTTGAAGCTGTGAATCTCAAGAATGCAGCGCTGGAGAGTACACTCGAGGAATACCGAGTATCGAGTGATGAGTGGCGTGAAGACATTCGTGCTGAACGCGAGAAGAACAAGGAGCTCAAGAGCGCATTGCGAGACCTTCAACAGCACTTCGAAGATCAGTCCCATTCCCGACAATCTCTTCGGAGTAAGGTTGAACGCCTGCAGGGGCAAATGACTCAGGCTGTTCAAGACTTACACGCAGAGCAAGCAGAGTGGCGTCACAAGGAGCACGATCTGTTGAGCCAACTTGCTCAAGTACAACATGAACTCGATCGTGAGCAACGAGATCGCCAAAGGACCGAAGCAGAGCTTCGTTCTCTGGACGAAGAGCACAAGGCCAATCTGCAGGTTAAAGTTCATCTGGAGCACGCTCAGGCGGACGTGTCAAGATTGAACGAGCTCGTCGCATCTCTCAGCGAACAAAATCGGAATCTTGATACGAAAGCCTTCAATCTCGATCGAGAATTGGCTCATACCATCAACACCAAGGAAGCAGAACTGGCAACAACCACTGCCAAATTGCAAGCTGAATTGGATAGCGCTAGAGGACAGCTACACAGCATCAAGACCGACTCGGAAGCTCAAATCTCCCGGTTGCAAAGTCGTCTTGACCATGCGGAGCTGGACATCGAAGATCAAAGGGCCAAGCAAGACGCTTTGTTGTCAGAAACAGTCGAGGCACACAAGGAAGCGATGCATGAAGCCAATGAGCGGAGAGAAAGTGCGCTTGAAGATCAACATCAAGTTCACGAGAAGAAACTGGGCGACCTTCGAGATCGCCATACTCGCGAATTGCACAACTCATTCGACAACAGAAGCCGACTTGAGCATCATCTGAATGAGAAACTCAGCTTGAGTGACGACAAGGTGAAACATCTGGAAAGCAAGATTGCAGATCTTGAAGAAAGGCTGGACATCACCAAGTCTGCTGCCAGAGCTGCCGTGGAAGCTGCGACGGCCAAGGGCGTCAACCTGCCAACACCCGCCTCTTCTGTGATAGCTTCACCTCCACAACGTGCTACTAGCGCCTCGATCTCGTTCGTCAGAGGCACAGAGATTCCGGAGAAGATCTCACCGCAAGCACTCCGTGAATCGATCATGGTTCTGCAGGATCAACTGCAGAACCGCGAGCAGACGATCGAAAAGTTGGAGGCTGAGCTTTCGGCGGTCGACAAAGACGCGCCCAACAAACTCAAAGACCGTGATACTGAGATTGGTTGGCTCCGGGAGCTGTTGAGTGTCCGCGTGGACGACCTCGAAGAAATCATCAACACCACGTCGCAGCCAGATTTCGACAGAGAGACTGTCAAGGATGCTGCAATCAGACTCCGGGCGAACTTGCAAATGGAACAACAGCTCAAAGAACGTGTGGCAGGTGGGTTGGCAAGCCCTTTGCCTTCGATATCCACCTTGTCCAGTTATGCCCAGTCACCGCGAGCACTACCAATGGCCGCCGCAGCAGCGTGGGGGAATTGGCGAAGGGCACGAGATACCTCTATTGGTGCACTTTCCGATCTGGCGACCAACCTGGGCAACCAAACACCTTCCAAGTCAACCATTGGAAGTCCCGCGAGTTTTCTCTCGGGCATTATGACACCACCTGGGACGACGCAAAAGCTTCCTGGATCTGCCGAGATGTCAGCACCTCCGCCGAGTATGAGACCGCTCGCTGCAGCTGCCGCGGCTCGGAAGAGCAGTTCCGAGGCACGACCACTAAGGGCGTATAGTTCACAACCAAGAGCATTGTCGAGTAAACAGGCAGAGAAACGACCACAGAGTTCTCAGTCGGAGCCTCGACCACTCAGACCCGAATCGCCACATACACCTATCCAAGCCAGACGACCCATCCTGGATCTAGCAGAGGACGTAGACGAGGACGCCTCACCCTTGGATGGAAAAGATGTTTCTGTGCGGAGACTGCAGGACGTCGAGCTGATTGCTGACATAGCTTGACGGGGGCCATCGTCGTTATCCCTGTCGAGCATGGTTGAATTTCCTTTTGTTGGAGGAGGATATACCCACGACCAAGCATGGGAGTGGAAAATGAGGTCGAGAAGAAGAAAGTGGGAAAGATTGTTGTTTCGCATGAGCATGGGCAAGCGTTGTCACTAATACCCCCTCATCGTCGGTCATTTTTTTGTCTGGGTTATATTAGCCTTGTTATTTCTTTACCTGTTTGTCAATGTTTGAGTCTCGGCTACTCCTCTTCTTTTTACTCTTTTTTGTATAGACGAATCGGATCAGATTGCTGTGTAGTTAGACAAAGATTGAAAACTGTCAATGCACATGGCCAAAACATTTTCCGTCAATATCAGTTGTTATCTCTGTAGGAGTGTAGTCGTGATAGTCGTAACCGCCGCACATGGAGAAACAGAACCACAGGTAGAGAGGAAGACAACCTAGGTACCTAGGTATTTTTGCCTGCCGAGGAGGAGGGAGCGAGGGAGCCTCGGGGTGACTTGTACTATACAAATGTTATACATCTCGTTGGGCTTGGGTGGTCACAGCTCCAGCGACTTCCATTCATGGATGGGGGGCCTTCAGAGACCTCGTCTCCCTCCTGCAGGTCTTCCAACTCGAGGAGCCTTTCCCATCTTCCGCGGCCGATCTTTTTGCCCGGCAGGGGCGAATTTGGAATACGTGCGCACACCCTTCGTCCTGCCGCCACTGTCCTCGATCGAAGAAAGCTCCCTCTCCCATTCTTCGAGAGTTGCGAGTTCTTCGTTTGTGAGATGCTCGTCCTCGTTGTTTGCCTCGACTGGTTCCTTGGCCGACGACGGCTTCAAAGCCGATTTCCCTGCAGAGCGGGATCGGGTCGGCGGCGGCGGCACGGGATTCATCTCATCCTCGTTGAAATCGCCAAAGGAGAAGGTCTCGATCCTTTCGAACGGTTCAGGTTCGCTGCTTGACGTCGCCGCTGCTGCCGACTGCGCCTTCGCCTTCGCCGCCTTGTTGGCTCTTTGGCTCGATTTTGCCTTCCTCATCACCGGTTCATCGTCGGCGTCGAACATCCTGGCCAGCTCCCTGTCCTCCTCCAGCTCCTCCAACTTCTCCTGTTCCATCTGCTCCATTAACTCTTCGGCCTGGTTGCTGATTCTCTCGGCCCGGCTTCGTGCCCGTCTCGCCTCCTTAGTATCCGGACCACCGAGCCTCAAACTCCTCGGGATCCGCGTCTTCGCGCCCAGAGCCCACAGGTCTCCCCATTGCGATTTCCTCGCGTCATGGTATGCTTGCTTACCGAATGACCTCGGCACGGTCCATCGCTCAATCCGGCCCGCAGGCGTACACACATCCATGATGATATGCCCGCGTCGCTTCATGGGTGGGAAGACAAGGCGGGGCAAATTCCAGGGGGCAGGAAGTGACGACCGTGCTTTACCGTCAGCGAACGATGTAGACTCGGAGAGAGTAGTATTGGTGTCAATGTCGTCAAAACCCGACTGACAAAGCTGCATCCAGGTCTCGTAGTCCTCGCCCATGAGTTTCGGGTCAGGATGAGCAGGTGCCGAAAGCCCATCCTCAATACCTTGCCAGGACCCGACCTGTCGTCGGCGGAGATCATCCCCTCGCATGACAGAGATGTAGGAAAAGTCCACATCGTCGTGGTTACGGTCTTTCGCACCGAGCACTCGTTGGAGGTAGTTAGGTCGAGTATACCTCTGCTGGAAACTGCAGAAATCTTTCCGGCCTTGCGATGGTCCTGGGTTATGGTACATCGGACATTTCTCGTGGTTAGTGCAAGGTGCAATGATCATGCCTGGCTCCGCATTGTGCATGTCGTCGGTGTCGTGATAATTACTGTAGGAAGTCCTCCTCCCTTCCGGAACGGCAATGTGTCGTTCTAGAAGTAGTTCTCGAGCTCCTGCAATGGCTTCGAATCCACGAGGAACACCCTTCTCGATCAAGATGAGTACACCACCTTCGGGACTAAGCATGGACCACAAGTTCTGGACGTGTTGTTTCTTCATGAAGTCTTCCTGCAGCCCGAAGAGCGTGTGCGTCGCAATGATCACATCGAACTGCTTGCGTTGCTGTGCTGGACGATCGTCGTCCAAGGTCGGTGCATCGCGTGTGTGCACATAGTCTGGCAACCGAGGGACAAATGTGGTGTTCTCGAGCAGTGCAGCAGCTCTATGTCGGAGCGGGTCTGATCCCGTCAGAACCACCGCCTTCGACGCCGGCGGAGGTGGCGGGTCCCGATCAGAGTCATGCATTGCATCCCAGTGAGCCTTAATGACCTCACGCCAGGCGAGAATGCCTGCGCCTCCTGCACCGGCGTCCAGAATGCGCGGACCGCCTTCTTTGGCGAAGAGCTTGTTTAGCCATGTTGTTCCCAGCCGCTTGCGGGTTTCCACTAGCACTGACACGACGGCGGCGTATGTTGGAGGCATGACCGTGGTGAGAAAAGCATTCGCTTCCATTTCGCCCATACTATGTTGAGAAGCATGGATTGGGAGGGGTATTTGGGCTCGCGATCGTCCAGACCTAGGTGTCAACGGAGAGTCCGGCAATCCTGGACCACCAAACGTCTTCTCACACATGTCCTTCAGATGTTTGTTGGAGAAATTGCTCATCATCTTGTTGACGGGACGTACAAAGTCCTCATGGGAGAGGAGGACAGTGCTAGGGTTGGCCGCAAACTTTCCGAGCCGTGTAAACGGGTGTATCCTCGTACTCGAATACTCCTCGGCCAGCTCTTCTTGCTCTATATCCTCGAGCACCTCAGCGTTTAGAGAACGTGCAACCTCTTGAGCCCGTTCGGTGGGGGACGTCAGGAGAGTGGGATCCATTGCGCCACCATCTACGAAGGCAATCGCGCCCTCGGCAGGTTGAGGGGGTTCAGGCACAGAGCCTGCTTCTTCCTGGAGATCCACAAGCGGAGCATCAGAGGACACCTCATAGTCGACCAGCTCGCCCTCTTGGTCATAGAGTTGATTCGGGGACTCGCCATCCACATTGGTGGCTTCATCCTCATCCAAAAACTCCTCGTAGGACATGGAGATCGGGTCGCCGTACAAGCGTTTGTATATTTTCAGCTCCTCCTCGTTCAGCGTAGTGCTAGGCAGTCTGTCACCGTATTTCTTTCTCGCTTCTTGTACCACCTCTTCCTGTGAAGCGCCATTGCTTCTCATGCCGGCCAAAAGACCCCTTGCAACTTCAATGGTCCCTTGGACGTCTTCATCTGGTGCGAGTGTCAAATTTAAAGATGCGTCGTGTATGCCCTGAGCCAGGGCGCGGTCTTCCTCAATGGCTTCCTCGATAGGCCGGCCCAGTGCTTTCTCCAGCTCATGCAATGCTTCGATCTGATCTCGAGCAGAATCGGCTTCGGAGACCGTCTCGGCATCGCGTCTCGTCTGTTCATACTCGTGATCTGCAGAAGGGTGGTTTAGTCGTACGGTGCCCTTGGTAAAAGATCTCAATTGCAGGCGTGGTTGGGGCGTTTGCCGCCATTTGAGAAGCGAAGCGCGACTCTCCGGGTTGACGACAGGCCCGCAGAATCCTCTTTCCAGAAGTAGTTGAAGATCGTATCGACAGCCAGGGCACAAGGCAGATATCCTCGCTCGAGATAACATCTTTGTCTCCTCGATGAAGCGGTCTACCACCCGCTGGTTGATGCAAGAAGCAAGAAATCTTCCCTGACAATCGAACAAAAAGTCATTGGCGCAGTTCTGCGATCCACAATTATGCTGCAACAATTCCGTCCAATCATCACTCTTCAACTTCGGGATTGGTAAACGGAGCGCGAGGGAGTTAAGGGAGGTTCAGCGAGCAGGCGAGCAGGATGGTGACAGATGGAACAACCAGAAAACATGATGCTGGGTATCTTGCTATGTCTTGAGGGTAACCTGAGGTCTTCTATGGAGGACCTATTGACGTTTTTGACAGCATCAGAATAGGTGCGAGCGAGCATCACCTCCCGCTGCATGCTGTCTTAGCTCGTAGTATGAGCAACAGAGCGCAGTATCAACCCACGAGATCTCCGAGTTGCTCCTCGATGCCGGTTTGCTCTGGACCCCAGAGCACCATGGCATTCCTCAACGCACTCCAATTATCAGGCAAGCTCAAAGCCGATGGAAAGTTCCATACCAGTGCAGTCACTAGCCCACTGGACTCCAAGGCATAGGAATGAGGATCTTGCTCTTCATCGTCTGGATCAACGGCACCGTCTTATGCACCGTGTCCGCCCAGCCCTCGACTCCCCATGACTGCTCACGTCTTAGTTTTCGCTCCTCAAGATCCGCAAACTGCCAGAGATGGTGCACGGTGTTTAAATCCCCAATTTGCACGAACCAAGCCCCCACACCCTCCATGACTTCTCGTCTCGCTTTCAGTCCGCTTCGCCAGTGCGTCTCCCACTCCAGAAGATTACCTGGGTGTAGAGTGTACGACCGCAGCTCGAACAATCCTCCAAGATTTCGTGGTGGTGTAGTCGGCCAGAACGAGAATTCCTGCATGAGCGAGACTTTCTTAGAATAGATCAGACTCTTTAGTTTCTTGTCAAACGCCGGAAAGTCAGGATGGTGCGAGATACTGTGTAAAGAGGCGTGATATCCGGTATACCGCTGATACTCCCAGATGTGCACTACACCTTGCGTTAGTCTCATTGTCGCACGGTGTAGAGTCAGATATACGCACCAAACGTGTCGCAATCGCCTACTTCCGTCCTCCAGCTGCCGACGAGGTGAACCTTGTTCTCAGGGATGTTGGCCATCTTGGGATACCAATTGCCGACAAGTTCGACATACTCATCGACCTTGTCGGGCTTGACATCGTGAAAGACGATCGAATGGACGTATTTGCCTCGAGCCAGGACCTGAGAGAACGAGCGTTCCATCTCTTTGTCTAGCTGTTGGCCCTCGGGTGTGCCATAGATCAGACTCGAAAGCTTTCCCGATCGTTTGGTGGAAGTGTCTGTTTCAGCTTGCCTGGCTTCTTCTGCACGAGGAGCGGTAGAGAGTGAGCCCAAGCCCAGGGATTCAAAGACGCCGGAAGCACTATCAGACGCAGACGCAGCAGGGGGTGAAGATGAGACAGTGAAGGAAGACTGACTTTCAGCTTGGTCCTTTCTCTTTTTCGCGGCTTCCAGGCCATCGCGAAATTCTTTCTGTCGGGTATGAAAGGCGTCGGTACCGTCCGGTGTGATGTCGCCCAACCCGGGTGAGCGAGCAGGTTCTCGACATAGGGCAGAGGTCGTAAAGGCGCGAATGAGGGAGGAAGCATGAGGAGCGGAGAGGGGTAACCGGCGGGCGAGCATGTTTGTAGCTGTAGAATGGAGAGTCCGTGTGGTGGGTGGGACAAAAGGACAGTGGGAACGACAGACGGTGCAACGAACAGGTGTCTGTGGTCTGGAATTCGTTCAAGCGTTTGTTCTTTGAGGTGTCAAGGTATGCGAGGACTTCGAGGTACACACGCGGACAGAGAGGTGACTGGCGAGCTGGGTAATAAAGCTGGGGAAGTTCCCCAATGGTCGAGGATGCAGACCAGGGTTGTGGTGGTTGTGATGGGGAGTGAAAGAAGGAGAAGGACGCATCGACGTCAGCGGAAACAGTTGCGTCTCCTCAATAATTAGTGCCTATCACTGTCTGGTTAGTTCCACGGTCAGACCGAGCTGGACACCTGGCATGCGAGGCATGATAGTACCATAACCAAAGAAGGGTTCCCGGTCAGACAATACATTTTTCTGTCCAGGCGCGCTAGGTAGCCTAAATGGTTCTTTGCGGGGCATAACCCAGCTCGGTGCTCTGGTCATGCATCTTCCACCATCGATCGTCCCAGATCTACTGTGGTACAACTACTATCTGGACAGTTACAAACGCACCCAATCCATTAATCAGCCTCCTCGGATCTCGGGCACTGATTGCTCTCCTGAAATCCGATAGAGACCGTTGTCAGGAAACCATTCTGTCCTCTGGAGAATCCTCCATTCCAACCGTCAACCTACCAAGCCACTGGCACCACCTTTTGTCACCTTCACCCGATCGATACCAAAACCACTGCTCTTTCAAGGACGACCGAAAATGGCGGAATCTCATAATCCTCCACTGACCTACGAACCCTCCGCTTCCACACACCCTCTTCGCTCCTCGAACCTCCCTCCCGAAGTCTCACAATGCCTCAAAAACGCACGCTTCTTGCATCTCGGAACCATATCCTTTGATCCCGTGTCCTCCCAGCCAACACCACACGTCAACCTAATGAACTACACCTTCCTCCCCAATTACCTTGACCACGGCCCTGTAATCATCATGACCACATCCGCCCAATCCATCAAAACACGCAACCTGACCTCCAACCCGAAGGTCTCCCTACTGGTACACGACTGGGTCAGTCATCGCCCCCCAACCGCCTCCTCAGTCTCCGCGACAGGCGACCGCTCGGGGTCACCACCTGCAGCAGCGACTCGATCTAGCCTGGCCAGTCTCCTTCTCAACCTGAACACATCGGCCCTAAGTTCCATATCGACAACGATCACTGGTGAAGCACGGTTCCTCCAACAAGGGAGCGATGAAGAAAAGTGGTGCAAGGATACCCACCTCGCGAACAATACATTTGGCGACCAGGCGAAGGAAGAGGTTGGCCTGTTTGGCGTACAACAGCAGTCGAATGCGAACCCAGACGAGCCTGGTAGTTGTTACATGGGGGCCGACGATGTGAGGGTCGTCATCGTGCCGATCCGGGAAGGACGTATAGCCGACTGGAAGGGCAGTGTTAAGGATTGGGTCCTGGTCAATGACGATGCACCGTCGTCAGGTGAAGATGCCAGTATGAGAGGCCGAAGTAATGGGCTGCCCCTGGTCAACGGAATTATGGATTGATGTTTGTCGGATTGGGCCTGACTGCAGCGGACGCCCCAAACATCGACGCCGGCCCGAGCCACGTATGCACACTGGAACACATATCGTGTGACACAAAACACTCGTCTTCTGGCCATCAGGTCTCTAGCCTACCTTTTCAGGACTGAACATCTCGAATCATTGCGGATTGCCACTTTCGTCGGAACTCATGGGAAGCACCAATACCAGACCAACGGACGACAAAAGTACAACATGGAGACAGATTGTGCGCCACACATCTCCCAAGGCATGATATTTGCAGCTTATCTACCATCCTTTAACCTACTCTGACCACGTACTCACGACTCTAAATGCGAGCCTCAAATTAACGCCCTTCATCCATACCTCTTGCTTTTCCAAAACGAGGCCATAACCCAAAACAACGCTAAAATCAGAACCTGCTCGGACAGAAATGGGAACGAAATCAGACAAGGCGAGAAGAGGGTATGTACAGCAGAAGAGTTTGGCGGGTTGAAGAGAAGAGCCTAGTTTCCAGCGACAGGCGAGGGACGAGAACAGGCAGTGGCATTCCCTCACATGACGGTACATTTCGAGTCGTCTTTCGATTTGGCCGGCTTAACCTGGAGAGCGACTCTCGCGGCTTCTGTAAAAGCTTCGTTCACTCCGCGATTTCGCATTGCTGAGCACTCTACAGCACAATTAGCTTGCTTCTAGCAAAATTTGTAAACAAACCAGTCGAATCATGGCAGAACTTACCGAGATATCGTAAGGCGCCGATTTGCCTAGCCACTTCCAGTCCTTCATTATACTGAATCATAGGCCGTGGCGGAGCATGCGGCTCATCGTCCTCTTTCTCGTGTTCTTCTCGCAGATCGCACTTCAACGCGCACAACACTATCTTGACGCCCGGGCAATGCTCGTTGATCTCGGCGATCCATTTCGTACCGACGTTCTCTAGAGATCCTCGATTGTCGACCTGCGCAGCACTAGTTAGCTCTCCATTCGGCTCCCCCTCGATGACTACTTGTTGAGCAAAGACTGGGTTGAAAGCGTACACTGAAGCACAACATTATCGCCTGTGTGTCGTCGTAGGACAGTGACCGCAGTCTATCAAACTCTTCCTGTCCCGCGGTGTCCCATAACGATAGCTCCATGTGTATCCCGTCGACGAAGATATCGTGGACATAGTTCTCGAAAACCGTGGGTTCATAGACTGTCTGAGGAGTTTGTCAACTGTGGTTAGCAAACAAGTATGCAAAAGCTCGCTGGATGCAAGAATGCAAGGAAGACGAACAGGGAAGAATCCTCGCGTGAAGACGTTGAGTAAACTTGTTTTTCCGCAGGCGCCGTCTCCCAGAAGGACCAATTTGCGCTGGACGACTTTGTTGCCGCCGCAGAGAGGCATGGCTGTGTGAGGCTATTTCGGTTGATCGAAGTGTTATACTCCGTAGGTAGGGTGGAGATAGCGGGTGCCTCGGCCGGGAGTATGCGCAGGTGAAAAGTAAACAAACGAGCGGTCGCAGTAGGAAATGGTGGATAGGAATGATAATAAGGACGGTAGAATAGGTAAGGGCGAGAAGCGAAGGTCGAGGTGAATGCTGTGTAAAGGTTCAAGATGATGGAGAGATAGTCGAGTGTAGATCAGCCCAGGAAATCCGGAGGAGTCGTTGACGCAGGCGAAATGGAGGGAAACAGTGGCGTCGGCAGGTCTTTTGCTTGGTTCACGGTGGCTTTCGCACCTCTGCTTTGGGGCATGTGGTTTGTTGGAAAGCGGAGACCCAAGCAAGCATTTGGCAAGCAGGAAGTGGAGTGACCAGGCCTTTGTTGGACCCTCAAGCAAACATTTCGTTGCTGCTGCGGCTGAAGGATGCATTCCCAGGACACCCTCTTATTGATCCAAGTGTATCCCATATGCAAGTCCGGACCTGCTACTATGAGTCTGGCCAGTATCGCAAACCAGCAGCAGCTGAATGAACAGTCCGCCCGCCCATTGATGCTAAGCGAGTTCCTTACTCGCCATGGTTCTCGGCCTACGAGACCAATAGGTACCCAATATAGGTTGGTATTTCCTTACCAGTCATGGACGCTCTCTGTAAAGTAGTACATGAGGTGTATGATTGTTGCGACAGTTGCAGCCGTGCGTCAGGCAAGCCAGGTTTCATCGTTCAGGCAAACAGGTTGGGTGAGATGTGAACAGGCAAGCAAGCATAATCAATCGTAAGCCTGCTGTCAAACTCCGCCCCGAGATCCTCGTCGACAAGAACCGGATATCGGGCTGCAGTTTATATGCGGACGCAAAGTCAGGCTGTCAAGACATCAACACCTTTTGCTCCCGTTAGGTGTGTGCCTTCATCATCTCTCTACACAGCCACAATACTGCTTCGTTGCTCAACATACGAGATCCTCCATCAGCCACAGCCACTCTTTGCGAATGCCCAAAGCAAGATGGGTCTCCTAGCCCTGGACATCATTTCCTTTCACATGGCCAGTACGAGCATATGTCCAGAGTCAACAACAAGTGGGAAGCACAGGACGAGAGTCGAAAGTCTGGTTCAAGCGTCAAAAAGAAAAAGCAAGCGTGGCCAATGCAATGTCCTACGTAAACCGCTTCACCTCCAGCCTGGATGGAAGGAAATGTCGCAGATGCCATTGAATGAATAGCAGGATGACCAGGAGATCTGGGACCGGACTCAGTCACCATTGAGTTGAGGCAAGGCTTTAACGATGGAACAACGATGAGACCATGACTTTGTCGTGACAATTCAATTGATGAATTTGGGAACTTTGTCTTTTGCACATTCAATCCATCCGCTGGATTTCAACAGCTTGCTCTGGGGAAACCTAAGCTGCGTCAAGCTGCACTCGAGCATATTTCCCTTTTGGTGACGCCCTCTTTCATGCATTCAAAATCTCTCCATTCCTTCATCGTCCAACCCCGTTTACTCTTCACCAATGTTGCCGCGCTCGCTCACGTACAGACCGTCCAAGAACTTTCGAATATCCTTGTTTCGTACTCTGCAGATTTGTTGAACATCGGCTGCTGATTGTGAGACGTCCTCAAGAGAGTTTCCGAACAGCTCGATTTGATCCTTGACACCTTTGGAGGCCTCGACCGTGACGCCTTCGCGCATAGTGACATGTCGGACAATCTTCTCGCCCAAGAAGTTTCTGCAAAAACAAGTGTCAGCATTTGTCCGCCCCAGGATTGTCTTGGCCCATCCTCCCAGACTCATATTGGACATACCTGATCTCGAGGTGAGTCAGACCCTCCTCGTTCTTCTCAATGTTGACGTTGATGGGAAAGTGAGCATAGACGTATCGCATCTTGTATTTGAAGCCTTTTGTGACACCAGTGACCAAGTTTTGAATGATGGACTTCACAGTTCGGAGGGTAGCGACGTTCTTTCTCGAGCCATGGTGGATTTCGATGTGCACAAGTTGCTGGTCTTTCGTGCTCTTGGGCAGCGTGAAGGTAACAGCAATGTGGGAAAGGTCCTTCGTGAGTTTTCCTGCAGAAGCGATTGTCAGCCAACGCTCTTCGTGCCATCTGTGCCTGCGCTCTGCGGATTGGAAAAAGTGTCGTGCGGTTTCGTACCTCGTGGGCCCTCAACGGTGACGATCCTTGATCGGATATGGATCTTGACGTTGTCTGGAATGACCAGCTGCTCTTGCGAAAAGATGTACTTCATCTTGAGCAGCGGTGTTTGGTTGTTGTTGTTGGCGGACTGATCAATGTGTCGAATGCGAAGTGCAACATGCTAGTAGCGCAGAGAAATTCGAGTTCTGTGGGCAATTTAGGTCTTGGCATACACCCTGATTGTGATTGGTCGGCTGATAGGACCCTTTCAGCCTTGCCCGCCGCTTTGTCAAATCAAGCCCGCAACGTGAAAGTCACTCATCAAACTTGAATGTTCGTTGTGTGAAGCAGCGTGACTCCGCGAGTTCTGAGAAGTGTATCATATTAACGGCGGAGTTGTGAGAAGTGTACCATATTCACCGCCATGTTGAGTCATATGTCTGCCAATTGTCTCATTTCCACTGTTGAGGCAGCTATA
This sequence comes from Vermiconidia calcicola, assembly GCA_035928285.1. Classification (NCBI taxonomy): domain Eukaryota; kingdom Fungi; phylum Ascomycota; class Dothideomycetes; order Mycosphaerellales; family Extremaceae; genus Vermiconidia; species Vermiconidia calcicola. Next base: position 960,991 of record JAXLQG010000006.1, read on the forward strand.
AGTATGACCGTCTCCCATCCAGGATATCCGCACACGATCGTTCTCTCCTCGTCTTCTCCAAAGCCAATATATATACACATTGTGACCGGTCAACTAAGATCCCTACAATCCCCTCAGCTTCTGTGGGCGCTCTGAAAGCTCCTGCTTGAAATGCTTCGAGAGAACAGCCCCGACCTTCCTGAGGCTTATGAAGGCCTCCCACAGCCTCTTCAGCAACCTGATGATGAGCAACAACGATACTCATGATTCGCCTACATTGCCTTCAGACTCATAGCCGGACACGGCCGTCCCTCTGACGAGATAGTTAAGGACACGCAGCTGTCTGCCGAGACTTGTTCACGGGAGACCCTGCTGAGGAAGAATTTTTGCAGGCGTGGGCTGCAGACCTGGCTGGGCATATTATATATACAACATGGGTCGACGGCCTTTCGTTGGCTTTCAGGTCTTGATGATGATGTTGTTCATGACTACAACAGACTCTCCGAGGTCTTGAGATCGACGCCAGCGACCCAGGCATGGTGACAATTCCGAGTTGATGGCTACGGAGCGGATCCCTGAAGTAGTCCGCGCTCTAGGGGTAGCCCAATCATTGGTCAAGGAGAAAGAACAACTCAGTGCTTGCGACCATGATCTCTATCGAAACTACTGGAAAGCCACTGAGGTGGCCCCAAGCCTGAGACCCCATCAAGTTGAGTCTATCAAATGGCTTTTGACCTTGGCATTGCGGAAGTACAGAGGGGCATACTTGACTCACGGCACAGGCCGTGGGAAAACAGCAACTATCATAGCCTTTGGTCTCGAGTACTGGCTCATGACGAACTCACAGAAGCCCATCCTCATCCTGGTGCCCCTGTCACTACTAGGTCAGTGGCGCAGTGAGTTTCAAAATCGGTTCAATGTGGCAACAGATCAAGTCTATGTGCACCACGGCCGCGAAAACAGGGTCGAGGCTGCAGTAGACCTTGGCCAAGAATGGAGTAACAGTCGTTATTTCGACGGACAGCACTTCGTCGTGGCAACATACGACGATCTGACCGGTGAGGCAAAGAAGTATGACGAGTATCAGGTAAAGATGCGAAGTGCTGCGGTGCTGAATAAGGGTAGAGGGGTCCTTGACTCCCTGCCCTTGCCGGTGACCCCTTTGACTCCTTTGCTGAGTGCACAGTTTGCAATGGTGGTCATGGACGAGGCTCAGACAATGAAGAACTTTGACGGGACAGTATTTGAGGCGGCCATGCGGATGAAAGCCAAGTTCAAGGTCATGGCCACTGCGACGCCTTTGGAAAACAATTATTCGAAACTCAACATCGGATCTGCCTGACTCAAAAGGACCATCTTCGTTGGTGGTCGCCATCCAAGTGAGTCTCCATGCTTCATTCTGCACTGAAAGTTGTCTAACGTTCATGACCAGCTCAGTATATCAAGCCAGAATTTCTGTCCATGATAGCTACGACACTTGGCCTCAAAGACACGATTCCTGAACTGCTCGTCATCGCAGAGCATTGGAAACACTGGTCCCTTTGCATTCAGTGGAAATGCGGAACCTGCCTGCAGCACAGAAACAGCCACTATGCGAAGCTTCTCGCAGGTTGAGGGTTGAGGACGAGACGCTGTTCAGGACAGCATGTGCTTGTCACTTGGTGGTATAACGCAGCGTTGACATTTTACAGTTATTCGGGCACGACGTCCGTGATGAACCAGGACATAGCGCAAAGCTATACCGGAAAGACACCACTCAAGGAAATCGGCCAAAGCTGTTGAATTGTCTTCTTTCGCCATCCGAGGTTGCCTGTAAGAAGACAAAATCAGAGCTCGATCTACCGGAGGTGGTACCGGGGGCGTTCAGCGTTCTCTAAATCCCACGCGCGAGGAGTTCTCAAACATCTGGTGGACCTCGGAGCCAGAAAGCTGGGAGAAATGTGGAAGGGCATTCCAAACAGTCGGAAATTGGCGAGGGGTGAAAAGGTTTCCTAGAAAGCGGAAGACTACTGATAGACGGTCTGTCTGCCGTGACTTGGGGCAGTTGGCACAAGGAAACTTGTCAACCACTGACTATCTTGACAGACGAAGGCACCACAAGGTACAGGAGTTTTGACCACTTACACCCTCATTACCAGAACATCAGACTCGCACCAATTGCTATATCGACATGGACTCCACAGAAACCAGCATGTTCTGGGGAAGGACGACACGATCGACTCCATGACCTTCGTCAGATAGGTCCGACGCGGCAAAAATCACCCAGCTGCTATATATACTTATCTTGCGCTCTCCTCTCGCTTCCTCTCAAATACATCACTACCCGCTCAACACGCCCAAACAGCCTGCGCTACAGATTTTGCAACCACTAGCATCATGAGTTCCGGGCACGACAGCGAAGCTGATTCCACCGCCACCTGATACTGATATCACGGCAACCAGGTCATGGATTCATCCAAAGAATGTGAACATGCTCTCAGCGGAAGGCTTGCTCCTATACAACAATCAACTAGTGCTCGCCGACCAAAATCGCCACACACATCGACTTCTGGAACAACTAATCTCTACCAAGGAAAAGCAAAGGTAGCTTATTAAATGCCCCTACCGAAGGTCGTTAACTAACCTTGCTAGTCGACAATTAGTATCGAAGAAGGCAAAAAGCAGCCAAGCTAGTGAGGACGATGAGAATGATGATGATGAAGACGATACTAGTGACGAGGATGACAATGAGATCGAGTCTGAACGAGAAGAAGACGCGCCGCCGAAGGCAAGCCACACAGCCCAAAAGACGAAAGGAAAACAAAAGACTTCGGGAAAAGCTTCCATCCTCGAGTCTGCATTACAACTGTACGATCGAGGACAGACCCTACTGGTCAACGCCTACAAAGATTGGATTGTCAATCACAAAAAGGATGTACGCAAAACAAGAAGCAAGACCAAAGACCTCTCCATCGACTTTCATGAGTTTTTCGAAACCTTTCTACCTAGCAGTGGCTACGTCGTCACTGAGGCCGATGGCGACTTCATGACAGACTTGAACTCTCACCCCGACACTGTCAAGGAAGAGCTGTACCTCGGAGTCGGACGGACTTTTGCAACGAATGAGCCAGATATTACAAGCAAGGCCAACCGTCGTCAAGTCTTACAGCAATGGACGCTGGACATCAGACCAATGGACGAAATAAAGAGCTTTGCTACCGAAAGTGTTGACTTCGAAGACCATCTAGCTCAGCATTTCGCCACCAACGGCCATGGAGGGAAGAGTGCTGTTGCAGTAAAGACCTGATGGCGTGTCAGGAGGAGAGAAAGGATCTGGATGAGAAACAGCCTTAGATATGAGTTTCCTGATATTCTGAGGCGATACCTTCCTTGAATCCTATGGCTAGTCTTACAATAATGAGAAAGGTACACCCCCTAAATTCTTAGACCAAACCCTCTTGTATCAAACCTCGAATTTCTGGGTATGGCAATTATCGGTGTCGGCGACAATTGCCATTGCTGTTGCGGACTTTCGCGATTAATTACCTAGGTATCAATAGTGGGCGAAAAACATCACGGCGTTTCTCACGTAAGCGAAAAGTCCGATCTTGAACTTGAACGCGGTCGAGGCACGAGATGGATTGCCAATCCAAGTTCATCTTCCAGGTCACCTTACCTTTTACTGCCCAAAGCACGAAATCATCGGAAAGATGTTCCAATCGGTAGCGAAGTACACGAATGATGCAGGTATGTTGCACATGCCCAACACGATTCCCAAGAGCGAGCTTTCCTTCCATGGCGTGTAACAAAAGCTCAGTCCTTGAGCTCAAATTTACTGATCTTCCATCTCTTCGAGTGTGATAGGCGGCATTGAGAAGACCTTGAAACTGGTCCAGTCCTTTTCTCAAGTCGCCGAAGTCATTGTTGCCTCAACGCCCAAAGAACTCGCGATGTGGCAGACCGCCAAAGACCAAGCCAATATCGGTAAGTTCACACTCCCCATGCCAGAGATACCTCTCATCGGGCCTCAACCTGGTATTCGTGTGGCTTATCACATTGCCTGTTTCTCCTTGACCTCTTCGTGGTCCGACACGATGCAGACCTAGGCATTGAGAAGTAAGGTCGTTGGCTGACCTGAAATCCACAGCCCGCCGCTTCTTCCGACTATTCAAATGGATCGACTGCTGGACGATGTGTTACAATCTGATTCAAGGATACACAACACCCAAGCAGATTGCCGGAGATGAAAAGGGAAAGACCATCGACCAATCGCGTGAAGACGCCGACAGTGATACTGTCAGAGGGTTCCTCATGAGCGCAAAATTCTCGCTCCTGGGCATTTTCTTGTTCATGGAGATGTTCTGCCTTGTAAGCACTGCCCTCTTCTAAACCACCACCATCGCCCATGCCTAGGATGTCTGTGTTTTGTACGGGCTACCTGGAGCGTATTCAATGGACACTAACCGGCAACCCGTCGACCATGGCTAGACCGATGCAATGCACATTACGCACACCAGTTGGGCCCTGCCACTGCAGATCGAGTCGCTCAAGTACTGGTTCTGGTCTCTCGCCGCGTCTGCCTTGCTGGGCCTTTACGACTTGTACCTGCTCGAATCTGGCCCGGCGGAGACGGCGGAGACCCCGATGAGCGAGAAGATCCAGCAGGCCAAAGTCACCGTCAAAGCCGATGGGAAAGAGAGATCAACTGTGGTCGAAACAACCAAGACCGTATCTCAGGATCCGAGTAGAGCCAGCAGGCGACAGGCTATACTTAAGGGCATTTTGGCTGATGGCTGCGACATGCTCATCCCCGTCGACATTTGTGGTTGGATGCCGCTTGGCGCAGTGCCCGTCGGTATTGCCGGCTCGATCAGCGCTGTACTCGGTGGATCGGATGTTTGGGCCCGCGTCAATCCGTGAGCACTGGCATGAAAAGATAAATGCAAGCAAGGGACTTGCCCAGGGGCAAGGGAATCCAGGGCAAGGGAATGTAACAACCCGGAGCACCTTGCACCTTGATCGAGAGGCGGCCCTAAGTCAACCTAAGCATGGGGGTGCAGCATGGACGAATGCAATGCCGCTGGCAACTGTCCAGGGCCATAGGCACAGATAGGGTAACAGCCCGCTGTACGCTCGTATGCACACTATAGCAGGCGCAGCCAGTCGATCGCATGCTGCCACATCTCTGAATTCATTTTCAGACAGTCATTTGGTGTGTAGTCCTGGCTCTAGACTCCCGGTCTCGCAAAACAGACCTGCGAGCAGGACTACCGGATGCATCCTTGTGCCGAGTACTGTCCATGCTTTGCGGCGAGCCTGAACCAACTCTATCAGGATTTGGCAGCAGATCGCGAGAGACAAAGGCACTCGCGCAGGCACAAGCACGAGACCCCCCGGAGCAAGGGCTGATTTAGCCGCCTTTTCAGGAATACATCATGCGAGAAACCTTTTCGTTTTCATTCCTTCATTATCTTCACGTGGGCCATGACTCTATCCAATGACTATACGCAGTCACTCGTTGCTGGCGAGTTGGCCGGGGCATTTCGGCCCGAGCCCATGTACAGTAGCTCGTACTCGTAACGCTCATTGAATAATCCATGATATTGCTTAGCGTCGCTGTTCGTCCGTGGACTGTTCGCTTCGCACCCCCTGTTGATCGCCCTCTCGGCTCTGCAGGAACAGACAAGCTGCAGGATGCAGTGTTCCTGCCAAGAAATACCTACCTATCCTCGCGTCACCCACCATTTTCCGGATCCGATCCACCCATGGACTCGGGTGTCTTAATCATCCAAGGACTCATAGTAGCTGTAATCCTGGTTCAGGAGCGGGAAAGCATCTGGCTCGGGCTGTCCTGAACCTCCGTGCCAGACCGGGCTGGGCAGGCTCTCAATGCCGCCGTTGGGCTGCATCGTGTCCGAGAAGACGTACTCGAAAGTCTTGGCCCATTGGACGCGGTTGTTGAGGCCCTCGAGATCCCAGAGTTCTTGGAGGAAATGCAGGAACGAAGTATGCGTGTACGCGGAGTTCTCGGCGTACATGGTTCCCTCGTCGTGGATCAGGGTGTTCGCCGGGATCCAAGGCGAGATCAGGAAGGAGGGTACACGCACACCGAGACGCGTGAAGTCGTAGGTGACGTTGTGGCCATCGGAGAGGCCGGAGAAGGTTATGCCATCCTCGGGAGCGGGAATGTTTGTTGGTGGAGGGACGTGGTCGGCAAAGCCACCGTGCTCGTCGAAGTTGATGATCAGGAGGCTTGGAGAGAGAAAGTCGAAAGTTAGTGGGAAAGTCCAAAGGCCAAGTGTTGGGGGGGGAGAGGTTCAAAAACACTTACGTGTTCTCCCAGTAGGGAGAGTTCCGGATCGAGTCGTATAGATGCTTGATCATGAGCTCGCCGGCAGCCATGTTGCTGGTAGGATGTAAGGAATCGACTGTGCAGCATTCAGGGTTGATGTATGAGAACTGAGGGAGAGTGCCGTTGGCGAGGTCGGCGTAGAATTGGTCGGCGTGTACGATCTTGTCCATCGAGTTGTCCTGGACCCATTTGTAGATGTAGGAATCAATAATGTCGCTCTCGTAGTAGTTCTTCCACGTGATGTTCTTCTTGTCCAGGGCCTCGAAGATGGACGTTGCACACGATTGCCCTGTGACATTGGCGAACCAACCAGTGGACTGGGTGGCGGTGTTGTCGACATAGCCGCACGTCGAGCCGGAGGTGGCGAACATGCGGTTGGGGTTGGTTGGTCCCGGGTGCTCAGCGTGGTAGGTATCCCACATGGCATAGTTCTGCGCCAAGGTCATGAGGGTGCTGCCCTTGGCTGGGTCGTACGCCTTGATGACAAAGGCGCTGTCGCCGGGAGTGGCGTTGTACTTGTCGGATTGACGCTCGATGAAGCCGGACATGTCGGGAGTGTCACTGTTTGTGGGTTGCCATTTGCGGTAGATCTCGTAGCTCGTCCCTGCAAAGTTGTGGTCCGGGTCGACGAGAGGGACTTCGTCCTCATACGGGCCCGCACAGATCATGATGGGTTCGTCGTAGATGGTCCAGTTGGCGTTGGTGTACTCATTGCAGTAGCTGATGTTTCGGAGACCATCGATGTCATCACGGTAATCCCAGTAGCCGGCGATGTTGTCGAAGCTGTGATTCTCGAGCATAAGAAAGACTACGTTGGTAATCTTCGAGCTGAGACTAGACCATGTCGCGCTCCGAGGCTTGACTGGCACGGCGACAGCAGAGGAGATGATGACCAGGGCCACGGACAATCTGAAAATTGAAGCCATCTTGGAGACCATTGACGAGCTGTTAGTGACGAGCTGGTATCGACAAGGTGCTATTGACGAGCTGCTGTGTCTTGCTGGTCCAACACGAGAAAGGGTATGCCAGGTCATTGCACCTCAACTTACATTATATGCTTCCTGGGTCAACTTTTCGCCTTGCGATGTTTGTGCCGATTCTCCATCGCATCGTCGATAGCAAAGACCTGATAAGAAGACACGGCAAGTCGCTTCGCGAGGCTCGTAGCCAATCTCTTGCAACTCTCCCAACACGTTGCTGCGGGATTCCAAGCGAGGCAAACAAAGCAGGTGAGATCATCCTGGCGACTTTCTTCGAACAGGATGACCCATGCGACTAAGTGGTCCGGGAGGGTCTGTACAGACGGCGGGCCATACTTGCACAGCAGCCTTTACATGACGAAGGAAGCGTTCGTTGGAAGTCCTGTCAAGGTCGTGCATGGTATGGAAGATGGAGCTCTCCCAGAAAAAGCCGATAGCTTCTGCGGATCCCATGCGGGCACTTTAGTGCAGGGTCTACACTGAGTGTCACTAAGCTATACTAAAACCAGGCTAAATCATTAGCGTGGTGAACCAGGAACTGAGGCTACCTCCTGTGGATGCTTAGGCATGCTTGTTTGGTCTTGGGAAGCTTGACCCATGATGATACCCTCTTCCAATCATGCTCTATACAATTCGACTTACTCCCACACGTGCGCTCGCGCTGCAGACGACCTGCATATTCCAGGCGGGGCAGATACACTCATCGTCACTCTGCATATCATCCTCCTTCCTGTTTCTGAGCTTCACCACGCTAACTCTCCAGCCCGAATTTTTTTCTGCCGCATTCCTGCTTTGAGATGCGGTGCACGTTGCTCATTCAGAGATGGTGATTGCAAGCTGGCGATGTTGCATTCTCGAAGCTCCTCACCCTTGAGGCGACCTGCCGGTGCAGGACCGTTGAGTCTAGTGAGCTGCAGGGTGGTACCATGGCTTCTGGGTCCTCATTCTCAAAGTTTTTGCCCTTTCATGGAAGCGAGCTCCTGCCTGTGATAGGAAAGTGACGTGCAAGGCACGGAACGCCGGCTCAAGAAGCTCATGAAAGCTATGCTTCTGCTTCTGCTTCGGCAAGTCGTTATCCCTCTGATGGTCCTCAATTCCTGCTTCTCAAAATCTCCCCATGAGTGAAATCTTCTCAGACATTGAACACCTAAGCACTACAAACATCAGACCATCAAAGAGAATCCGCTTCTCCAAGACCAACAGCATGTTCACGGACAGCTTTGAAGATGCCAATGCCATGGCTGCCATGGTCAACTTCTTCAGACCAAGCAAGTACGCATCACTACCACGAGACCCCGAGAAAGAGGCACACAGCAAAGCACTCTCCTCAAGCTCGGAAGAGTCAGGCTCAGACACGGGCAGCGAGACTTCAGCAGAGACAGTCTGCGAGGTTGGGCTGCCTGTAGCGGAAAATGAACATAGCCCCGTAAGGGCTCGCATCATCTCAGACGCCATTATCGGTCTCTCAGACGGTCTGACAGTGCCATTTGCGCTCACCGCAGGCCTGTCCGCACTCGGAGACACAAAGGTCGTTGTCTTCGGCGGGCTGGCCGAGCTCATTGCTGGAGCCATCTCAATGGGTCTGGGAGGCTACCTGGGAGCTAAGAGCGAAGAGGACTCGTACAAAGCCACACTGCGGTCAACACAGTCCAGAGTCCTGGATCCTACTAGCAACCTAGCCTCCGAGATCACTTCCGTCTTCGCCCCTTACCATCTCCCCCCGTCAACATTGAAGGACTTCACACATCAGCTCATCACCTCAAACAACCCGGAAACCGTGGTTGACTTCCTGATGCGCTTCCAACAGGGCACCCCTGAGCCAGCGGCGAGCCGGGCCGTCATCTGCGCCTTGACAATTGCGACCGGCTATTTCCTCGGAGGCTTTGTGCCTCTCCTTCCGTACTTCTTCGCTTCCAACGTCACGGAAGGCCTCATTTGGAGCATAAGCGTCATGATCCTGGCCCTCTTCATGTTCGGATACGTCAAGACGGGTATGACTGATGGCTTCAGAGGCTGGAGGTGCGTGCGCCGTGGCCTGAAGGGAGGCGGACAGATGGTTATCGTGGGTGGTGCTGCCGCAGGATGTGCCATGGCTGTAGTGAGAATGTTCAACTCGGCTGAGTTTTGACGGAAAAGAAGAAATGTATCGCACTAGCATCTAGCAGGAGTTTGGGGCGAGGACGAGATTCAATGGGGAACATAGGCAAAACAGCTCTCTAGCGTTGAATGACAGCACAGGCAATGAATAATCAGGCTTAAGCATCTTTGACGAATACCCACGTCCTCGCCGCACGACACCGTGTAGACTAAGAGGCATGGTACGAGTTGCACAGACGAACATGAGCGTTCGGTAGGTTTAATATTGCGTTAGATGAAGATATAAAAGCTTGTATATTCGAGCACGTGTTGGATATGGTCTAGAAAACTTTCTGGCAACCTGATACATTTCGCTTTGAACCATCCCGTTATTATGACGGTTTTACTACCTGATTGATTCAACTGCTCAGACTGCTATGCCGAAACACGCATCTCCTACCTCCTCTCAGCATGTGCTGCAAACACTCCCCAGACACTTCCCAAAGGCTCCTCCCTGAAGCGCCTAGGCTGGCGGGCCTTGCACGTTGTTTCCGGTCAGAGCATCATAGGGGTATGGGTTGGTATAGTTGAAGGTGGCGGCCTGTCCCTTGAGCGACTTGACGACGGCGGGTAAGACACCCTTTCCGTTCGCACAGGTAGAGGCGTTGGTAGGCACTGGCCATGTCGAGACGTACTTGTCGTCCGACAATGGGCCGGGGTACGACTCGTTGAAGTACAAGCCCAAGTCGTTGTTGTTCAGCTTGGCGTTCTTGTAGCCGGTCTGGTTGGCGACCAGCTCGAAGACGTTGGCGTGGCAGTCCCACCGGCCGAGGGATGGCAGACCCCAGTTCTGAGAGACCGAGGCGATGGTCGAGTAATGGTTGTAGAAGGTACTGTCGGTGGTGCCCTTCAAGTGAGCGGGGACGGCGCCGCCAATGAGGATGGAGAAGACCTTATTGGCAATGCCGTAGGTCTCGTTCTCGTCGAAGGTCAACAGGATCAGACTGTTGTTCATGAAATACTCGTTGGTGAGAAGAGGCTCGAAGTAGTTGCGCAGCCAATTGGCAGAGAAGGTGATGTTGGTGTCATGAGCGTCAGACGTCATATTTGGTGTAATCTTAATAGAATTAAAGTAAATTAGAACCTGTCTCGGTATAACCAGGACTTTGGGTCGGGGCGAGGCAAAGGTTGGGTCACTGTTTCATCGGGGTATATGTACGGGTTTCCCGGTACAGGTCTGGAAGGAACTGGAAACTTACAAATGCCCACTGGGGAAGAGTCTTGTTCTTGATGTCGTTCTGGAAGTCGACGAAGCTCTTGATCTGTCTGACGCGGGTATCGTTGTTGGTGATGGAATCATAGAGAATCAGAGGGTTGTGCTTGCGCACGTAGTCATTGGCAAAGGTCTTCTGGTTGGAGTAGTTGAAGCCCTGGAATCCGGCAAAGGGGATATCCTCTTGGTACTCGGCCCATGCGATGTGCTTGGTGTCGAGCAGGTCGACAACAGTGGCGATGTTTTCTGGGACTCTGAGAAAGTCGTCATTGTCCATTCCGAAGGTGTCGCCGCCGGCTGCAGCGCAGTAGTTTGGCTCCGAAGGATGTGTGACCGCAAAGTAGTTGGTCAAAGTGATGCCTTGCGAGGCAAGCCATTCCATGTTGGGGTCACCAGCCGAAGCCGAGTAGTCAGTGTTCTCGAGCCAGACCTGGTAGAATCGGTCAAATGCGAGGCCCTTGACATTGCTCTTCGGTGACAGAGGTTTCACTGTGGCCTCTGCTGATGCGATTGCAGCCGTAGAAGGCTCAACAGTTGAAACCGGAGGACGAGAAGCATAGGATGAGGAGGCGGCAGGCACAGCCGCGGCGAGGTGGCCGGCAGCCAAAAGCAAGACGGCAGATGTGAGCATCTTGGAATAGAGACGCAAGACACTGTGCAAAGGTACCTAGTTATGCTTGGGAGTGATGTAAATCAACGACACAACCCAGGGCCGTCTTCCTCTTATGCTTCAAGAGGACCGCAACCGGCAACGGCACATGGTTGAATTTTTTCGTTCCAGGAGTCCGTCATTCCGCATTTCAAGCCACACACGAAGCAGACAAGTCGTTTGGAGCCAGTAGATGACAGTAGATGTGGCACGACATGGTCGTGCAATGCTGATGGCCAGCTCATTCGAGAGGGTATCGGTTAAGAAATGGATACGTTGGATATCAACTAAAGTTGCAGCTCAAGCTTCTAGCGCAGAAGACAAGGTTCAGGGTTGGTTAGTGGAGCCAAGGCTTTCGGTGGAACCCGCCTTCACTGTCCGACAGAATTAGTCGCAACTAGCGTCGGCTAAAGCGTTAGGCTCTGGGGTCGCCAAGCTTCGACCACTAGAAGTTTACTTTGAGGCACGTGTATCACTTTGAGCTCCAACGTCGCCGAACATCAGGCAAACTCTTCCGACGGGTTTCCGCGCACAAGCAAGCTGCTGAGCAAAAGACTCTGCATGATAGGATGCTTGGTACCCGTGGACTTCAGGGTCGCAGCCTGGCCGGAATCCTGGGTGCCACCGGCTACGGATCGAACGGCAAAGCAAAATGACACAACGGAGGGACTGGCCTTGCAACTTTTTCGATCGAGCCTGCTCATGCAGCGTTGCAACGGACCTCTGTACGCCTCGCTTGTCAATGAAAGGGCACTGGAAGGATCTTGCAGTCGTCAGTTGCCACTGATATGCTGGACTGTCTGCTCGTACCCGGCCAACATCGAAGTACAAGTGAGCACGTGTACATCGTCGATGGGAGCATGTCTCTTCTGTGGAATTGATATCGTCTCGTTCCCTCTTGTCCTCTTCTCTGAAGACCCGCCGTGGATATCACCAGCCTCCTCGATTGATTCCAGTGCCGTCTTGAAGTTTTGTGGACGAACTCTCGGCGCCCGCTGCCGAAGGCCATGGAGAAACCCAAGGCTGGCACTATCAAACAGGTAGCGCCCGCCAACCATCCGAGTCAAGATGGCACACATGCGGACGATGAGACTCGACATCGACCCTCGACGAGTCGGACGAAGACATCTGTCCTCACCATTGCGATCTTAATCGTCGTCCTGGCACTGGCGCTGGGATTAGGTCTTGGACTTGGATTGAGACACCATCACAAAGCATCTTCAGACGCCTCATCCAGCTCCTCTCCATCCTCCAATAACTCATCATCCAGCAATGCGAGCTCAAATGCGGCTCCGTCGTCGCAAGCATCCTTCTCAATTCCGCCATGGCGGTCGAACGTTGATGACTACACCCTCAACATCACCGGGTGGGATTTCAATGCGCCACCTGCAACTCGCACGTATAACTTCACTATCAGCGAGACTCATATCGCACCAGATGGCGTTTCACGTACGGTACTAACCATCAACGGCCGCTTCCCAGGGCCATTGATCCGTGCAAACAGAGGTGACCGACTCCTCGTCAATGTGACGAACAACATGACGAATGCTACATCTTTCCACTGGCATGGGATCTTCCAAAACGGGACGAACTGGATGGATGGGACTTCAGGAGTCACGCAGTGTCCCATTGCGCCGGGCAAGAGCTTTCTGTACAATTTCACCGTCGACAACCAGTTTGGCACGTATTGGTACCACACGCACTATTCCACAGCGAATGGTGACGGCCCGGTCGGACCACTCATCATTCATGCACCAGAAGAAGTCGAGCTGCAGAAGCACTACGACATTGACCAAGTCGTGCTTCTGCAGGACTGGTACCACGACTATAGCGAAGCATTAATTCCCGGGTATCTCGCCAGCGACAATGAAAATGCCGAGCCCGTCCCAGACAACGGTCTGATCCAAGGCACGAACTTCTTCAACTGCTCTTCCCTGGACGCAGACAGCGGATATACATGCAGCGACAACTCCTCTCGCGCCGTCTTCACGGTTGAGCAGGGCAAACGCTACCGCTACCGACTCATCAACACGGGCGCCTTTGCAACGTTCGAGTTCTCGGTGGACAACCACCCTCTCTCGATCATCGAGGCCGATGGCACAGCTACCGAACTTCTCCCGGTGCATCGTCTCGACATCGCTGTGGCCCAGCGGTACTCTGTCATCTTGACTGCCAACCAGTCCTCGAGTTCAAACTACTGGATGAGGGCGCAAATGAACACATACTGCTTCGCCGATGACAACCCCGTGCTCGACGCCGACGTCCGCGCCCTGGTGACGTACACCAACAGCACCGACGGGCCGACGAAGTCTGTCGATTGGAAAGACGCGCTTGACGTGACTTGCATCGGTCTCAACGCCTCGCTGCTGACCCCAACATTCCAGTCTCCTGCTCCTCCTGCGACGACGATGTACTCGATCCAGTCAAACTTCCAGATCGGAGACTACGCGCTGGACAGGGGCTATATGAACGGCACATCGTGGGTAATGGACCCTCAGGACCCGACGCTGAATCAGGCTGTTGCTGGTCTCAAGGCGGCGAATACTTCGTTCAGCACGGCTGGGGTAGCTTCAGGCTTCAGCTCGAGCCAGTACGTCGTGAATATCCCAGAGTACGCTGTTGTGGACTTGCTGGTCACGAACTACGATGATGGCGGCCACCCGTTTCATCTCCACGGCCACCAATTTTGGGTGCTTGCCTCCTCCCCCGAGCAATACTTTGACTGGTCAACGTATCACAGCCTCAACGCGACGCTTCCGAGTGTGCTGAAGCGGGACACGATAGTCATCGATGCTTATGGCTGGGTGCTGATCCGGTTTGTTGCTGATAACCCAGGACTGTGGGCCTTTCATTGCCATATCAGCTGGCATATGGAGGCCGGATTACTGATGCAATTCCAGTCGAGAAGCGACATCATGACCACTTGGACGCTGCCGGACGATGTTCTGGGGCTTTGTTCTGCATAGTCATTCGAGAAACTCTTTCAGAGATAGAAGCAGTCTTTGGAGCCTAGCGTATGCAATCCTGTCTCAACAGCTTCTGGCGACGTACGAGATGGTCTCAAGGTCTTGGTCCTTGGTGGTACGAAGTCTTCACTATTCCTTTCCTACGGATGTGGACATCTACAGAACGCTACTATTCAGCCATGGTTTATGATTGTTCTTAAAGCTTCGAAATGGAGACTCCCAGATCTTTCCTCCAACCCTCTCCGGACCTGCTTAGTGATTCCAGCTTTTCATTCGCTGATAAGCCGATGTGGTGGAGAACCTCTTCCTTGAGCATAGGCTTGATGCTCTCCGCATCGTAACCGTCGTCAAACCCTGGAAAGATAGGTCGGTCCGAGCCCATCGTCTGCAATAGGCCAAAGTCGTATCGGATGGGCGTGTCGCTCAGCTTGGGCAATGGCGCCAGGGTTTTGAGGTACCCTAAGCTCGTCTGACCTTCCAGTGTCTCTGGAGGCAGAGCCAGGGTTTCCTCCCCGGACCTGTTGCCGTCCGCCGGAGCGCCAAAGCGACTTGTCTTGTAGTACTTCAAGATGCCCATGGCGGTGCCGGTCAAACTTGGACTGACAAGCCACCCGTCCCTGATATCGACTTGACCACTGACTCTCTTCAGAATGATGCTTTGAATGGCCAAAGCTGCTGAATACCCGGTGGTATAATCGTTGATCACCATCCCGGGAGGCCATTGTGGCCGTCCATCGCCCACACCTTCGCCTATGAGGCTCATCAGCCCGCTCGAAGCCGACCCTTGCATGTCGAACCCCGGTTTGAAGTTCCACGGCCCGCTGGTCCCATAGCACCTCAGTCGACAGACTATCATGCTTGGGTTCAAGGTCCGAATTTCGTCATCACCAAAGCCGAACTTCGATATGGCGTTGGGTCGGTAGCTGTCGAGCCAAACATGCGCCTCCTTTACCAGGGTTCTCAGTCGCTCGCGGTCGGAGCTTTTGTGCAGATTCAATCTCGTCGATGCCGTCCCAAGATTGGCGTAGGTGTAGACGAAAGAGTGCTCAAAGCCATGGGTGAACATGACCTGGAGGACCGAAGCTCCGTGCTCGGCCAGAGTGCGGCCGGCTGAAGGTCCAGCAATGGCGTGCGTCACACAGAGCACTCGCAGGCCCGAGAGTGGCCGTCGAGGATGCAGTGAAAGGAAAGCCGCAGGGGAAGGTGCAGGCTGGGGCAAAGTCGAAGCTATCTTCTCGACAGGCACCCAAGGAAGTCGGGCAAGATGAGCTCCATGGGGATGAGCGTTCCAGCTCGCTTCGGTCTGACAGATGGCCATGGGCATGCCCGCCTCTGCAGCAGCCTTTTCAAGGTCTACACAGTCAGCTCATGCTCGTGATCGGTCAAAATCACACGAGTTGGAACGGAGTGACGTACCGGTAGAGTTCCACAGCTTCACCGCTTTCCTGGCCTCACTCTCTACGATCGGACAGTGGAGGAATGAACTCCACTTATAGACCAGATCCACGTACACAGCGCTCAAGACCACGTATCTTCCATCCTTGGTTTCAAAGATGTTGCGAAGGAATGGATTTCCTGCAACAACGTCCAGAGTGATTTCCTGGCCATTGATCGTGGGAGTCATCCCAATATCTGGATCAATATAATTGTGTCCTCGTCTCAAATCTACTTCAATCTTCTGACGGCAGCCCCCACGGTGCTCGTATATGTGTGCGGCTGCAATAGCATTGGCAGTGGAAGGGATTGTGCCGATGAGAGTGAGGTTGATCTTCTCCGACTGAGTAGTTGAGTACGCAGGTATTGCACCTGTGAAGACCACGTCGGGTCCGTGGGTGGATGTCGTCTCAGGAATGCCGAAATCTTCAAGAACATCTCGGAGCGTTTGATGGGCAATTTGCTGCGATGATAGCGGTACTTGGTTCGTCATACTCTCGACTTGACCCGTACGCTTCGAAGTAGGTGCCCCTTCTGAGGACACAAATAAGGCAGGAGTGGAAAGGAAGCAGATCGGTCGTCACTCTTATTAGTTGATGATGACGATGACTGGAACGACACAGGCTCGTGGTCGCTCACTTGGTCTCGAGGATCGTGGACACAGCGTTCTAGCCTCCTAGATATCTATCTAACGCGCAGCTTCATACTGTATCATCGAAAGCGAGAACGGAGGCAGGTGCATAGCTTGATGAAGATCTATTCCCAATCCTGCCTTGACAGCTGACTGAAACCTACTGTGAGGCGGTTGTACAGCAAGCGGATGTAGAACTACCGCACAAGGAGAAACAAGCGAGCCCGTGTTCGGATTAAGCCCAGTGTGCAGAGCAAGCGGATATACGAAGTCGGGCAAGCGGATATAGAGGAGGCGGATGTAGAGGAAGCGGATATAAAGTAGGCGGATATAGAACAGGCGGATATAGAGTAGGCGGATACCGACGACGCGGATGTAGAACAAGCGAATGTGGAGCAGGAGGATACGGGCAGCTCGCAAGACGATTGGTCGGTAGCAGGGCAAAGTATGGGGTCCTCAGGCTCTTTGCAAACTCCAGATGCTCTCCATGGGGTTGCCCTGCATTCGACCAGGTACTTGGCCCTCTCAAGAGGCCTCACAACGAACCCCCTCCGCTAAGAGGTGAACCTGTTAAAGATAAATGCTTCGTGGCCTCCGCTATGGCGAGTGATTTTGGATTCCCGCATCTCTCAAAAGCCTCCGGCGGTACATTCTGTCTCAATATCACGATGGACTCGAACACGAAGACCACCACCTCCATGCCAAAGGAGATTGAATCTGTTACAGATGCAGCCGCGGGTCCTGGCGCCGTGAGCAAGGACGTGGCCCTACAGCTAGTAGCAACTTCACATGCTGAACCAGTCGATCCCGAGCAGGAGAAGCGGGTGTTGAGGAAGCTGGACTTCTTGCTCATCCCGCTTCTCATGCTGACATTCATGCTCCAGTACATCGACAAGGTCATCCTCAATGGGGCATCACAATTTGGAATCATCCAAGATTTGCATTTGTACCAAGTCAAAGGCGTCGACCCAGAGACCCAAGAGCCCATTTTGGACCTCAAACGTTTTTCAAACGCAACACTAATCTTTTACTGGGGTTGTCTGGCAGGCTGTAGGAGAAAAGTCCTCCCAGTCGATATATCATGACTCTGACCATATGTGCCCAGTACTCCCATCTGTATACCTCGCCCAAAGGCTACCGATTGCGAAATTCCTCTCATGCACAGTCATGGTCTGGGGAGCTGTGGTCATGCTCACGGTCGCATGTGATGGCTATCATGGCTTCCTCGCACAAAGGTAACGATACATCCGAGAAAGAATCATGAATTTCTCCCCTGAACGAGAAAGGCTAACTGAAAGGCAACAGGTTCTTTCTGGGCTTCACCGAGTGTGCTGTCGCGCCGGGCTTCAGCATCATCATTGCTATGTGGTGGAAAAAGGCAGAGCAACCTCTTCGATATTCCATCTGGTACACTTCAACTGGCCTCGGAGGGCTGATCGGATCCCTTCTCATTTACGGAATCGGCCACATCCAGGGAAAACTCAGTCCCTGGAAGTACCAATATTTGATCCTAGGCGCTTTCACCATCCTGTGGGGTGTGCTGATCTTCATCGTCCTGCCGGACAACCCGGTCAAGGCACGCTTCCTCACGCAAGAAGAGAGAGTCATTGCAGTGGAGAGGATGCGCCAGGAACAAACCGGCATTGAAAACAAAACATTCAAATTCTACCAAGTCAAAGAGGCACTGCTGGATCCGAAGACGTGGATCATGTTCGCCACCACATTTTGTCTCCATTCTGTCAACGGCGCCGTGTCCGGATTTGGGGCCATCATCATTCGAAGTTTTGGCTACACTCACCTCGACGCCATCCTTCTGACGGGAGCCGTCGGAGCCTGTGTCTTTGTCACTCTGGTCCTGGTCGGCCTCGTCGCCAACTACATTCCGAACATCCGAACCATTCTGATGGTTGCTTGCGAAATTCCCGTCATTATAGGATCTGCCCTTGTCTGGAAGATGAGCTGGACCAGCGACCGTGGTGCGGCCATTGGTGGTTTCATCCTGTTAGGCGTGTTCGCCGGAGGTTACATGATGATGCTGGCGCTGAGCGGGGCCAACACTGCCGGCCACACCAAGAAGGCATTCACAACGGGCCTGCTCTGGTCAGCATGGGGGATTTCCAATGGAGTCGCTCCACTCACTATCAAAACACCCGAGGCGCAGGATCACTATCCGAGTTGCTTCAAAACAACAATCACAACAGCAGCCCTCGTGATCGGAGGCAGCTTGGCTCTTCGATTCTATCTGCAATGGGAAAATGAACGGCGCGACCGCGAATGTGGCGCCGTCGACGAAGCAACCGTGATTCACGTGGGGTTTCTGGATCAAACCGACAGGGAAAATAAAACGTTCAGGTACCTTCTGTAAGTCGTTTCCAGAAGGACAACAACGGCCATGCTTGACGTGGAAAGTAAAGCTTGGGAAATCAAAGACCTATTCAGCACGAGCTCTTCAGATTAGAGTCTCGGTTCCAGGTGTCTCATAAGCCAGACCTTGGGTATGACTAACAGTCAGCGATGCTGTATTCCACACTACGACACAAATTCTGTTACCACGTATATTCATTTGCCATGTCCCACAAATCGAAGTTCAGATAGTTATACGCAGGTGCAGTGCCCAAGAAAGTATCGAGGTTACCATGTTCCCACCATTGACTTGGAACGCTGCTCGTGTTGGGTTCTTCTTCTCCTGGAAGTATATCATCCGGCATATTATGGGAATTCCATTGCTCGGCGTTGTACGTCGAAGGTGATGTACCTGTGATGACGGTCAAATATTCATCGTTTGCCTCTGGGATCAATTGTTCCATGAATGGCTGAAGTTGGAAGCCGCTTAGCGATGCAAGGCTTCGAAGTGATGAGATGGCGTCGTCCATATTTGAGCCCCATCGGGTTCGTTGAAACTCCAGGAGAAAGATAGCCATGGCATAGGATCGGCAGGCTTCATCGTACGCCACCTCTCCTTTCCAAAAAGCCAAGAAGATAATGAACATTGAGGTTGTTATCCGACGGACCTGACGCCATGTGGGCGGTAGTTTTACCTTCTCCCGCCAGAGACTTTTGGCATGGCTCTCATGCCCATGTAGAGTCGAGGTAATGATGAGCCTGATTGCTGGCGTCGAAACTGTAAAGTAGATTGTCAAGAGCATTTGAGCAGCGCGTAGACAGATACTTAGCGAGGCTACCCAGTGTGTCTTTGAGGAAAGAAAGGGTGCTCGTAGCATAATTCGTGTCCTTGAGGTAGAAAGTCAGTCGCCAGCGAATGTGAGGCATGCAGGAACTTACCAAAATACGTGTATCTGAACCAACCCCTCATACCAGACTTCAGATCTGCTGTCATTCAGCCAGTCTGAAGATGCAGGTCTTCCAATGCTGGCACAGACATGCCCCATGGCGGACTCCAGCCGTACAACATCCTCATAGTCTTGCGCTTGAGTGTAGAAGCTTTGCAAGATTTGGCCGTTGAGTAAGATAAGTTGTATCAACCTTCGTACTCGAGGATGCTGCTCGATGAGCGAATCAAATAAATTCGATGGCAAGGCCGTCGCGTTGATGAGCGGCAATGTGTTGTGAGTTAACGCGCAGTACCTAGAATCTGTAAACATTTGCGACAGTGATGTGTTGATCATCTATCCACCTACTGATCTGCGAAACAGAGGATGAGATACAACCACAAAGAACGAGAAGGGTTGTCGTAGGAGCCGAGGTGGATACCGAGATCATGTGCGGTTTGAACAGACTGTGCAAGAAGACCCCGGCTTCTGTTCGCGGTGCCCGTTCGCAGGACGTACATGTGCTGAATAAACAGTGTGAGGACCAAATCTATTGTAGATTCACCAGCATATTCGTTGGTAATTCTGGTCGAAGTGTCGAACAGTGCAGTTGCAACCCGATCATCGGGACAGCTGAGGTTGTGCAATGCCAGGGCTGCAAAAAGCAGACCCAGACGATCAAGGGGAAGGTCGACAGGCCAACTGTCAATCTGCCAGAAGATCAGACCCGCAGACGAGTCACTCGCCCGAAAGAGATCGTTCGCAACTTGTCTCAGCTCGTCGAGATTCAGTTGATCCATCAAGATACCTTTGTTCCGATCGATATCATCCAGCATATTCTCGACATCACGCAGAACAAATTCCGTGTCCACTGTACGTGCAGTGTTTCCTTCTTGTGACTGGACATGGCTCAAGACATTTGATGCCATTCGCTGTGGTTCTGATAATTGGCAAATACGCCCCGTGTCTGGCTGAACCATTAGCGGAGGTTTGCCACCGACAGGGCTGAGAACTCGCAGGATCTTTCGCGTCCCTCATCGACTATAAGGGCACGAACAATGTCGAATGGGTCTCGCACTTCAGTAGCCGCTGGTCGAGCCCTTCCAGAAGAAGGTGATGAGTCGCAGGTGGCCGTTGTTGGGATGCATGCCGGACTGGACACCACATTGGAATGCACACCTTCTGTAATCGACAATGACGGAGATTTCGTAGTGTTTGTAGATGACCGCAACGGTCTGTGACGGATTATGGTCCCCGAATTCAGCAAGGAAACATTCTAACCCCTGAAGGGCCGCTACCAGACTGACCTGGCTTTATCCCTGACCAAGCATCTCCTGCCTGACCTAGCACAAGCTCGGCAAGGGAATGGTGGACTGCATCTCTTCTTGGTGCGCCGACAATTCTCACAGGCTTTGGATGATCTGATCATAGCTTAGCCTCAGCCCCTCTGCGCCTCGCGCGTCCTGAATCTGGACGGCCTTGTGGTCGAGCTCGACACTGAGAAGAAATAGTAGCCTTGGTGTTATTATCGGGCTTTTGAGTGGTGAGGTTATTATCTTACCTAGGTAGGCATCGGAGAAGGATATTAAGAAAGGACTATCCCCGGAAACCGCCCCATGGGGGGCATAAGCATGGTCTTATACCTCAGACTGCTGCACATAATTCTATCGCACAGGGCGGCATCACCCGGTTCCCAAAGGGGGATGAGTTCGGGGTAACGAACCCTTGGTGCCGAGGCGCGTCATTGCTGGGAGTCAGGGGCGTACAAGTAGGTAGGTTACTCGGTTACACGGGGCGAGTAGCGAGGCTCGACTTCACCATCGATTCACCTGCGCCCCGTCTTTCGTCCGCGTCTTCTACGTAGATTCTCGTTTTTGCAACCCAGTCACTCTCTCAGTCACTCCTTCAAATCAGTTCTTGTTTGCAAGCGTCTCTTCTCGTCCGTTTTGTGACCAATCCTTCCTTTAAAAAGCCCCTGCCGGAAACCTCCTAGTCCAACGCCGTGAACCATACCATACTCCCCCAAATACATCCTCTACCGCGAATTCCACCATGCAATTACGTACCCTGCTCTCCGCAGCTGTTCTCGCGTCACCGCTGGCGGTGTCCGCAGCGGGTACTCTAGGTTTCGCCGTTGGAAACACGAATGCCGACGGAACCTGCAAGAAGCAGAGCGATTTCGAGGCCGACTTCGAGGCCATCTTGTCCAACACCGATGCGAAGATTGTGCGCACCTACTCCGCCTCCGACCAGTACGCGAATCCATGCAACACTCCCTCTCAGGTCCTGCCGGCCGCGAAATCAGCTGGTATCCAAGTCCTGCTGGGCATGTGGTGAGTTCCAAAAGCGATGCACGAACGGGAAGAAAGTACATGGTCTAACGGTTATTGACACAAGGCCTGACGGCGGTGCATACGCGAAAGAGAAGGCGGCGATCGATGCTGCCAATCCGACTCAATACGGTGACACCCTCTATGGGATCACGGTTGGATCCGAAGGAATGTACCGCGGCACTTACAACGCCGATGATCTCGTGGGCTGGGTCAAGGACATGAAGAATAGCTACCCTTCTGTCGCCATCGGCAGTGCCGACAGCTGGAATTGCTGGGCCAACGGCACCATGGACTCGATCATCAACAGCGTCGATTTGATGTAAGCGAATCTTGTCCCAGGGATGCTCACGAGTCTGTGCTAACAACTGGTTTCTAGCCTTGCCAACGGCTTTGCCTACTGGCAATATCAGGACATCTCGAACGCCACAAAGACATACTTCGACGACATGGCCCAAGCCCTCGGTCACGTCCAGGAAGTCACCGGGAGCCTCGACAAAATCCACTTCATGAACGGTGAGACAGGTTGGCCTGGCACTGGTGGGACGAACGCAGGTGCTGCAATCGCAGGTGACGACAACATGAAGACCTATTGGCAGTCCGCCGTCTGTGGTCTTCTCGATTGGGGTGTCGACCTCTTCTGGTTCGAGGCGTTCGATGAACCGGACAAGCCCGATGCGATTGGCGACAATGGTCAGAAGGCGAGTGAACAGCATTGGGGTTCGTTCACGTCGGACCGGGTAGCGAAATTCAACATGAAATGCTAGGCTACAGGACCTAACCAGGCTTTGCGTTTGCCCGCGTTTCTGCTCAGATCTGGAGTCGAGTCTATTGAGCGATAGGCGTTTGGTGTTTCAACTCGGAGATATCATCTTCAAAACACCAGCCCGAGCGGAGCGGAGCGTTGCCGTCTCTGACATTGCGGCTGGACATATTTTTTTGAGTGTACGGATTAGTCTATCATACTACCAGGTACCGGTAGTGAGTAGTACTCGAGCAAGATCATACCGTGCTGGACGGACTTGATCTTGGTCATAGCCACGTAAAATAAATAACCCCAGAACTATTCAAGCAGTCAGCTCTATTATCGATCGGACGGGCCTAACTAAACATCTTCAGTGTTCCGCTCAACCAATTGAGCTTCTCGAGCATCCAGTCTTGCACAAATATGAGGATGCTTTGCTCCATAGGATGTACGACAAGTATCGGCAGACAGAAGTCAGCTGCCAGTACCTAGACAGTACTATCAGAGAGCTTGCCCGATGTTGTAGTCACAGTGTACCTATGCAGTCGCCATGAAACGATGACAAAAACAGGTTGAATCAAAACACTCAATTATACACAAGCCAAGGTAGTACCTAGTAGTCACTCAGCTAATAAAATACGCCCAATATATACGTATGAGTACAGCATACAACCTTCAGATCGAGATCAAGGATCAAGGATTCTGATCCGCTCGTCTGCCCTCCAGGACCAATTCCACCCTCTTGATCGGATGCAGTAGCATGCCAGGCAGGCACATCCTACCCTCCCCAGCCAGCTCCGCCTGCTCACCACCATCATTGTTGAACCTCATGCCTAGCCATCGATGCCAAAGCACCTCCGGGAATCCCGCGTTATAATACCAAGTCGTGCCACGGAAATTGTGCTCTCGATCACCAAACACACTAGTGCGCGAACCGCCAGTGGCCCCATTACGCCCTCCATTGAAGACGGCCTGGAGATAATTTGTTGGCCATTTGCGGTCAATGTACTCCGGATGTGGCGCGTAGACAACCTTCAGCCCGTGATGTAAAGCGCAACTGGCCGGCCACATTTCGCTAAACATTGTGTGTTTCTTGACAGCCGTCTCTCGATGCATGGTGGTGAGAAGCCTTCGACTGAGTCGACTCGCCGTGATGATGGCCGTTCTTCGGGGAGGTCGACTGCGAGTGATATTGTACCCTGTCGTGTCGTCCGTGAGAAGCCAAGTGGTGCCATCCGGGTCGAAGAGGGGGTTGAAGGTGATGAGATCCGCATCCTCGCCCACACCCCAGGTATATTTGTCTTTATCGAATGAGGTCGGTGGTATTGGATCACTGTCAAAAGCTACGTCGTCGTCCAGCGGCCGTTCTGGCCCCCATATTGGCTTTTCGCCTTGTTGCTTCACAGCACCTGGAACGCTGGCGTCCTTAGCACGATTCAGGCTACTCCACAAATTGTTGGCACTGTTCGTGCCTTGTTCTGTCTGAACTCGAACCGTATGGCTGAAGTCGTCCCACTCACCGTGCTCTGAAGGAACGTAGAACCTGCTATCGCGTTCCCACAGCAGCTTCCGTGGCTGTGCCTTTGCCCATTTCGAGACACTGTCGAAGAGATGGTACCAATGGTGGGTGGCACGAATGTCCATTTCCCAATTCCAGAAGAAGTCATACTCAGGATGCTGATACGCAAAGTATTGCATTGGCATGAATGTGCTGCGGTAGACACCGTGTACTGGTAGACCTCGCATCCAGGTTTCCTCCAGGCCACCGTACATCAGCAGCATCTGTGTTTCCGTCCAAAGAGTGCCCATACCGCGAAACTCCTCGGGTAGCGCGTCTCGAAGGACACGTTCATAAGTTTCGTCATCGGAAAAGATAGGCACATCATTGCTTTTGACCTGAATAAGAAAATGAACAACATACTCTCCTCCGCTAAGCATGCTCAATTCTGACATGAGGGATCGTATGTAGATCTTGTCTTCGGGGGTATATGGGTAATCCCACCAGGTTCGAATCACAACAGCTGTTCGAGGCAATTTCTCCGTCCCGGCTCTAACGTTGACGGACCCTTTTGTCGGCATGGCCGAAAAGTCGAACGGCTCTTCTCTCTTTTGCATACTGCCCACTTGCATGGCTCTGAATTTTTCAATGCGAGGCGGGGGTAATTCCGTGAATCGATGCTTGTTAGCAAGAACACATCTGTGTTGAGCATCCGCCCATTTAATGTCCCTGAAATCCACTTCGGGCGTCTCCTCCCACACCGCATCAGCTCCCTCTCTTTCGCCTTCCTGCTGCGCGCCGCTGCCGCCCCGATTAATGCTGTATCCAAGTCCGTACGGCCCCAGTCGCCCAAACCGATCGTAGCAAATGTCTGTCCGCAGACCAAGCATCCCCGCAGAGCCCATGACCGGGTCGGGAAAGCCTCGAGGAACACCTTCGTAAATCCGGACCTGCGGGATTGATATGGTATTCTTCTCATCTAGGAAGCAGTCCACCTTTTCACCATGTCGGGCGATGTATTCAGGAGATGTGTAATTGGGGTAGGGGTTGAAGATTTTGCTGGTCGGAATTGCCCTTTTCTTCTTGTTTGAAGTTTCTGGCGGATTCAACGGCGGCTCTTCAGGCAGGTCCAAATTCTCCATTGGCACCTCGTCCTCTTTCCGCGGATACTCTGGCACATTGGAAGTTGAAGGTACCAAGGAGCGCACACCGCCGTAGTATCTCTCCAAAAAAGGAAAACTCTCCCACGGCGGAGGCTTTGGTTTCAACTTCTCTTCCTGAATAGCCACTTGAACCGCCTTGTCGGCATTCCAACTCATTCGCACCAGTGAAAATATGAAGATCAACAGGCCGGCCGCCACGCCTAAACATATCCATCGCATGACCGACCTGGGCATTCTACCGAGGTAGGGAGGCGAAGAAGACCTCTTCGAGGCATAGGCATTGTTTATGAGCATCGGCTTGTAGGAAGAGGAAGTCGATCGAGAAGTCGCGAAAGAAGGATCGTCCTCGTCTATTACGGCTTCGTGGTCATCGTCGCTGTTCAGCCGTGACCGGGTGAAGGCCTCCTTCTCGAGATCTGAGTCGCCTCGACTTCGTATTCGTGCCATAGATGTTGCGTTGTCTATTCCCAATGACGAGCTTCGCGGCCATACCATTGTCGCAAAACTGGTGGCCGCAGCCACAACACATTGTTACGTAGCTCAAGCTCTTGAACGTCGCCTGCGCAGCCAGGCAACTCTAGTCGCTCCTGCCAAAAAGAAACACTGTAGTCCACGTTTGTATGAAAACTGTTGTTGCAATGCGACTAGGGTGCAAGAGCACAGAGGATCGTAGGTCTCGTTCGGGGCAGCAGGATCTCGTTCGCGTCACACGACCATGAGGCGCTTGCAATGCTGGAAAAGGCGCAATGAGTAGGTACAGGCAGACAACAAAATATGTACAACAAAATATGGACACCGGGACGTGTGCTGTACAGAAGACGAAGTGTGCGGTGGCACTGGTGGTTGGTTGGTTGGTGGAAGATGAAGTCGTTCTCTTATCGCCAAATCTCCATGGTCCTGATGGCCCGTCCGTCAACAATCAAGCCTCCCATCGAGCACGGCCCGGTGTCTCCTGTGTGGCTCGTGTGGGTGTCGACTCGAGCCACTCGAGCCACTGTCAGGCGCAGTCTCACTAGTACACAATCAGTTAGCTTAACTATCCCAACCCAATCAGATATCGCACCTGCTTTAACCCACGCCCGGGATTATGGCAAGCACCGCATCTCAACGAATACTTTGTAATGACTCCGTTTTTGCAGCTACAACCTCGATAAGTCCAGCATTTGACAGTCTGACAGGACTGCTTTGTGAGTCTTGCGTGGACTCTCCAGGGTTGATATCTTTAACCACCATTAACAGGTCTTGTGCATTATGATCATTGCTTGTTGGGGAGTTTGATAAAAGGTTGCTTGGTGATGCAGTAAGAGCATTCTCAAAACATCGAGAGAGAGTCAGTGCTAGGCTGCAGCTGCTCGATAACAGCCTCGACGAGCCACAGCCTCAGCTTGTTTTAGAATGTTGGTCCTTGGGTCCGGTATGCTTCTCGAGATCACTCTCACTCTCTTCTAACCACTCGGTTCTGTGCGCTTGTCATGACGATCTAATCATCATTTCCGCTCGGCGGCAATCCTTCAACACCTCTGCCCAAGTCCTCCTTCAACTCCTGCCCACCAACCTCAAGTCGCTGACAATCCTGCAAGACGAAAATCATCCTTGCCCATTCAGTCTCACTGACATTCTTCCACGCATGCATGGTGGCTCGTTGAACCGCAACATCCCTTCTCTGCATGAGTCTGCGGTCTCCGCTGTCCAACACCATCTCGATGGTCCCTTCCAGGATGATACCATAGTCCAAGCTCTGCGTACGGTGCATCATACATTCGAAGCCTGGTGCGAAGTCGACCACACGGCATACTGTGCCACTAGGGTTTACAAGGCCTAGCTTTCCACTCGAGATGACTTCGTCGTGAGTCGTGAGGTCTTTGTCGCTGTTCAAATCGGCGGGAAACTGTGAGGTGGTGTAGACCACGTTGAAGGCCATGGACTTGTCGTCGTACTGACTCCATTTGCCAGGGCGGGAGTCCTGCACAATGGCCTTGCCAGTCTTTGGATCGTGGCCAGTGATCTGCAGTCATTCCGGTAATAGCATCAGCATCGTTTCAAGGACCACTGAGACAGCAACAACCTCGAGGCAACTTACATGAGTTGTCAAACCGGGCAGTGAGGTGGCCAGCTGATTGGGATTTGGGGGGCGAGATGAAGACATCTTGAGGCTGGATGGCGTACACTATGGAT
Source organism: Vermiconidia calcicola (assembly GCA_035928285.1). Classification (NCBI taxonomy): domain Eukaryota; kingdom Fungi; phylum Ascomycota; class Dothideomycetes; order Mycosphaerellales; family Extremaceae; genus Vermiconidia; species Vermiconidia calcicola. The sequence goes on from JAXLQG010000006.1 coordinate 988,490, forward strand.
CGGACGCGAAGGATGGTGTCCTCTTGTTGTTTGGTAAGTAGAGTACAAGAACGATTGTGCAATTGCCCATTCTTAACTGAGGAAAGCACGTCTCACACTATGAGTTTATGGTACCCCGCCTCTCCATGTCAATTACTCGGCTGTGCGACTTACCGGAGACTAACAACGAGATGTACATGGTACCGTGATTGCGCATGCCTTCTAAGGGATCATCGTATTGGGAGTCCCTCGTCGACTACGTACACACATTGCACGCCATGGTGGCCATGTCTGCATTATCTCGCTGTTCATGGCAATTCACCACATTCGTGATGGTCACGGTACATATCATCAATCATCCCTCCAGAGTCTACAGCACCATCTTGTACTCGGGATCCCTATCGTCGCCATACCCAATATATTTGTTATATTTACCTGCAGCCTTGTCCCGGTTGATCTTCGCACACCACAAGACATTCAACAAAATCCTGCATGGCGGGTTAGTAACAGGTGACGTGGCCCAGAGTAGAGCAACCTACGCAAACCACGCATATACCAATAAACCCAAGATGATGGTGTGCGATTTGTGGTATTGAGGTGCTTCAGTCGATGGATAAGTGAACGCTGTACCACCATGAGTATGTGTTTTGCCGGCTCGTTCGCGCAGGAAAACTTACCAGAAACGAAACCGCCGCAGTTAGCTATAGCTAATTGAAGCCCTGTCCAAGAATTAGTGTGCATTCTTGAGCCCTGCAATGATGGTTCTCAAATGGCGGCGTCAAACTTACCAGATGTGGTCGCGCGCTTATAATGACCAGCTGAGTTGTTGCTATTCCATACCAGCACGGGTGGAACGCTGGCATACAATCCTGTTGCCATCAAGAAGGTCATGCCGTACTTTGTGTTGTTGTCGTGTTCGCCGACATTGCCAATGACCGCATAACCAACGATAGCCAGAGGCAATACGCAGAGCATGACCACTCCTCTCAGCTTGAGACGATCGGACAAGAATGCCACCACCACAGTGATAACCGCCGCAACAGCATAAGGAATAACTGACCATAGTTGGGCTTCGTTGGCCGTGTAGCCCAGACCCTTGATAATGGTTGGCAGAAACAACCCGAAGGAATACAATGCGGCCAGGATGGAGAAATATGCCGTTGCACTCAACCAGAGCTGGATGTTGAAAAATCCACGCCTGACTTCTGACCAGCGGAATTTTTCAGCCCCCTCGCTTTCGCGGCCATTGGGCAAATGTGCTGAAGTGTCGTTATGCAATCTCCTTTGAGCAAGCTCTCGCTCTTCCGGCTTGAGAAACCAAGCTGTGGCAACACTATTCGGCAACAAGAAATATGAAGCAACCCCTGCAACGAATGTTAAGAGCCCCTCGATGACCAAGATCCAACGCCAGCCCGCATCGAGGCCCGCATTTGACCCAATTGCTGACAAGCCGCGGGCTAGGAGGCCTCCGAATGCGCCAGCCAGAGATGCGCTGGTATAAAACAAGCCGATCCGAAGGGCCATTTCACCTCTGGTGTACATCCCCGAGAGGTATAAGACCATTCCAGGCAGTAATCCGCCTTCAGCTATACCGAGAAATGCGCGGACAATCAGAAATCCTGCATAGTTATGAACGAATCCAAGACACATTCCAATAATCCCCCATGCTGCCGTCAAGAAGGCCAGCCAGATCCTTGGACTGGCCTTCTTCAGCACAAGATTGGAAGGTAACTCGGCTGCAATATAGAATGCGAAGAAGATGGCCAGCCCATTAGCATATTGACTGTTGTTCAGGCCGACATCGTCTTCGAGGCCGAGGATCTTGGCGTTGCCAACGTTCGTACGATCGAGAAAAGAGCATAGAAAGAGAATGGCAAGGACTGGCAGAATTCTGGACCAGAATATCAGCCTGATAACAGACTGGAGGAAGGAAGAGAAGGTGTACCTCGTATCCAGCTTCCACAAGAGCCTTTTGGTCAGCTTCTTTGTGTTCTCGTCATCGTCGAACCCTCTGGTCGGCTCGAACTCATCCTGGACGTCGCCTGGCTTCTCAACGGCGGGCTGCGAGTCGACTTTTGCCACACCCCGATCACGATCGTTTTTTGTAGCAGTAGCCATGGTCGCAGGAGATATTCCGTTGGTCAGGCGGATGTTTATCCAATGTCAGGATTCGGACAGATCCAACGGCGATTCTACGCGCCTAGTCTTATGCTCAAAGGATACCTCAGGTCACGCGATATACCTCAAAGCCGAAAGAACCAGAGTATCGTCAACCTGGCACAGAAGTAACTCGAAAGGCTTACCGTCCATCTCATCGTGTTGGGGACCCCTCTTTGTTCTTGTATCCCGTGGGATGGAATTTTGAAAGAGCCCTGGGCTACAAGGGCCTGAACGATCGTGTCTTGGCTGTCAAATCATACCTGTGTCTCAACACTTGCAAGCATCAATGACTGGAGACTGCTCGGGGGACCGCCGGCGCTCATGCGACTCAGAGCTTGGAATGGTGTTACATCAGGACAGATGCTGGACCCTGATATAGTAAGATCGGTGTCGATGACCGGCTCTTGCACTGGCACCTTCTTGCTTGATCGAAACCCCGCCAAAGACAGCGGCAGATTGGCCGGGCTCGAGAGCGAGCACCAGCGACCTTTAATTGGGGCGGCAGTAGAAGAATGGCCGACTCTGCAGTGATTTTTATGATTTCCGTCTGGCGGTCGTTGTTCTTGGCTCCGGCAGCCGGTCTTTCTTTTTGCCGAAGTTGTTGACTTCATCGTACCAGTTACTCCATGATGCTCCGTACCTCATTCCTGGAATCCCTCTATCCTCTGTATCTCAGGACATATTGGTGTGACTGTAGTTAGCCGGTCGAGCCTTTCCTTGAAGACAGCCTTGCAGCATCATCTCGCCCAATCAACGCCCGACGAGCTTTTCGTTCTACTGTATGAGTGACAAGGCCGGGGGCAAGGCGTCGTCGGGAGAAAAGCCGTCTTCCCCTTCCCCATCCCCATCAAGCCGGGCACTCTCCAAAGAGCTACGAGTACGCGTCGACCAGAATTGTACGTATAGTACGAATAGTACGCTAAGTTGATGGCAACACCTCCATTCCATTCCTTCCCACAACCCCACATATCACGAAAACATCCATTCTACCTAGTACAGTACATGTCTGGTCTTGATTATCTGACAACACCGAGCAACCAGCTCCTCGGCCAGCGCTTCACGTCATCACCAAGAAACCCAGCAAGCGGCACCATCAATCCGTCAACAACGAGAACGACAACATGTCGAAGCTATCCGAGCCTCTAAAGCATCTCATCAACGCCGCCCACGCTCTCCCGGGCTATCTCAAAGCACCACCATCGATCCGCTCCACCTACTCCCGCATCGCCAACAGCGCCCGAGACCATGGCGTCGGCATCCCAGCCTGGCTAACCATGGCCACGGCGACGACCATGACCATGAACTCCCCAGGCTCCATGGTCGAACTGTACCACCTAACACAATCCCTGCCCTCCCCACCTCCGCCCGCCGAAACGGCCGGCCTGATGCGCGAAGTCGGCCTGAAATGCATCTCATTCAACGGCATCCCACGCACGATCAACTGCCTAGGCGCCTTCCGCGAAGGCATGCCAAGGGACGTCTTCGACAGCATCCCATCCCAGCCGTCGCGCAAACTCGAACCAAACACCCTGACCGACTCCATCTCCCGCGGCCGCGCGCTCTGGGACAGCGTGTACAAACCATTCGAGGGCAAGTTACTCGACAAGCTGGCCCAGAGCCACCCCAACCTGCCCGTGCACATCATAAACGGACACTACTCCAACCTGTTATCAGACCCACCAGCCGACTCGCCCATCAAGGTCGGCCGTGTCCTCACCTCGCTCGTGGCCATCGCCTGCTTGCGCGCCCAGACCGGCGTCGGTCCCCAAGTCACAAGCCACGTCTTTGGCCTGAGGAAGGCCTACGCCGACGGCACGGCCGAGAAGGACATCGAAGGTGGGGAATGGCTCGCCACCGACGAGGGCAACCAGTGGATTCTAAACGCCATTGATGAGATCGTCCAGGGCTTGACGGAAGGCCGGGGAACAACTTTCGCCCCGGGCATGGGTGCCAAGCTGCAGGCCAAGTTGTGAGAGGCCTTCGAACTTACCTAGCTACCTGGTCAGGAGATAATTGTGTCTCGAGGCCCGCGTCGCGTCGGACTGGCAAGGCAAGCTAACTATACCGCAAGGATAAAAATATACTAGTATCTAGATTGGGTGCACGAACATAGGACATTTGAATGAAATCATCCCCGTCGCAGCCTATGCTCAAAATGCAACTTGCATATACGCCACATCTGACAGGAAAGGTATTCGCAAATGCTACAATGTTGATCCATATGTGACACACATTTGTCCGTTTATGCCCGCAATGCTAGCTACCTTATATATCAGTGCTCTGGTCTGACAATGTACGCTTTTCCGATATCTCAGATGTGTCTCTTGCTAAATGGCCCGGTCAAATGTCCAAAACGCCTCCATCTACATCCAGAAACGTTCCTACACGCGCCCATCGCACCCGGCCCCATCCCGCTGCCACTAACCTTTGTCGTAAACTGCGTTTTACCATAGCATACACATATCTGATTTCCTGGCCCGGCCCAGTCCAGCTCACTCCATCTTCCCCAAGTTCTCAGCGACCGCAAAATTCGCATCCGTCTTCTGCTTGATCTCGTCGACCGTCACACCGGGCGCGAGCTCGGTTAGTGTCAACGCGCCCATGGCCCTATCGACCTGGAACACACATAGATCGGTAATAATCGTACTCACGACCCTTGCGCCCGTCAACGGCAACGAGCAATTCTCCACAATCTTGCTCTGGCCATACTTGTCCACATGGTCCGTGGTGACGACGATTTTAGTCTGATCCGGGTTCGACACGAGATCCATCGCGCCGCCCATGCCCTTGAACACCTTCCCAGGGATCATATAGTTGGCCAGATCACCTGCAGCGCTGACTTGCAGGGCCCCGAGAATCGAGACGTCGACGTGTCCGCCGCGGATCATACCGAAGGACTCGGAACTATCGAATGTCGACGCACCTGGCACCAAAGTGACCGTCTCTTTGCCGGCGTTGATGATGTCCGGGTCGACTTCTTCCTCGGTCGGGTAGGCGCCCATACCCAGGATGCCGTTCTCGGATTGGATCCAGACTTTGACATCGGACGGCAGGAAAGACGGTGCGAGCGTAGGCATTCCCACGCCCAGGTTGACGTACATGCCGTGTTTGAGCTCCTTGGCCGCGCGGCGGGCGATGCGGTCCCGTCGGACAAGAGCCTCGGATTTGGCGTCGGATTTCGATGATACAGACGCCTCGGACTCGTAGCCGCTGTCGTTACCGCTAGGTCGGGTCTTCTTGATTTCGAGTTTCTTCTCGACGGTTGCTGGAACGATACGATCGACGAAAATGCCGGGTAGATGGACATCGTTAGGATCGATAGAACCGAGAGGCACAATGTTCTCGGCCTCGACGATTGTGAGGCGCGCGGCCTTTGCCATGATAGGCCCAAAAGCTTTGGTCGTGTATCTAGCCAGACCATCAGCCGTACATCTTGGGGCAGGAGGTTCTGTCTGCTCACCTGAATTGACAATTGCCAGCCTCATCGACTTTCCAAGCACGGATAATGGCAACATCGCCTGTCAGCGCAGTCTCCATAACATAGGTCCGGCCATTGAAAATCCTTGTTTCTCTCGGCTTCCCTCCTTCCACCACGACCGATTTCTTGGTGTCGGAATCAGCCGGTCCCATACGTGTAGGGATCTCGCCTGTCTGTATAAAAGTGTCTATACGTGTTACAGTCAGCCGTGATCGGCCGCCGAAGTAAGTGGTCAATGCTTACGGACTCCCGTCGGTGTATAAAATGCGGGAATGCCCGAGCCACCAGCACGGATCCGCTCTGCCAGCGTCCCTTGTGGGCATAGTTCAATGGCGATTTCCCCAGTCAGATACTTCTGCTCTAGCTTCTTGTTGTTTCCCAAGTAAGACAGGATGCAGCGGGTGATCTGGCCAGACTTTGTCAGGGGCGAAAGCCCACCTGCACCTGCAGCGCCGGCGTTGTTTGAAACAGCAGTGAGGTTGTTCAATGAATCAACGCCGCGTCTGTGAATAGCTGCAATGATGGTTTCTGACAATATCTGTCAGTATGAAGAACATGTCGTGTCGTTGAAAAGAGAGGATCGCATACCTGCTGTACCGCAAAGCCCAAAGCCTGCGCTAAAAATGGTCGAGCCTGACTTCAAGTCCGCAACAGCCTCGTCCGCATCTTTGAAGAGCTTTGATCTCGTTCGGTCAATGACAGGTTGATCGCCAACTTCCTGCCATCTCAAACGTGAAGAGGAGAAATATCGAACATCTCGTTGTCTGGAAACACAAGACCTGATGTTTGATTGGCGAACCAATAATCTGCGGGGAAGGAAAGTGTTGACGTTGGAGCTGGAAGTCGTCCGGATGTCGTTGGCGCAAAGCAGTAAGGTCCTTCTCGCCGCCATTGTGGTCGAGTTGGGCAGGACTGGTTGTATGAACGATGTGTGATATGCCCGCGAAGCACAATGTAATCCAGATATATTCCCAAGATCAAAAGTGGAAGTTCACAGTCGGAGGCGAATGGAGCGAGATCGGATAGAGGTTCGGACAGCCCCGGACAGCTCCGGACTTCGTGGATCTGACCCTCATCCGAACTACACGTGACCGGCTATTGATCCATCGGTGATATTTCTGAGGCCGAGATGTGAGTTGCTTGTCTGTGGGGTGAGAGATATGTATGCGATAGGGGATATTGCCGACGAGGTCAATGGCCTATTGTGTATGCTGCCATGTGCCAAATAGAGACGATGTGGGACCATGCGTATGGAGAGCCTTATATCAACGTATATACATATGACGAGTAGGCAAATGAGCTTGTGGCTACCAGTTGGATGAGATAGCCTTGCAAACCAAGAATCTTCGGCTGGGGTTGCTAATGTCGCTTTTCGTCCTTTGGGCCATCATATGATACAGTCGTGGTAGCTGCTGTGCATCGTATGGCCAAACCTGCGAGGTTGCTGACCCAGATATACCCACAAGGCTCCAAAGTCAAGAGCAAGGTCCGGGGGTTTCTCTGCTTGCAGAGCATTGACGTCGACAATGGCAAAGTCTGGATCTGGAGGACAACCATTCTGGCTCGGGTGAGCCAACAATTCGAATGCTATGCCGTGGAACCTACTGACGATCGATAGTGGTGCTGCCGGTGCGATGGCGGCTTGTTGCAGTATGACTCCCTCCTTGCGCTTTCCACATCGAACAACACTGACCGAAGTCCAGCGCATCCACTAGACCAGACAAAATAGTGAGTTTGCTTCGCTCTCAGATCATACCCAAGCCTGATCTTTCTCGCAGTCGAATGCAAGTTATTGCAGCCAGACAAAACATGCTGAGAACAATGATCCAGTTCGCAAGTCGCGATGGTACGTGTGTCGTTCCGGGACTAGTTCAGTCATCAGAACCTGACACCTACAGGAATACCATCGTTGTGGTGGGGGATTTCAGCTTCAATCCTTCGACAATCAACGTATTCGACCGCAAGGTTTGGCCTGTACAACTATTTCGCGCGTGAGGCTCGACAATGGACAGGACAACAACGTCTTTCTAGTCCGATGGAGATCGCATGTGCCGGTGCAGCGGGCGGACTTGCTGGACTTATTGGGAATCCCACTGAGGTTTGTGGTGGGATGTCTTTCGATTCCGTTGATCGTTGACGTTCGTTCTCAGGTTGCCCTGGTCAGAATGTGTGCTGATGGCGCAAAATCCCCAGCGCAAAGATTCGGATATGCGCACGCTTTCGACGCCCTTCTCAAAATCGGTAGGGACGAGGGTGTCCGGACCTTTGCTAGAGGTCTAGGTCCGAATGTGGTTCGCAGCGTTATAATGAACGTGTCGCAGATCGCCACGTAAGTTGCAAATTCTCTCGATGCCGTTCGATACTCATATCTTTCCGGTTATTCCGCCGCAAAACGCGCCTTGCTGTCCAACGAGACTCTCGGCCTGAAAGATGGCATGCCCACCCACTTCATGGCCTCTCTCCTCGCAGGCACAGTTGCCACCACCGCCTGCGCGCCTGCAGATGTTTTGAAGAGCAGAATACAAAATGCTGTGACAGTTGACGGCATAAAACCAGTAAGACTTATATCTCTTGCTCGCAGTTGCAGGCGAAAATTGACCCAAGGCGTAGAGTGTGAGCAAGATCATTTCGGAATCATTGCGCACTGAAGGGCCGCGTTTCCTCCTCAAAGGCTGGACTCCTGCGTGGCTGAGATTGGCGTAAGTATCGACGTAAGCTGCACCTGGTGCAATACTGATTTGCTCTAGGCCGAATACCGTCCTCACGTTTATCTTCCTCGAACAGCTCCAAAAACTTGTCGACTTGTCGAGGGGGATGAGTTCTGCGGAACCCCTGCCTGTGGCGGCCTCTTCTCAGAAAGCCTGATTGACTATGATAAGATTTATGCGAATATACCCACCTGAAGAGTTCAAGTGACGTTGGGCCAGTCCAACCAATCCATGAACATTGTTTCGTCGAGCTGGAACAATTCTTGTGATGCACTGGCATTGTTGATGGCTTCCAAGATTTGGTCGTCAGTCATGTCAAAAACATAAGGCTCTGTCGGAACAGTTGGCATGCCCATCGCTGTGGCGTTGGTAGACGTATAGTCGATGTTTGGGTCGTGTTGCGCCATTTGCTCATGCACTGCAGCAACATTGGCTTGATGGTCCTCCGTGGGCTGCAAGGGCGAATTTTGCAGGATTCGGCGGATGTGCCTGGCGAAAAGAACGGACAATCCCTTGCGATGCCTGGGTGTACTGCCAATCCGCTCAAGAACCTGAGTGGTTTCTTCGATGAGAGACCTGGAATTGGGAGCCAAGATTGCCCGATTCCCGAGCGTGGTGGTGCCTAGTGCCAAGGCAAAACATGCTGCAAAAGAAACCATGATGACAGTATTGTTCGGCATGGATTTGAGTCGATTCTCGCCTTGCACCGCCGCACGCATGACGTTCATAGCTGAAGTAAGGCCCGCTGCACGGAAAAATTGCTTCACATCATTTGATGCCGTGGGGTGGTTGACGACGTTGCAATAAGTGGACAGTTTCGTATGCGAAGCCAAGATCTCGACATAAGGGGGCAATTGTCCTGCCACAAATATTAGTATAGCCTTGCGAGTTTGTAGTGCTGTTTCGCTCTACCGTCTCCTTGTGTGATCTGGCGGGACCAAACTGCAAACCATTGCTCGAAGAACCGGTCGATTTTGTCCTTGAGACTGCGCGAAAAATCAGCTTGAAATCACAATCTCTCGAATAGGACGTACAATTTAACCGCTGTCGAGCCACCATTGACACCTTGACTTCCATCGCAGAACTCTCGAACACTTGTGATAAGGCCGACCTACGCACAGTCAGTATTGCTACCGGCCACGTCCGGAGCCGACACCTACCAGATCACGTCTAAGCACGGCGGCAGAGATGACACTTCCATCCCACCGATCTGCAATATCCGAGATATGCCACGTGTCGCAACTTTCGATTAGAGGTCCAATTGGAACTGCGTATGGTCGTCCTCTCGCCAGGCAGACGCTAGAGCTCAAGGGTTAGTCGGGTCAAGTATGTACCAGAACGGGGACAAGCCGTACCCTCGGTCAAGTACGAATAGGGCCAGATAAACTCGCTCCCGAGTCCTTAGTAGGCGTCGTCCCCAAGCTGATGATGGGTCGACATTCGGAAACCCATCGATTTGAAGAGCTCTTGCAGAATCGATACAGTCGGCCTTGGCAATTCGGTCTAGGAAGCCCGCAGGTCGAATCGTCGGAGAGGGGACCACAATCTTGTTCAACGACAGATCCAAGGCTAAGGTGAGTGCTGCGGACAAGTATGCGCACGTCTCGTCGTCAGCCCAGTGTTTTGCAGGTGTCATCCAGGGAATGTTGACCATGAACGCCAGGACAATCTCCACCGACCTGTACCTGTTATGGATAATGGTCTGTACGAGTTGATTTCTGTGGTTACATAGCCTTTTCGACAACGCTTCAGCTTTCGGCAGGAACAAAGCAGAAGCGGCCAGAATGGACGTGAATAAGAAGGCCGACCTTGAGCGCACAAGCGCAGCCGTATGAAGAGTTGGGTCCAAGCCCCATCTTGTGTGAGAAAGGCGTTCATAAAAGAACGTGAATAAGGTGTCCGCCTCCTCGGCCGTCACCAGACCCAGCTCGATCGGGTCGAGGTCTGATGTGTTGTCCAGATTAGACATAAGCGATCCAAAGAATTGTTGCAGGTCGGCATCCGCTAAGTTGGATTCATTTGTTGCTTGATGTACCAATGCGCCGGCGGGAGATGTGGACATGTTCGTGGAAGGGGATTGACCAGGCAGTACGGAGGCCATCGCAAGCAGCTGGAGTGGGTTATCAGCATTGTTGAGTGCAAGCTCATCGGGCTTTTCGCCCATTGCTACTGGTGACACTTCATGAGTGGTTGGTGACGCGCCATCTTCTTTTCCTATGAAAAGGTTCGCGCGTGATTGGACGAATGGTTGTGGGTTGCCAGTACTGGGAGTGTTCGAGCTGGACTGTCTTCGCAGGGGAGAGGCTTGAGGTGAAGAGATCAGGTGCCGTAGATCCGCCTCAACATCCAGACCGAGACCTGCCGAACCCTCTTTGGAGCGCTTTAATGCTTGTTCGACCTGATAAATCGCCTTCTCCAAGCCAGTCCGTTTACTTGACGAAGTCAGTACGCAATAGAAGCATCTGGCCGTCATAACATACTTCTTGACACCTTTGTATCTTCCCACATGATACTCGGGCGTTACACACTGTAAGCCAGCTTGTTGACATTTGCGACAGACCGTGGCGTGCGCGTCGCGAGTACATTTCACTTTGCTCCGGCGACACTCGAGGCATGCTGCTTGCTTGCTGTGAGGTGAATTCGCTGCAGCATTTTGACCGACTTCGGAGCTAGTATTCATGCCTCGTTATACGCATATTCGAGTTTGAGCCTCATGTACGTCCAGATGACGAAGGCCAAGTTAGCGCCACTCGCGGCACTGGCAGTGTGTTTAGTCGAAATGTTTACAGAACAACAATGATATGTATGTCGCTCGATATGATGCACAGACTGCGAGAACCGGATACTGAGAGCCAGGCCTGTAGTCGGAAGAAAGGTTGAAGGTATTGGTTGGGGACGAAGGAAGATCGGACGCGAACCTTCCCCGTAATGATGGAGCCGAAGATAATCGGCCACGTGATGTGGTGCCCCGATAGCAAGTGATTTTAGGGAAGGCTAGCCGAGCCTGGGGCCTGAGAGTACCACGACAAGCCCACCATAAAACCCGTGAAGCCCCCATCATCCCCATTTCACCCCAAAAATGCCCAAGGTGCCTAGGTAGGTAGGTAGTAGGTGGGCTTTCTCAGCTCACCACGGTCGATATAAGCACACGGGCGAAGCCGGCTAATGTGAGATGAACAAACTACTTATCCAGGGCATACTGCATATAAACGGAATGTATCATTTCCAGGCCCCGTCTAGTGGTAAGGCCTTTGCTGATATCAGCTCATACTCTGTCCCTGGGCCTTGTGCCGATTCTTCAGCGCAAACTTCCATTCGTTCGCGATCATTCCAACCCAAAGCAGTATCAAAGAGCACCCAACAACGACCGTTATCAACAGTGTGACGACACCAAACCAGTAGAAGATCTCCCACAGATAGTAGCCAGAGGACTCCTGTTCCGGCTTTGCTGCCAGAGCCACCTGCATGGAATTCAAGATGGTCGTCACCACAGCAAAAATGAACAAAAGCGGCCCATAGAGGCGCGCAAAGTACTCGCCATATTGCATGGGGATATGCTCGTAGTAGAAGCGACCAAACAAGATGGGGGCGTAGAAGTTGAGCCGGGAAAGACGGATTTCCCCATAGTGATATCGAGCTGAAGCCTCGCTGTCCTCCAGGAGCTCCAGATCGGCCAAGAAAATTGACAGCTCCGCCCAATTGACCTTGTTTGGCACTAGCCGGAGGTCGTCTTTCTGGGCAATCATGAGGTCGGACTCGTGTTGTATGAGATGGCGGTATGTACGCAAAAAGCCCATTGCCGCACGACGGATTTTTAATCGCTCAGCAAACGAAGCATCTTGGGGCAGGGAGATGGATTTCCAGAGACTGTGCGACAGAAGACAAATTGGTAGCGGCTTAATGAAGATGCGATTGTTGATCCATAACAGGTGGAGACGCGGGTCTTCCGTCACGACAATGTCCCTTCCCTGGACCTTCTGTCTGTGAAGCGGATGGACATTCGCGCTCGACGGTGTTGTTAAAATCCACAACCTCGAAGCCATGGCCTCAAGATCAGCCGCCCAGAATTCCTTGCGAAGAAACCTCCCAAGGGCATCGAGATCAGACAGGGGAATCGTTGGATGACCCGGGACATGTTGGGTCACTCCCGCAGGGCTGGCAACATCGAGATCAGAGCAAAGTTGATGATCGTGCGGAAAGGGTGCATGCGTCATCATAGCAGGTTTTGCATTTCTGTCAAGCTGTTCATTGTATGTATAGCGGACGAGAATTCGATATTGCTGCTGCACAACAACTGCGTTCGAAAGAGGCCGTTATGATGGGCTGCCAAGTCATGCATGGGACATGACCCCTGGCGGCTATCACAGGCACCAATGCGACGCCTCGTGGTTCGCATTCAGCCTCACGGCTGGCTGCGAAGCTGGCTTCATTGAGAGCTCTTTCGAACACGGTGTTCACTCAAAGAACATACCGCACAGTACACAGCTACTTCAACTACACAAACAGCAAGTGTCTCAGGTGAAGTACCAAGTAATGGTGATGATCATCCTTTCCAGCGTTGAATCACTCGAGTCGCTTACCTCAGCCGCAGGTCCGCTGCGTGACAGACACCGACACAGGACTGAAGGTGCTGTGGCCGACACAGAGTCCAGGAAATACAGATGGAAAAGACATCGAGTGAGTAGTACAACCTTCCAAAAGATTCCCGTATGTGACTGACAATTTGCAGTATCGTCGCCGTCCATGGCCTCGGAGCGCACCCGGACGAGACCTGGAGCAAGAACCGTGGGACCAAGGATAATCCTCAGTGGATAAATTGGTTGCAAGAGGAGGGGATGCTGCCAGCGGAGGTGCCAAACGCCCGGATCATGCGGTACGGATACAAATCAACCTGGTTCGGCCCAGACAGCATCGGGCAGTCGGCTCGGAACGTGGCAAAGAGGCTACTCCACGTCCTCGAACAAGAACGAGAGGTAGGAAAAACCGATGTTTTGGAAGAGATATCGGACTAACTAGAGAAGAGCTGCGTTGATCGACCTTTGATATTCATTGCGCATAGCTTTGGAGGGCTAGTCGTACTAAATGTCAGGTTTACAGATTCATGACCAGGACATTGACTGACAACAAGGACAGGCTGTCTGTGAAATGTACCAGGCCCGAGACAAATCTTCTGATATCTTCAATGCAGTGCGAGGGTTGGTCTTTTTCGGCACACCATTTCGGGGCGCTGTGGGCATGAGCGTAAGTCCAATGGTGCAGGCGGCAGCGCAGGAATACGAGAAAGAAGACATTGAGACCAAGCCTCTCGAAGTCCTCGAACAAGGTAATGAGTTGCTTCAGACCCTGCTGGATGATTTCCAGGCGTGGGTGTGGCCGAAAATGCTGCAAACACAAATGGCATGTTTCTACGAACTCCAAGCGAGTGAAATCGGAGGCATCGTTGGAAGGCAGAGACGCAAGGTAACAAACGGGCTCGGTTGATCTTCGAGTCGTGCTGACGTTGCATAGACCATTGTGGTCAACGAGTACTCGGCATCCCTAGACTTATCCGAACGAGTGTCGAAGTATCCTCTTGAACGCACACATTTCAACATGAATAAGTTCGCAGGAAAAGACGAGTTCGATTATCGGATAGTGGCGAAAGTGGTACAAGGTATAGCGGCGAAGGCCCAGCAGCCGTCTGCGGCAGTACCGCTATCGCCCGGATGTATGTAACTGCTATTCTTCTTTCCAGACTACCTGTGTTTCTGTTCTCTTCAAAATCCCGTGGAACAAGCTACAAGACAACAAGAGTACTGTACAGATGACGAAGTGGACTGGTGTGGGATCCTCGACCGGCAGAATCACATCTTGTTCCCCATGTCTGCATGACGCAGCTTTGGCCTGGATATATTCACGTTCATGCGAATGTTTTAGTCCTTGATGCCTTCCGACTGACAGGCGCATAGCAAGAATCCAAAAGGTTTTATGGCACATGCCTTTTGCTGAGGACGACCTACAAGAACTCGTTGGCCGCGATCAAACACTTCGAACCCTGAATTCGAAGCTCTTCCAACCGAAGAAGCGTTCAAGAGTTGCGCTGCTGGGCCTGGGTGGTATGGGAAAGAGCCGTCTTGGAATGGAAGTTGCATATCGTAGGAGAGATTCACGACCAGAGTGCTCAATTTTCTGGGTCCAAGCAACAGATCCCTCATCATTCGAACGGGACTATCTAGCAATTGGGAGGCTGATGGGGATTCCAGGTCTCGAACAGAATGGAGCTGACGTCAAAAGCCTTGTGTGTAGACACCTCGGCCAGGAATCTGCCGGCGAATGGTTACTCATACTCGACAATGCAGACGATCCTATACTGTGGGCAGACGAAGATCCAAGCACAACAGACACATCGTCTTCCTTGATCGAGCACCTACCTAAAAGCCGAAAAGGATCAATACTTGTTACGACTAGAAGCAGGAGAGTGGCTTCGCATCTTGCAGGTAAGAATGTTGTTGAATTGGATGATATGAATATCGACGACGCCGAGCAAATGCTCAAAAACCTGCTTGAGAAACCGGAAATCCTCAGCGATCATGAGAATACACTAGAGTTGCTGGATCAGTTGACGTGCCTCCCTCTGGCAATTGTCCAGGCAGCTTCCTACCTCAACAAGAACGATGAATCTATCAAAACATACCTGAAGCTGCTGCAGCAGCCCGAAGACAACGTCATTAAACTTCTCAGCGAGAATTTCAATGATGAAGGCCGATATAAGACAGCACTAAATCCCATCGCAACCACTTGGCTGGTATCCTTTCGGCAGATAGAACAACAGAACCGCCTCGCCGCTGACTACCTGGCTTTTGCGTCCTGTTTGAGCGAAAAGAACATACCACAGTCTCTATTTCCTCCAGCCCAGGCTGAGAAGGAAATGGTTGACGCCCTTGGGGTTCTCAGAGGCTATGGTTTTTTCACAAAGCATAATAACAGTGATGTCGATGACTCCTTCGATCCGCTGTACGACATGCATCGCCTGGTCCGGCTCGCCACTCGCAATTGGATGAGGAAAGAAAATACTCTGACAACGTGGGCGGCAACGGTTTTTCAGCGTGTGAGGGCCACTTTCCCAGTGGTGAATTGGAAGACAAGAAATATCTGGATGTTGTATCTGCCCCATGCACAAGTTTTATGCGACTCGGAGCAATGTCAAGACTTACGGGAGCGATTTGAATTGCTCTTCAAGATGTCATGTTGTCTCACTTGGTCCGGGAAAGATAATGACGCGGGTGGCCTGCTTGAAATAGTATATCGATGGGCTGAGCCTACTCTGGGCGACGACGATGAATTTAAGCTCGAAGTATGCATGACGCTCGGAAATATTCTGTTAAATATGGGTAGATATGTTGAAGGGGAGGCTTATGTGAGTCGAGCCCTTGAGGAGAGCAGGAAAGCCCTGGGAAGGGAACACACGCAAACTATCTCCTGCATGGGGACCATGGGCACTATCTATGTCCAACAGGGCAGATGGCAACAGGCAGAGTCGGTGCTGAAGGAAGGGATAGGAATTGGGAAGAAAGTGCTGAGACCTGAGCATCCAGATATGTTGTCAGCCAGGGCGGAACTCACCCATGTCTATGCAGAGACTGGTCGACTAGGTGAAGCAGAGACAATGCAACTTGAGCTGCTTGAATTGAGGGAGAAATGTCAAGGGCACGAACATCCGGACACTTTGATTGCCATGTCCAAGTTGAGTACGATCTACCGAATGCAAGGTCGGCCTGAGAAAGCCGAGAAACTCAGTCTGGAGGCATGTAAAGTGAGTGAGCGAATACTTGGGCCTGAGCACCCCCTGACGTTCTATGCTCTTACTGAGCTTTCCGTGGTATACTACGACCAACATCGGTGGAAGGAGGCTGAAGAGATCGCCTGGAAGTGCTTCGGCAGGTCAAAAGTGCTAGGCAGAGAAGCTTGGCAGACACTAGTAAGTATGGAGCTTTTAGCCTTAATCTGGAAGGAACAGGATCGGTTGGAAGAGGCCATTGCGCAGATGAGAGAATGCGTGGAGGCTTCCGCTCGGACTCTCGGTTTGGGGGATCGGCGTACAAAGCGTCGTTCAAGTATACTGGACATGTTGCAGCAGCAATTGGCAGCGCAAGCAGGTGATGCCCGTCCGCTGAGTACAATTGAGTCGAGTTCTCGAGTTGCTGAGGAAGAAGTCGATGAGGCTCGGGAGGAGCCCGGGAATCCTCAGGGAGGTACCGAGTCTTCTTCACGTCAACAGCAGCAGCATGGACCGCAAGCGCGACAAACTCAACAACAGCAGAAGTCATCAAGACGAAAGCAGTTGTTCAGTCGTCTTGTCTCGAGAAAGAAAGACAAGCCAACCGAACCGGGGCCATGATACTGGCGTACCGGACGATATTTTAAAAGGAAGTTGTTGAAAAAGATTAATCCTATTACTTAAAGCTCTACAATATATCTAAGGTAAAAGTCTATTCTATAGGCAGCTTCTGCATACGTTTGCAGTCAACCGTTCGCGGTGAGGTGAAAGAGGCATTGTCCAACAGAAGTGCCAGCAACAGTCACAAGAAAAGGTCATGCAGCATTCGCAACAAGATGATGTATTCATTTGTGTACGCCCTGCCGCGCTCTAGACGCCAAAGGATCACCAATTCCATCGTATACTACGTCGTACGTTGGCATCGAATCCCGCCAGCAATGCAAGCTCGACCCTGGACGCCAAAGGGTTACCAATTCCACCGTATACTACTTCATATGTTGGCATCGATTCCCGCCAGCAATGCAAGCTCGAAATGATGCTAGTTCGAAATTATCGTGAACGCGGCCCGTCTGTGTGCAGCAGCCGCTGTCGGAAGGCAAGGTTATATACGAGAATATGCAAGAATGATTGCGAACCATACTTGAATTGGATGTGACCTTGACGCCCCTCAGAACGCCGGGTATCGTAAACACATAACATTCGTCAGACGAACGGTGATCAGAAAATACACAGTTTCCTCAGTCGAGATCCATCTCCTCCTCAGTCCCTCCCCCAACAAGCATCTTCCTCTTCCGTTTCTGTCTGATTCTCTCCTCGCCCACGACTCTCGACGACTCCATCTGGCTCTTGACCTCTTCGACCATAGGCTCCGTCTCTGCTCTTGCCGCCTCGAGATCCGCCAACTCCTTGCGGATGAGATGCTCTCCTTGCGCAATAACCTTGAGATCTTGCCGTCTCTTGGCCTCGCGCTGTGCCTTCCCACTGAGTCTTCTGCGTGTGTAGACACGTTCTCTCCGTGCTCTGATCTCTTCGATGCGTTCCATGGCCTTCATCGTCGCAGCGACTAGGTTGCGGTCATACTTGACGGGGGCGTTGCGACGCTTGGCGAACTGTGAAAGAAGTAGGTTCTGATCCACGATCATCTCTTTGCCCCGGAGAGCGCGGGATGTCTTTGTCCATTTCAGTTTACGTGGTTGACGCTTCATCTTGAAGTTCTTGTGGCATTTGGAGCGGCAAAAGCGGAACAATTTGGCATCGTTGCGGACGAAGGTGATTCCTTTGGATGGGTAGACGGGCCGAGAGCAGAGATGGCATGTTTCGATCCTAAGATTTGTCAGGGATTGTACGGGGAGGGGGAATTGGTCGAGGGGACTAACCTCATGGTTGCGGTGTGGCTCGAGGAGCAACTGAGCCTTGGATATGCGAGTCGTACAGGGCCGGCAAAGTGCGAACGGCCTCAGGTAAGCGGATATAGGTCGGTTCAAAGGAGTTTGTCGAAGAGCACCCTACCGGATGGTCAAGTCGTTTGGTTGCAAGAAGAACCTCGTGGTCGTTCAAAAACTCCGCAATCCTAGAAAATTTATGCCAAGATTTCTCTGAGCCGGTAATCAGCCGAGAAGCCAATCAACAGGGTCCGCGCCGAACCTCCAAGCGAGGTCATCTTCCCGCGCAAAAAGTCACCATCATTCTCGAAGGGTCGACGCAGACTAGCAACTCCTCCAGCTCGACCACGACGACACTTCGCCCAGGCTCTCATCCCTTACCTTACGACACTACGTGGCTACCATCCTCTCTTCTACACGCAGTATCTGTTCCGACTGCTTTCAAACCAATAGATGGCATCAACCGTTGCCGTCGGCGTTGGCATCGCCGCCGCAGCTTTCTTCGTAAGCCTTCCCTCGCCAGCCACTCTCTCTACGTCTACCCACAAACTAACAGTCGACTGCAGGGCCGCGCCGGTCTTGTCGCTTTTCGCCGCTACCGGAATCCGAACGCCGTGAATGCTCTCGGCAAAGCATTCTACAAAGGCGGCTTCGAACCGAAAATGACGAAAAAGGAAGCATCCTTGATCCTCGACTTGAGCGATCGAACGTTATCGAAGGAAAAGATCCGGAAAAACCACAGGGCGCTGATGCTGGCAAACCATCCCGATCGAGGGGGGAGTCCGTACCTTGCAAGTAAAGTCAATGAAGCGAAAGAGTTTCTGGAAAAAGGTGGATGAGAGTGATACCAGAATAATTGAATACGCGGAGGCGAGGACTTTTCCCTGCGCGGCATAAATCCAGACGAGTCGACATACCGCACTTGGAGGTTCGCAAAACAAGGACTTGACCTGGAGCAGGCCGCACTGGGAGGCCGCCGAGCTACATTTTGCAATCATGGGGGCATAGCGCTGGAGTTACGGGTTGATTTTCAAGAATGGGGGCATGATCTCTGTCATTTTGTTTATATGCGGACATCAAGGAGACCGAGAAGGGAACTGAATGTCTGAACATCTCCTCTCGACGACGATGAAGATCTGGCTGCTTTGTCAAGACTAGCAGCAGTGGGCGGAGAAGTCAAAGGATCTGAGATATATTGCTCAGGAGACTCTTGATCCTCGAAGACGAAGGAGCTGCAGATTCCATTCACAGAGGGTTCATGGTGGTTCGATGACCGCATCTAACTATGTCTATATAATGTACAACACAGTCAATCCACGCTCCAATGCGTCTAACTAAAGTAGGTAATCTGCAACGCCAAATTCACGCAATGCCCCTGGAGAACCACAGCTGAATGCGATGCTACCGGCTCAACCCTCCACACCTCTTGAACAAGTCTTCCAGAAACGCATTAAACTCGTCTTCCTCTTCCCACATCAACACATGGCCCTTCCCTTGCCAGACCTTAAACTGAATGCCCTCACCGAGCTCCTCCTTCAACAACTCCGCATGATGAAACGTAATCATCCGATCATACGTACCATGCAACACGGCGATCCTCTCTCGTCCAACTTGCTCCGCGATCTGCGCTATCTGTTTGGCACTCTTATGATGCCATCCTGCCGCAATCGCTTGCAGTATGAACCCTTTTCTCGTGAAGCCTTCTTTGTCGTGACGCTTGTCCAGCTCACTTGCGGCGAAACGGTCGCGGTTTGTCGGATAATTCAGCCCGGAGTCGGCGGGTTGTTCTGTGTCTGGCTGCTTGAGAAACTCGTCAGAGAAGAGTCTGTGGGCGATCTCGTCGAGTTGCACGTCGATGTCGCGCGGGATGAACATGTTGATCCGTTGCCGGAGATTCTCGATAAACGGCACGGTGCGGACGAGTCGAGGAGCCGTCGACACGAGACTGAGGGATGCGATGTGTTGCGGGATAAGGAGCGCGACTTCTTGGGCGATCATGCCGCCCATACTGACACCTACGACGTGCAGGTCTCGTGTTGGTGTTGGTGACGGTGACGCAGATGTTGACGATGATGATGATGACGGAGGGAGCCAGCCGATATGTCGTAGCAGGTCGATTGCGTCTTTGGCCATTTCGGACGTCGAGTACCTGCAGCTCGGCTTGTCGCTAGATCCCATGCCCCGGTTGTCGTAGACCAGTGAGGAGTATTGAGAAGAGCGTTGGTGGCCAAAGTATTTGGTCTGGCGTTTCCAGGCCGTACAGTAAGCGCCGAGACCCATTATCCACTGAATGCATGAGTTAGAACGCATTGCGCAGGAGAAGAGACAGACATGTAGTAGACATGTTGCAAAGGATAGACCATAGCACAATATCTTCGTAGGGGTGATCGACCACGCCTTGCTCCGCGAGACGACCATAGAGCCGTATCGATGTCCAAGGTATCAAAAGCCCATACCGCAGCTCTCGACGCAACCTCACCTTCTTCGAAAGGACTCCATACAATCCGTACAGTATCATGCGAAAAAAGAAAACACGTAGGTACTCACCACAAGCTTAACATCCCCCGTGCCATGGATCTCATAATGAATCTTGAACGGTCCACCATTCCGCCCCTTCGCGACTTCACATCTTCCCTTCTTCGTCGGCGGCAGGTCCCAATTAAGAGTGTTATATGCAGGATGTGCGAGAACCTCGGCTGCCGTGAGAGGCATTGTTGTTAGCACGCTCCCAAAAGAACACTGCTGCCTTCTGCACGTGCTGTCCCTGTCTCCTTTACCTCACGGGCAATATCAGTAGATCTGGATCGAGGCGCTGAATGAATGACAGCCCAGTGATTAAGGTCTCGTGTCCAGCAACAACCTGGAACCCAGCACTGTACGTGATAACGAGGCGAGACTCGGGACAGATTGTTCCGGCGAAGTAGTATGCGCATCAGTGCAGTTTTGCTGTACATCTACAATGTTCATCGGAGTGCCTCGGCATCCGTGAACAACCTCTCATCAATGTTGCAAGGAGATGCTATCGGCCAGGTACCTTAGCACACATGGAAAGCTGACGCACAGCCTCGCATGCCTCGCTATGCAGCCTGGTCCACCAGGCCTCTCTGCTCAGGCATTTCAGGGCAGTAAATCAGGTACCCAACAACAGCTTTAGCCCTGCCGAGGGTAACCTGGTATGCGGAGAATGACACTGGCTACACCTTCTCCTCACTGGGGGAATGACGACGAACGTGTCTTCTCGAGCAGTTGGATACGAAGATATAGATCCAGCTGTCGACTGCCTCATGTGAACAGTATAGGCTCAGTGCGTGCTGAAACTCGATTGAACACCCCAGTACTTTACAGAGGTACAACACAAACAAAGGAGGTCTCGAGGTCTGACACTTTTACATGGCATGCATATAACATCCGTTCAAGCAATTAAGAAAAAGAGAAAATGTCAAGCCAGGAGAATGCCGTCGCCTTCATAGGTATGCCCCTTGCCACATCCTTCGATCCCAAGGCCTCAGACACCATCAAGTAATCTACCCACCTAACAAACGAACCACAGGCCTCGGCGTCATGGGCTACAACATGGCCGTCAATCTACGGACCAAAATGCCCAAAGAACAGACCCTCGTGGTATGCGACGTGTCCGAGGCCGCAATCTCCAGATTTCGAGAGCAAATGAAAGACTCAGGCCCCGTCGTCATAGCGAAGACCGGGTCCGAAGCCATTCAACAAGCCGTGAGTACTAGTATTTGAGTCGTAGTTCTCACACAAGACATATAGTGCTCATACTCATACATCTTGGTGTGCCAGGACACCATCATCACCGTCCTCCCCAACGACGCAGCATGCGACAGCGTCTATCTAGACCCATCGACCGGCATCCTCGCCGGCGTCAAGCAGCAACCCAGCTCTGGCTCTTCACCGTCCAAAATCGCCATGGAATGCGGCACCATGAGTCTCGAGATCATCAACAGAATCCGCGACGCCTCCGCGCAATGCGGACTTGCGTTCGTCGACGCCCCCATCTCCGGCGGCCCCCTGGGCGCGAAAGCCGGCACGCTCACCATCATGGTCGGATGTGACGAGCCGCTCTTCCCCAAAATCAAGCCACTGCTCGCATACATGGGCACCAGCATCCGACGGTGCGGCGCCGTGGGCTCCGGCACGGCCTTCAAAACCATCAACAACTACATGTCCATCACGCAGGTCCTCGTCGCAAGCGAAGCCCTGAACATCGGCGCGAAACTGAACCTCAACATGTCGGAGCTGATCGACACGATAAATTCGAGCAGTGGTCAGAGCTGGATCACGTCCAAGAACAACCCTGTGCCTGGCATCACGCCCGGCGGCGCCGCGAGCAACGACTACGAGGGCGGGTTCCGGATCGAGCTCGGCCAGAAGGACCTAAAGTTGGGCGTGCAGTTGGCCAAGATGGCTGGTGCGAAACCTCTTTTGTCCATCGAGACGCTGAAGACGTTGGAAGAAGTCGCAAGTGATCCTAGATACGCGGGGAAAGATCTGCGTGTGGTGTATAAGTGGTTGAACGAGCAGTAACTTCAGGTAGCTACTCGTACCTAAGGACTCGCTTATTTACATTGGGCACAATTCAAAAATGAGCAGATGATATCCCAGGTAGCTAAAAAAGAAATCTTGAAGTTGAAATGAAATCCCGAGCTGAGAGCAGTAGCACATGTACCTAGCTAGTTCTGATTGGTCCGAAGTTTTATTCCCTTGTCAATGGCTCTTTCCGTCAGCTTGTCGTCACCAACTCCCTATCCCTAGCCACAGGTCATCGTATAATCTCTTCTTGTTAGGCGATTCGCCAAGTGCAATGACTATCTTATAGACACATTTATAGTGTGATGGAACAAATAGACCAGCAGTAGGCCGGTCAGATCTGAAAGTTGGCCAAGCCATGATGAGGTCGAAACCACAGCCTTGCCAACATGCATAAGTACCTCAGGTAGGTAAATTTAGCGAGGGTGTACACAACTCATAGAACTCATTGCAAAATCGCAGGACCCAAAGATCAAGGTGATAGACAACATCAATAACAGCTCAGTGCGATTCAGCCATATTCTACATAGTAGGACCCGTGTGAGGAATCGGTTCAGTTTCCACCCCTGGACGAGCTGGAGAACTGGAGCTCCTCCGTTCCTGATCAGCGCGACGCAAATCGACTCCGCCGGCGACCCCGTACCAAGAGTGGAAAACCGACAATCAATACGCTACTGTGGTTCCATGTGTGCAAATCGCGATGATCAAAGCGCGGGGATTTCGTGTGGTTGACGGCCATCACAACATCATAAACAGTCACGAAAACCCAAAAGTCCCAAACTCAAAGACCAGAAGAGTTTCCTACAGAACATGGGTGTGAGACAGGGGAAGCCATGCAACATTCGCCTTTCTCGTTTCTCCTCACCTGCATGGAACAGTTGAGTTCAAGTTTGCGTCTCCTCTCGGTTCTTCGGTTCTTCAATGATGGATTCCAATATCATTTCATCCTACTAAACTTGGCTTGCTACGCCTCGTAGCTGCTTTCCTGTAAATAGCCGATAACTCCAAATTCGTGATAACATATTGTGACGCCTGCTCAACGCAATGACCAAGACAGTCCCACTCACTTTAACCTCGTCGACTGCGTCTCGTAGTACGAGTCAACTCATCGGTGCTTTCAGGATCTGTCCACGGAGCCTGGGCTGGTAGTTTTCTCTCTCTGTTTTCTTGTAGCACCCCAAAAAGATACATAGAAGATATGTCGCTTAATCCTCCAAGGAATTCGTCTGGTGAAAGAATGTAGGAAACATTGGGTCGTTATAAGGAATGGAAAGTCTCCGTCGTCGACTTTGTGGCACGCTTGGTCTTACTCCTCCATCTTGAACATCTCTTCGTCTTCCATGTTGATGTCTTTGTCGTCGTGGGTTTCGCGGTAACCGCGCTCATCGGAAATGTTTTGGGTCAAGGTAGGAGGATGCAACTGCAACAAGGGATTATATACGTTTGTCAATGTACTGTCAGACGCCTTGCTGTTAAAAGACTGGTACTGTTGTGGCAAGGGTGGCACAGGTGGCACATCAGCGCCCAAATAGGTGGGTTTCGTGCGAGGTGTGCCACTGAAAGTGAGGCCGGCCGTGGCTGCTGCAAGCGTACCATCATCGGTGCCAGATGTGCTGGGGCGGAAGTCTACCCCAGAGAACCTGTGTGGTGGAAGGCCAGGAGACAGAACGCTTTCGGCATAGGAGCTCGAGGGGACTGAGCGGTATGAGCGAGAGAACCCTTCGCTGACACTGAAACGCTTAGTGTCGGGGACCGGGTAGGCAGCTTCGCTCATGGGAGGTGGCGTGGTCTCAACCGAGCTGACCTCATCGTGCATCTCGGACGAGGAGAAGCCTGGTGAGTCAGAAGATCCCTCGCTGGGGTCGATGGCAGATGCCTCAATGTCGGACTGAGCCGTTGGCAAACTTTCCGTGGTCATGTTGCAGAGAACCGAAGCAGCTTCCAGCAGCTGAACCTGCTGATGCTTGGAGATGAGCAGCTTGGAAGTAACTGCCCAAGCAGGATCATGTTCCCACCTAAACTCTGTCAGTACAAGTCGGGTCAACTGTCTAGGTAGACCCTACAAATGTTTTGTAAGACAGCTGCTGTGTTTGTATCCCTTGCCGCAAGTATCGCAGCGAAGGTCAGATCCCGACTTTTTACCCTCGCCCTTGATCAAGTATGAGCCGTCACTTGCCCTCCTATTTCTAGGCTTGGTGCTCATGCTCTTGGACGAATGTGCCAGATCCTCCTCTTGTGAGTTGTCCTCGAGGGCCTCGTTGTCCTGGCCATTACGATTGCTAGAAGTCCCATTGAAGTATGAGTGCATACTAGGTCTAGCACTCATCGAGTGTGATTCGGTAGTCTTCCTCGAGCCCAGGCTCCTTCGATGATTGTGCAATGGCATGGCTGACACGTCTCCTTGTTCCCTCAGCGCCGCAGCAATCGCAGCCTGAGCAGTTGTGGACGTGATGACACTTTTTCGACGATTGACTCGGTGAGAAGGGTTCGTAGGAGCCAAGGAGATGGAGTGGGAATGCTGTCTGGCCGTGTTAGACGACGGCCTCGAAAAGCTGCCCGAGGCAGGACGAGAAGTTGGTAGATCCTTTGTTTAGAACTAAATGTCAGCACGGGCTTTTAAGTCGAGAATGGGCCATGCGTGTCCTTTTGCTCACCTTTGAGGACGCCATTGTGGGAGAATATTTGAGGAAGTTATCAGACGACCCCCGAGCTCAAAACTTTTTGTAGTCTTGAAACCTGAGAGCCGTCAAGAGATGGCAGCAGTCAAGGCTTATGATTTGGTGGGGGGTAGATCGACCAGGCACCGGGGAATTAATGGAGCGCGAGGGGTTTGCTTTGTGTTTGTTGACTCGTAAGGATGGAGACGATTGAGAAGCGTGTCGAGGAACCTGGGTGCTGTATTTTCTGGTACCGAGTGTTTGAGTTGATGGGAAGGAGAGGATTCTCAGGAACAGAATGTGTGAACCGTGGTTGTAGGAGTGTGGGAGTGCGGAACAGGTGGTTGTGTGGATTCGCGGTTCGGTGGTTGTCCTCGGGAAGCGTGGTCGGCGTGCTTGTGCTTGTGTGGCTGTGGAGAGATGAACGGACAAGGACAAAAAGAGGAGCTGCGACCTGAACACTTTTTTTTTGGTCAAGGGCCAAAATTAATCCAGATGGACATCCATGCACCTGCTGATCGCGCCTATTTCAGTCACAGTCCAGTCAAGTTGCTCCTCGTGCCAGAAGGAGAAGCTAAACTTGTTCCGCCTGGCGTCGTCTGTCTTCTGTCTTCTGACTTCCACGGCCTCGAGGCCTTTGACTGGTTCCTTGCTGCGCTCGCTGCGGGGTCAGCCCGTGCCTGGACCTAAGCGTTTGCAGGAAATTGGTTATCGCCTCTCAGCTTGGGGCATGGTTATTGGCGACGGTTTCAGCGGGGAGAGCGTCAGGAGAGATTGACGTTCTGCCAGCGATAAGCACTCGCAAAACGAAGAGAAAAGGATGAAGGAAGATGAAGCAGGCTGCGGTCAGAAAAGTTACATACTATGTACGCCAGACTATGGTCGAATGCGACCCATGTACGGAGTACTATGGAATCGACCAGCCCGATGTCGATGAGCCGGGTCAGATTTGATGATGGATCACGGCAAACATGGGTAATGAATAAGGCCAGGGCACGAGCATACGAAGCATGGGGGCAGTTTTGGAGTATCAAGAGTCAAGACCAGGTCATGGGTTCAGGCATACCGGGCATGCTACGACTACTTCGTACTGTGGCTGCTTCACGTCGAATCCCAGCGTGAGCGTGGCGGCAGAAAAGACGCCATCAGTCTCGCTTTGTACCTGACTAAAACTTGAAGGGCTTCGAAGCGCCAAACCAATATGGTCCCCCCTCACGACGGCACGGACGTTGAGCAACTTCAAGTTGTCTCAGAAGGCAAATACCTGCAGATGATAAACAATAATGCTCAGACACAGCTGTACACGAAGCAACGAGATAAACCTTCCAGAAGTGGCGCATGGGAAAAGCAGGTAAAGCCATGCCTGGAACCTGCTAAAGGATGCCCGGGACAGCAAAGGAATCAGGTATCAATCCACCCCCCACTGTAACCGCCTCAGGCAGTGATAGGCATACCGGCAACCACTGCAGTACGAGCTACCTACCTATTCTAAGGTAACTTGCCCAGTACTAACTACTCCATATCCTACGCCCAGTTGATTGTCACTGTTCATTGGAGCCCATAAGGATTGGCCCAGTAGCTAAGCGCAGTGGCAGGACATGGAGCTCGCAACAAGCATATCGCCCGCGTGCGGCTGCGGCAGGACCTCGATGTCGTGGCTGTTGGAGTCGTGTGGAGGCAGGCCTCGAAAGGCCACAACGATAGGTGCGTGCCAGGTGCATGCAGGTGGAATCGTCAAACCAAAGACCATCCTGCATCTTGCACCATGCCGAAGCCGTCCGTCGAATTGCATGCGAACAGGTGCAGCAAGGTACGCAACTAAGCTAAGCACCTTAAAGCCTTGGGGCACTGGTCACCCACTGGCCACTGAGACTGGCAGCTGCTGAGGTCGCCTGATTGCGCGAGGCGGCAAAATCACGCACTGTCCAGTCCACAATGTCGTCATTGAGCACCTGGAAGATACGGCCTGGTCCCGTGGTCTCTTGGTGGTGCTTTCAACTTCGCGGTATGGTAACTCGTACCCCATGAGCGCAGTCAGCTTCTGTACTTAGCCATGCAAGGCCCATTAACTGCGTCATCGGTTTCAATAGATCTGGACACGGCACGGAAGCTGTTGAGACTTCGAGTCCCAAATCAATGGTGCAAGAAATGATGGTCCGTACTCAAACAGACCAGTATCCGAATGGAAGGATACTGTCTCCGAACACACAGGTATCTATGGAGCACGCCATATGGAGAGTATTTGACAAATCAGAACCTGTCCCAGGAAACGAGCGCCCGTCCGCGTGGCCTGGAGGGAGAGCGACAATCATTGACGATCCCTCTGGAATATTTTTTTGGGGATGTCAAAAGGTGAGACCAGACAAGAGGGCTCACCAGGCCATGTTTGTTACGACGCCGAATGGCCGGAAAGGGGTCAATAATGAAATTGTTTGTGTGCAAAGTCCGATGGGCTCGATTATCGACGGACGCTTAACCTCCTCGGTCAGGGCCTAAGTCAAGCCCCAAACAATCATCTTTGTGCACCCCGAGCACCCGAAGCGAAAGGACAGCGGTGCCAAACTCGTGTCTGTTGCACTAAAGAGCGGGGTTTCAGGCGAGCCTGAGTTTGGCTAGACTCCCCCAGCTTCGCGGCAGCTTCGCAGGCATGTTGCTGGTAAAGCCGATTGGAGTCTGTGCTCGATCAACCCAAAAAGTTATTTCTTTTGTTGTTATGGATTCCAAGGCCTCGAACATGGCACGGCAAGTCACTGAAAAGCACAGAAGATTCCTCCTCGGTTACAGCGTGAAAACCACAGTGAACAGGCCTCCGTAATCGGACTGATTGAGCCGCTTCCAAGGCTCTAGTTCACCTCTGCTATCTTCTGTGTTACCTTATCATCTTCGCTTACGGAGCACTGATAACAACCTTCAAAGGGTTTACAGTTGACAGCGACCCCTGTCTGAACTCCTCCTCAGAAGTCCTCCTTTGAACGCCGAGGTGTGAATCGGCAAAGGATATGCCGAGAAGCCTTCAAATTTGTAATTCAGTACACGAAGGATGCGGCATCGTCGGCTTGACGCTTGAGGCCCGACTACTGACAGACTGTAGTACATAACAGTATGCTAATGGTGACCCAACTCCTGCCATACAACAGAGCAGATATAAGAAAAACCGCCTGCGCCTGGGTACTTTATATTCCGTATGACTTGCTTCGTGAGCCCCTACACCCCACGCCGACCTGGTATGCCCAGACAGTGAGGAGGGGTTATGATGCCTATACTTTGTTTTCTCTCATTCCAGGCACCATTGAATCGAAGCTTTGTCCGACCTCGCAACTGACCAGAAAACTATGAATCTGATGCTACATCCCTTATACTACGGCATTCAGCCTCAGGACCTGGTCGCCTTATTCCCATGTTGTCTTCAGCCTCGTATTAATATAGATGTTCCTCTTTATTGCAGAAAGCCTCACTGGTCATCGCCTCTAGATGTGGATAGGGTTGCCTATGCGCTTACTCAGGGCTACGCAGGTACTCCATGCCTGACACTGCGTCTATTGGAAGATCTGTCCGGTGACTAGTACATCAACATCGCAGTGACATTTGAGGTAGCAATGATATACATACGGCAGCTCTTTTGTGGTCGGACTTTTTCTCGTTCCCTGGGACGGCTGCAGTCGCTCGTTGCCCTTTTCTTCTAGGTGGCTTGCTCGAAGATTTGATCGCATCTCGCTAAGATCACCTTGCGGACATCCACTCCCCCTATCGCACGGGGTGATCAGTCCGCTATGGATGGCGCCGGACAGTCAACAATAGCCTTGAAGAATGTTAATCATTGTTTGAAAGACATGCAGTGCCACCCCTCCTTCTTTCATCATCGTTATGAGTTTCAAGTCTTGACATCAGAAGTATAATATCGATCACAACCTGTGTACCTGCACAAACTATTTCGTAGCACCAACCCCGGATCCTAGCCTGGTGCAGCCATCTGTTCCAGGGAGCAGGGAACTGTGAAACCCTCCGAAATCTTTCTGCCCTGGGCCCTGCGCCGGCAGTCCTACTGTCTAAACGTCAGGATGGCAACACAACAATCCTGGGCGGCCTGGCTACTCGACTCGTATGCCTCATCAGTCTCGCCCGTCACCTCAGACTCTCCCTATCGTCACCACGACGACTCGCCTTCCATCTCCGAATCCTCACATGCCACATCTTCTCCTTCGAGAGCGTCCTCTCTGAGCCCCATGTCCTCGATCTCCAACTCCTCCGCCTACGGGCCATACGTACGCACCGGCCGCGGCGGCGCAGGCAACTTCACATGGCAAACGGACCTCAAACCCGCAAAGTCATCGGCGGATCTTGACCTCGAAGCCCAGAGCACCAAGCAAACCTCGTCCCTCTCCGACCGTCGCAAAGCAGCCGCGAAGCTAGAAAATATCAACACCAACCGCGCAGTGTCCCAACAACACACGCGCCAGTCTTCCACGCAATTCTTATCCGTCGGCCGCGGCGGCGCAGGGAACTATACATCGTCGACCAGCGAGATTGCGCCACCGAAACGAAGTCCAAGTCTGCCCGTCAGCCTGAGTGCAAGGAGTGCGAGTGGCAGTAGGAATCCCAGCCCGACGAGTTTGCACTTTGTGCATCCCGGACGAGGAGGTGCTGGAAACTATGCCA
The DNA here is from genome assembly GCA_035928285.1 of Vermiconidia calcicola. Lineage (NCBI taxonomy): Eukaryota > Fungi > Ascomycota > Dothideomycetes > Mycosphaerellales > Extremaceae > Vermiconidia > Vermiconidia calcicola. Next base: position 1,018,315 of record JAXLQG010000006.1, read on the forward strand.
ATGCTGCGGACGTGGGTTCGCGCAATGAAACGGAGAAAGAGCAGGAAGAACGACTAGCCGCCGAACAGAGAAGAGATCAAATCGCAGAAGAGGTCGATGGCCTATTGCAGCCACCGCCAGGAGCGTGGCTAGGTGGAAGGAGGAAGAGCGAGATCATGGATGAAGTGGTGTGAAAAAGGGGATCACGAAAGTCCTTGATGAACATTGCACAAACAAGAGAGCGCCCGTGATGAAGACATTATGCAGCCAACGGAGCAGGGAAAGGATCATGGAATGGTGTTATTATCCAAACACACTTCCTGTGGTTGCAGATTTTGCACAAGTGCTCCTTCACAACCCTGCCCGACCTAGGGCTCATCCTTCATCTTCTGCATCTCGACCTGCACCCCCGGTGCATATACAGCCTTGGCTGGACAGATCAGCCACTATACCGATGGTCCCCCAACAAGCTCCAGTGGTCTCCGCGACGATTTGAGCTCGTCAAACGGAAGCACCCCAGTCAAGCTCTTTCGACGACCGATGAGCCGGGCCTCATCTTACTCTGCAACACTAGGAATGTCCTGACAGGCGTCCTCGACACAAGACGCGGCCGCGGATGAGTTCGAAACTGCGTGCAGACCTTGGCGCAAGAACAATTCCGCTGGTTATCGCTTGAAAGCGTCACACCCGCGCAGAAGTTAGTGATTGATCCAGGACCGCTAGGATTTCTCTTTCCGTCCATCCATCCATCCCAGCTCGACATCAAACACTTATCATGTTTTGGCCCGACAGTTCCAAGCCGCACACACATGGCCGGCGAGATAGAGAAAGCACGGCAAAGACCTATGCAAGACCAGCTAAGCTACCCTTGGCCACTGCTAGTAGGGTGGTCCCTTGGTCAGAGCTGCGAGGAAGGGCTCTTCCCATGACGATCCGATAGACTGCGTGATAACCACTAGCGAAAGTGAAAGAAAGGTCCAGCTGCTCAAGCAACGAGCTTGACTTCTGATGCCCGCCGAGCCGTTTACCCACCTTATGCATTACGAATCTTATATCTACGTTGTACTAGGTGACTCGCTGTGGCATGCATGAGAATCAAGGTACACAAGACAGGACCATTGGTTCGAAACCTCCTGACGAGCAAAGCCACGTTCAGCGAGTCCACTCCGCGAATTGTCACACGCGGAGATCTGTGGCCTTTGCTTGCAAGACTACCTTAGTAGTGAATGGACCAGGCACACCAGGCTACAGCCCGAGTTTTCCAGGATAGCTCAACGCAGAAACATCTTGATTGTCTTTACTGTGTACCTAAGATTCATAGTTGCACCGGACATATTTACCTGGTGCGCATGTCCTCCAAACGCACATACTACAAGACAAGACACCCAATCCCGTCCCAGTATCAACTTCCACATCGTTTTCACTACTATATATAGCAAGGGAGCTGTTCTTTCAATCATCTTTCAGCGCTCATCTTGCACGTCCTCCTCGCCTGTGCACAGTACAGCCCGAACCCACCGCTAATTTGCCTTGGGGTCAAGTCCAGACCCGTTGTCTACCTTAGCTGAACACCTTGTCGAAGTACTTCATGAAAGTGTTCCTACGCACACCACAACGTCAGTCACAATTCACATTTCACATCCCACATCCCAAAATAACCTGCACCTCCCCCTTCCGCTCTCTCTCTCTCTCTTTCTCAATTCTCGATGGAAAAGGAAAGGAAAAACGGGCGCTCCTTCAATCACCAACAATAAGGAAAAGAGGGAAAACTCACCTCGGCGGCTTCGGCACATAATGCCTTTCATACTCGTCCAACTCATCCATATCCTTCCTGAGATCCACCTCCTCCGGCCTCAACCACTTAGTCTTCTTGATGAATTTCCAGCCGAAAAACAAAACGGGGAACACCCCGATCATCGTGTAACTGAACAGGAAAGTCGGCACGTCCCAAAACCCGGGCAAGAACACGGTATACCCTCCCACGAAAGTCATGATGAAAGTCCCCACGAGCGCGTACCACGCCGCAAAGGGCTGCCACCAGGACTTGTAGGGTAGCGTATTGCGATCGATGCCCTGGGCCTCGAGGGCCTTTTTGAACTTGATGAACGTGAACGACATGACGGCGAAGTTGATCAGTTGCGAGGCCGTCACCTATAATTTTGCCACAAAGGGCGACCATGTCAGCCACGCACATTCCGCATGCAAAGAATAGATAGCAAACAAGACGGCAAAAAATCACACACACACACACTCTCTCTCTCTCTTATCCTCTGATGTCGACTCGGGGGGGCCGCGGAGGGAAGTGGAAAAGGTAACTTACCAAGTTGACAAACCAACCCAACACCACGGCCGAACTATTGCTGACCTGCAAGAAGCTCAACAAGCTGATCAAAAGCACCAACGCGACACAATAAATAGGCACACCATTCCTCGTGCACCTGGCAAAGATCTTCGGCGCCTTGCCCTCGAGCGCCAGCCCAAACAGACTCCGACTCGCACAATACACGTAGCTATTGCCCGCGGAAAACGCACTGCCCAAGACCATTGCATTGACAATGTGCGGCAAGACCTTGATCCTCAACCTGTTCATACTCACAACATACGGACTCGCCGCGGCACCCGGCCTGCCCGTCGAGAACGCCTCGGTCAACTCGGGGTCGTCGTAGGGCACCAGAATGCCCACACAAAGCGAACCCAGCATGAAGAAAGTCGTCAACCGGTAGAACACAGCCTTGTAAGCCTTCGGCAGGACCGTGCGCGGGTTCTCGGCCTCGCCCGCAGCCATGCTGACGTAGTCCGGCCCCGCGATGGTGAAACTCGCCTGGATCAGACACTGCAGGAACCCGAGGAACCGGCCCAGACTGCCCTCGTAGTACAGCTCCGTGAAACTGCCCGGGTTGTTCCAGTACCGAAACCCGAACCGGTCGCCGAGTGGGTTGCCGCCGAGCATGACGATAAACGTGTAGATGATCAGTCCAACGATGAGCAGGACCTTACCCAGGGCGAGCCAGAATTCGGATTCTCCGTACCATTGGACCGCGAAGAGGTTGATAAAGGCGTAGCAGACGATGACGATGGCGATGATCCCGCCGGCCGGCACGACGTCGCTCCAGTAGTGGATGATGACGTTGCAGGCGACGATTTCGAAAGGGACCAGCATGGCTTCAAACACGAAGAAATTGTACCCCGCTGCCACGCCGAAGGCTTCGTCGACGTACCGGCCTGCGAAGCGGATGAACGGAGAAGAGATGGGGAGGTAAGTGACCATCTCGGCCATGCAGTTGGTCACGCAGAGGATGAAGGTGCACCTAGCAACAAGTATCAGCGTCTCCGGCCAGAACGGTGCATAGTGGGCGTCGCGTTCTGGCATGTTCGTTCATCAAGAAGCTTGAGCGCGTCCGATCGGGTAGACTGCGCTGGGAGGATATCACAAACGCCGACGTGAAGAACAAACATGGAAACTCCTCCTCTTTCCCTCTGCTCGGTCATTCTTGGAAGACGAGGCTTAGATGTGTTGAAGCATACAAGACAAGCCTCGCCGCAGTGATACAAGCTTCGAAAGTTGAAGCACTGGATAAGCCTTGCCGCTAAGACCCTTTTTTGGTCTTTCTCGGCCAGTCTCTGACTCGAATACGAGCCTGCCACGATCCGAGCCGCAACATCTCTCTCAAATGCGAAAAGACCAAACACAGAGCACGCAAATGCGAAGAATACGCCTTCTTCAACCTGGGCAAAAGAAGGAGTGCGGCTTGTACTTACCAAATCGTAAAGGCCATAAACAAGCTTGCAGGTCCTCCATTCAGCAGACCGCGTCCGATCTGGACATACAATGCCGTCCCGATCGTGCCACCAATGCCAATGAGCTGGATATGTCTCGGCTTCAATTTGCGATGGGTACTGTCAAATCCGACCTACGCGAATTCGCAAATTCATCAGCCTACACAATCCTCCTTATACTCCCCACAATCCCTCGACGGGTCAAGAGGTACGTACCTTGATGCTCTCGGCATAAGGTGGCGCCTCTGCAAGCCCGTAGTTGGCCTTCAGCGACGCAACAACCGAATGCTTCCTGCTGTCCGAGTGCGAGCCTCGTCGGATATTCTCCTCATCGTCAACCGAATGAGTGCGAACGCCGCGAGAGATGGGCGTTTCATCCATCATGTGTGGAGGCCTGTCCCCTCGATTGCCGTCTTTCTCATTGTAGCCGTAGTCGTGCGCTGAAGTAGACATTTTGGGGCTCTCCAGGACAAACAGATGGACAACTTGACCGGGAGAAAAAGCAGAGAAGGACCCTACATCAGCATGACGGCGTCTCGTGTATTTAATCGAATGTTAGCACTCCATAAACCTCGGGAAGATCTAGAAAAACAAATGTCACTGGTGTCCGCCGTCCGACAGGCTTTGCCGCAGTGGCACATTTGGCACGGCACAGACATTTGGCCATTTGCTTTCTGTAGCATCTTGCAGTGGGCTATACAGTACCAAGACGCCCGAGAGGTCTGGGCGTTGGCTTATCTCGAAAGAGATCTTATAACACAGTAGCCTGATTGAGTGTCGTGAGCTTGTGGCTCCGATGGAGGAGAATGAAAAGAAGATGAGTGGTAGGAAGTATGGCTGGGCTGACGATGAGCAACCCACCACTTCTTGGCTTCTCCCACCCATTTCCATGTTAAAGCGAAAATCCTTGCAGCTGGGTGCTTGGTTGAGCTTTCCAAGCTTCTCTCATCCACGACAGCCCCGGTCCGTTATTGTCAGCTCCGGCCTCCAAGTCTTGGTCGATCATACCCTACTATCGAGCGAGCGCGGGAACAGCTCGTGGAGCTCGCAGTTTCTTGCCGGCTGCGATTCGCCATCTGTCACCCAATCTGCGTGCTTGGTGATAGTGCAATCCCCTGGCCCGGATTCGCTACCTTGTATGTATACGGTATCTCGACCCAGTCCTTGCGAAGATACTGTGCTACATAATTGCACTAGCTGAATATCGTCAAGACTTCCTCATCGCTGCACTCCAGGTTGCTTGAAAATTTCCAGACAGGGGCAAGATCTGACCAGTTGTTCGGATCCGAAGGCGACGCGAGGCTGTTCCTTACCACAGTAGCTGTGTTGTAGCTCCTTTCTAGCTTCGACGAGATCACGACGGCTTTGAGACAGTGCTTGACGGGTCCTTATCACAAACTCATACTCTTGTACGATTAGCTCCAGGTCAAAGTCATGCTGGCCTTGTTGACTCTACCAGTATTTTGGCTATTGCCGACGAGCTTGGTTGCACGGGAAATCGTATTTCCTCCAGTAGCACCACTTCAGGCTAATGAGCATGGCCAATATCGATCCTCGGTCAATGATGAGAAACAGGCCTTCTCAGACTTTGAGAGGTTCGCTGGTCTAACTACCTTCTCCAATCTTCCTTGGGTCCATTGCTTGTCACCGGAGGCGGATGTAGAAAAGTACGATATTGCCTTTCTAGGAGCTCCCTTCGACACGGCCACCACGGGAAGACCAGGGACCCGTTTTGGACCGACAGGTATCCGATTGTAAGTCACACCAGCTTTTGATGTGCTTTGATCTTGGCTCCTGGAAGCTCAATTCGCGTCTCTGCTGGTATTCTGACCTGTTGACAGGGGCTCGCGAAGAATTGGAGCTCCTATGGCATGGAGTCCGTACACCCACAACAACACGTTTCTCGAATGGGCTCGGATTGTAGACTGCGGGGATGCTCCTCTGACCTTTCTCGACAATACTGTGGCTCTGAAACAGCTCGAAACAGCCCACAAGACCATATCAGGCCGTCCAGCAAATGCAACAGAGTCCTCCACGGTCCCTCGAATCATCACGCTTGGCGGTGACCATACCACGACGTTAGCAGCTCTGCGCTCGACAGTGTCACATTGGGGGCCCGTCAGCGTGATCCATTTCGATAGTCACATTGATACCTGGGATCCCAAAGTCATTGGGGGAGGTTTCTCGCATTATGCTGGAGTCAACCACGGGACTTTCCTTCACATTGCGCATGAAGAAGGTCTTATCCTCAACTCTTCTGCTCATGCTGGGATTCGTGCTCCTGCCATCAACAAAAAGTATGATTGGCGGAATGACAAACGCTGTGGGTTCGAAATCACCACTGCCCGGGATATTGACAAGCTTGGAGTGACTGGCATAATTGAAAGACTCAAAGCCCGGGTAGGTGATACGAGTGTCTACATTTCAGTCGACATTGATGTTCTGGATCCCGCCTTTGCGCCGGCTACAGGGACCTCCGAAGTCGGTGGGTGGACGACTCGTGAGCTTCTGAGCATTCTGGACGGCCTTGAAGGTCTGAAGGTCATTGGGGCCGACGTGGTTGAGGTTGCTCCTATCTACGACAATCCTGGAGAGACCACCGTCCTGGCTGCCGCCGAAGTGGCTCATTCTCTCATGGGCCTGATGGTTGAGACTCCGGTGAAGCCGCTAACAAAGGAGTAAAAAAGCATCGCACTTACCTATACTCCGTATATAGATGTAGATATGCCTCTCGAATCAGTAGGTCTGTTCATATGTCCACGTGCGGCTCAGAATCCGAAGCGCCAGCTAGTCAGACCGCGGTCGTTGTTCCGTGCTCGCCTATAGCAGTGCTGCGGGGTAGAGACATGGCGAGATGCTGATCGAGGTAGCTTGGTAGGCACAAACCTCGTATTCGTAGAGGAGTTTGTCGTGTACTCCGTACCTTGTAGCGACTGGTCAACTGGGATCGGCCTGAGAAAGTCCTCGATATGGATGGTGGGTGTGCTGTGTCATCAATGACTGCGTCAAGGGGACTTCCCGGTCGAGGTTTCGCAATCCAGACCCATCCAGGTGCCCATCACCACCCATTCAGGCCCATCAGGGTTCAGCAGTATCGCCCGAGTCGCCTACCCTGCCCCCAGCCGAGCCACCTGGGTGCCAATACAACCCAAGACAGGACACCCCTCTCTACAGTATCTGCAAAGGTCACTCGAGCACTTTCGCCCTGTTGTGTTCTGACCCAACTCCCGACTGCGTGTATTGTTACCATCTCTTGACTGATTTGGCCCTTGTTACCTCCATCATTGCAGTGACCGATATCAATTGAGGTTGTTAATTTCCACGCCAGCAACATGACGGATCCGACCTCACCCAGTTCCTACTCCGAGAACAAACGATTCGAACCGAAAGTCAAGATCGAACTAGCCGAGCCGAAGGATACTCCGATCACACTAGAAGAGTTGAGCAAATGCGATGGTAGGCACAGCATTGCGCAGCCCAATCCGTGTGCGACAAGAATATGTTACTGAGACTGCGATTGTGTGTGACAGGTACGAATCCGGATAAGCCAACATATGTTGCGATAAAAGGAACCGTCTTCGACGTGTCCAAGAATTCTGCCTATGGAGAGAAGGGTCAATATCATGGTGCGCAGCAGGCCTCTTTCTTTGGCAGCCTTATAAGAGTCCTCTGGCTTACCAAGTGTGTCCTTTTGTGCAGTATTCGCCGGAAAGGATCCCTCTCGTGCACTTGCCTTGTCGAGTCTGAAGCCTGATGACTGCGTCGCGGAGTGGGATGATCTCGACGACAAATACAAGACTGTGTTGGATGAGTGGTACACGTTCTTCAGCAAGCGATATAACATCGTTGGCAAGGTCAGTGATTCCAAGCTACAAAAGCTCTGAGGCTGGCGATCAAGAGAAGGAATTGAGAAGCACGACACCTGCAGGACTGGCAACCACACACGGCAAGAACGAGGACAGGCCTAGTACAAGGCAAGCATGTGCTGACTATCTGCGTTTACAGGTCGAGGGCGCCCAAAATGAAGGCATGGAACAAGGAAGGCGTTTCACTTCAGATGCTTCATGAATTCTCGATTCAACCACCGAAGAACAGTTGGACTGGATGATATTATACCCAATGATTCAACAAATCGCGGAACCATCCACGATCCCTTCATCAGCTTTTACGTGTCTTCCGGGCTTGTCGCTTCTTTGCAATAATGCGATTCCGCTTGGCCACGCGGTTCTTCTCCTCTGAATCCGGTGCCTCCGAAGTTTCGGGTTTCGCTTTGTCATCTCCATCGTTGTGCTTCCGTTTCTTGCCTTGGGATGTCTTCGCTCTGTCATCCTGGGCATTGCCTCTGGGTCCCTTCTCATCCGTCTTCTTTGCCCTGTGCTCTCTGGCTCTTCGTTCTTGTTCGCTGCGGCGCTGAACGACCTGGGCATTTTCGATCGCAAACTCGACAATGAGTCTCTTTCCCCGCTCGCCGCCGGACGCTTTCACCATATGCCCGTTGAGCCATCGCAGCCCTGCCAACGCATTTCGATGACTAAAGTATTCAATGAACCCATAGCCACGACTTCGGCCTGCACCGTCCTGGACCTTACTGCCTTTCTGATCTTCGAACACGATCTTCGCTTGTTTGACGATACCTTTCCCAGCGCGTTTGCGCTGCTGTTCAGCTTCCCTCTCCTCCTCACCACCTCGCCGCAACTCTTCCTTGCTGAGCGGTTGTCGAAGGCCAGCCTTGGCGTCTTGGGCAAAACCTACCACTGCCTCGCGAGCCAGAGCTTTGAGTGCTTTGCCGTCAATACTTCGAGGAAGGTTTCTGACGCTCAGACGGGTGAGGCTGAGGCCCAAGTTCGGATTATTCTTGATGATACGTTGTCGTTGACGAGCACTGCTCTCGCGGATGTCAATCTCCGGCTTGCCCAGCTGCTCGTATAGTTGCGAACCCCTTGGAATTGATCCCTCTGATAGGAGGTACAAACGTCGCTTGTCTCGGTCTCGGATGTCCCTTTTTTCGCTTGCTTCATTCGCTCTTCGCTCGGCGTCTCCTTTACTCAGTGCCCGCGAAACCTGGAGCACACGGCCTTCAAGCGTATATCGACCTGACGGATCAGTCGCCTCGTTTTCAAGGATTGAGTGCTTCAATGGTTCTCCCTTGCGCTTCTTGTCGTTGTCTGCGTTGCCTGCCAGTGCATCATGCTTAGGGGCGTCCTTGACGCAAGCCTTGGCATCGTCTGCCTCGTAAAAGCAGACAAATGCTGTGCCTCTCGAACGTTCCGTCTCGGGATCATAAACCACTCGCGCATACCGGACCGGGCCAAAGGTAGTGAAATGTTCTCGTAGACTCTCATCATCCGCAGTGAAGGGCAAGTTTCTGATAAAGACTGTAGTGTCGTTTTTGGAGTCATGCTGTTCTTCATCTTGACTGTCTCCGTCCATCTCCAAATCTTCGTCTTCGGCGTCGAGGTCATCAACGTCTTCCAGATCATCTGCCTCGGACTCGTCTGCAGACGGCGTGTCAGCTTGCAAGTCCTCAGCGCCTTCAGCCTCTGCAGCAGACTCGACCGTTGACCCTGCCTTGGCTTCTGCTGTAACCTCCTCTCCGCCCGGCGAACTTTCGGCATCGAGAGCCGCTTGTTGCTGCTGTTTCCAAGTGTCTTTGTCCACTGCCCAGTCGACTGCGAGTGTACGACCATCCACCTCTTTCCCATTGACCCCGGCAATGGCTTTCTCTGCATTCTTGATGCCACGGAGCACGACAATTCCAAATCCATACTGGACTCTGGGGCTTTTGTTTGGGACGACTGCATGTTTGACCTTGCCATAGCTTCTGAACAGCAAGGCTAGATCGTCTCCTGTCTTGATGCTCCATGGTAGATTCCTCACAATCAGCCTTGGTTGCTGACCTTGTGTTCGGGTCTGCTCGCGCTGTGCTCGCAGTTGTACACCAGTGAGGTTTTGACTACTCTTTAGTCCACCTTCGGTCTCTCTTTGCCTGGATTGTGCCAGTTCTACCTTTATTTTCCTCCCGTCCAGCGTCGAGTTATTGAATTGCTCAACTGCAGCATGCGCATCCTCGGCGTCGGCGAATGTCACAAACCCAAATCCCTTGGAGATTTTCGTCTGCGGATCGAGGACGACAGTGGCGTGTTTCAAAGGAAACGATTGGGAGAAGTGCTCTGTTAGTCGTTCGGTTGTTACAGATGCTGGGAGCGAACGGACAAAGAGGGAGCGTCGCTGGTCTTTAGAGGGAGCTTCTGCCTCAACGGCGGGCTTGTCACCGACGACAGGCACGGCATCATAGCTGCCGTCGGACAGCTTTCTTCTCTTGCCGCTGGACGCCATGGGATTCTTGTTGGAGTGTATTCGAAATGCAAGGGAAAAATTGAAACTTAAGACTTTTGTCTTGCGGACAAAATTTTCTCCAACTACAAAGTCGCTTCCCCAATTCCCATTCACTCCTTGGCGATATCAAATCCATCGAGCCATCAACCATGTCTCCCACGATCGTCCTACCTACCGTAGGTATGTCAACCATACCAATCGATGACAATGGCAACGCGAGATCATGTGCGCCTTGTCATGGTGCCAGTCTAGAGCAATCTATCGGGGCCAATACCTCTACACTTGCCAACGATCATGAGATCGAGCTCAACAGCTGCAATAAGACGAAGTTCAACTGCTACGTGCACATCCTTCATCTTCTTCTGATACCACCATCATGACATCTGGGTCATTTGTTCGTCACGCGACCCGTTGACCGTCGTGAGTTCGAAACGCGAGTGTTGGGCAGCGAGAAAAGCTGCCAGACTATGACCGGCCACTACGGTATTGTAAGCTTTGCTGTACACAGGATGCCCAGTGTGCAGTACGTCTCAAGGGGAGTTGACTTACCAACGTGGCCACTGGTACTGCTGGCGGAATGTGGGCAAGGAACATGAGCGTCTCCTGCCAATCTCTACCGTCTGCCAGGACGTGGGCAGCCTCGGCTGCTATCGGGAGTGACTGTCGTGTTCCCCACCACGCATTGAGTGCTTCGAATATCAATGGAATCCAACAAGCTGTGGCACCCCAGTAGACTAATCGGATCTGCCACTTGCCAAGGCTTTGGGCCAGAGTTTCGACGTCCTTTGGAAGGCTTGCCGGTTTGGACTGAAGGACAAGACCTGCGCAGAGAACGAACATCCCGTCCATGACGAATAGGTGGTGTGCCGTCAGAGCAAGCCGTGGAAATGGCGCGATCGGGATGAGGAAGCCGCACAGAACACCGGTCGCGATCATGCTGCCTCCATTTTTGAGCAAGGACAGCGAGAGAGTATCTGAGGAAGGCATATTGAAGAGGGCTTGCCGCTGGAACTTGTTACCGAAGAGACCCGACTGATGTGATTGTTTCTAACTCGCTCTGACCGATTCTTCAGCAAATGCGAAGGAGAACCTCGGAAACGCGACATGCACAGTTGAGACTATCTCATATCAATCAAGAGCACCCTCGACCTTTCATTGAGTCTGTGTATCCGTGGGGTTGGCTTTGTGGAGTTGCCATTGTGCGCTGAGCGTGGACTGGACAGATCTATGCCCATTAGGGAAAGCGTTGCTTCTGGAATGGTTCAAAGGCTAAGAAAGCCACCTTCAAGCAACAATCAAAAGGACAGTCCTCTCCCGGTCTACTAAGGTACACCTGCCAAGTGCTGTTCTGCTCTTAGCAGTCTGACTGGTATGGCTTCTCCAGCTGTGAAATGCCGAGATTTCAGCTCGCCAATTCGCAAGTTCCCCGGGTGGGTACTTCAGCGTCGTGGCTCGGCGGCGGCAATTGGAGGAACGACTCATTCGGCGTACACCTTCCCTCTAGCCTCACCACAGCATGTCAGCTGCTAAGATTGTTCCAGCTCTACTAGGCCATGGGATTCATCATTATGGCCGTGGCACTTTCTGCCTCAATCTTGCGCCGTCGAAGTCATCGATTCTGATCTGTCATCGGCATAACTTGGCCCAAGCCGAGCTGAGGCTATCGGGACCAGGGGCCGTCCGTGCTCCTGAGATGCCATGAATCTGACTGTGACAGATGGCCTTGACCGTTTGCGAAGACAAAGGAACATTGCCAATATAATGATGAGGACGGATCCAAAACTTGCGCCCACCACAGCAGCAGTTATTTGGCCAACGTGGGGGCCCAACTCGCTCGTATCTTGGACCACTTGAGGAGCAGCCATACTCATTGTGGTGGGACGAGAGACCGCACTAGCAAATGATACACCGGTGTATGTCGTGCTCACCCAATATGGGGCGGTAGTAGTCTGGCCAGGGGTGCTGATGCTCAATTGAAAGGTGAACAGCTCAAATAAGTCAGTTCCGCAGGCGTAACTGTTCACGGCGTTGTTGAGGTAACTGAAGGTGTTGCACCATGTCGAAGAGGCTGATGAGTCCGTGCTTATAGGTTGTCAGCATATTTGTTGAAAAACTACCAGGTCTCTCGTTGATGGCTCTACCATTTCAAAATCAATTCGTTTGACTGACATGCCTCATCGCAGTTGCCATCAAAGTCATCACCATTGATACATGCTAATTGGTAATTGCACGAATCCAAAACGACTTCTGTTGATGATGTGGTGTGGTAGCTCGCACAGCATCCAAGCACGTCCAACAGTGAGTGGTAGCCACAGTACCCTCCGTTAGGGCAGGTGATTGGAATTGCTGCTCTCGACATCAGCAGGACCTCTTGAAAGCTGCTACACAAGCACCCGAACCTTTGTTCCCATTGACATAGCCACAGACTGAAGTCAAAATACTCTGGTCGATCACCTGACGTTTGCGTGGATGATATTTCGACGGTTGGGCGGTGGGCAGTGGTGCCAGATCTCCGTGTATATTTCGCGGAAAGTCAATGGGCGTTTGGATAGGCACCCAAGGCGCTGCCAGAGCCATGTCGGTAAACGAGCAAAAGGATTCCAGATCTCGGCAAGGCAAGAAAAGTATGGAGAGCAAAATACTCCCTGTATTGCTTGCAAATGTTCGAACACTCCTTTCAGTCGTTCATTATATCGTTCGTTATGACGGCGACGCTCCAGGCAAGTCAGCAAAGGTGCGATTTCGTCCGGCATCTGGGCCAGAGTGCAAAGCCACAAGTTTCAGGCTACCCAGAAGCTCGACATCTCTACTCCACGCCTCCCCTAGCCCTAACATGCGGCAAGGAGTTCACCTTGGAGCCAATAGGAGAGGTTGTCTGCTTACTGAACCGGTGTAGATCTCGAATTCAGCTACGCCACAGCTCTGTTCGAGAGACATATGATGCACATGGGAAGCCTTAATTGACTGTAAGTGCGTTGTATGTGTTGGGGCCAAATTCTCCTGCTAACGACTTTGTGAACTGTACTCCGTACTAAGCACCAACTTGTACAAGTATTACAAATATCAACCTGCAAGCCCGACGGAGAGCCTTGCAATCATAGGATCCACCCCCAGCCTGTCCATACTATGCATCCCGCAAGCTTTGGGGTCGAAAAAGATACATAGCCTCTAAAAGGCTGAGGCGCAGATATCGACAGTATTTGACTGTCGACAGTTACAAGGTATCATCCGTCCTTCGATGCGAAACTTCGTTGAATGTGCTCGCATGATTTGTCCCTTCGCACCAAGATATTCAAGACATATCTGAAATTACCATGTATCACAAACTCAAGAGGAGACCAGCGGACAGCGGCAATGCCCCCGGCAGGCACGCTGCGACTGTCCAGATCAAGGCAAAAGACCATGATGCACAAATGTCAGGCCGCCTGATTGACATATGGACAGCTTTCACCATCATCACTATACCTATGCTTGCATTCAGCGCGGCGCTGCTTGGACTAGTCTACAGATACCGGGTCACCCACTCGATCCCGACGGACGACAGACTTCGGTCATCTGATACCACCGACGAACCTGGAGTCTACTATGTGAACTTGAGCGCAACGGTGTTGATCTTCATCTCCTCCTGGTCAAGCAGTCTGGGCCCGCTTCTCCTGAGCTTCCTGATGACCCTGGCGTCATACCCCCTTGCACGACACTTCTGGCAGAACATACAACAGCAGAAGGGCCCTCTCCCGACACCATTCCAATTCGCACTGTCGCTCAAGTTTATCGGTGGTGGCGGCTGGGGTGCATTGTACTCCTGGACCAGTTATCTTGTGGGCTGGAAGAAGCAGAGACAGTTTCAGTCAACGCTGCTGACAGAAAGCGCGTTTGTCACCGTCGTTGCTACGATCCTTGGGTATGCCTCGATCAAATCCTCTCAACCATCTAGCTAACGCACATGTAGCATAATCGTATTCCTGGCCGATACTTGGCTACACATCACAACTTCGACAGTTTCTTTTGTCGATATCAGCCCGATCACAGGGGCCGCAAACTACAGCCTCTTGCTCAGGCCAGGCTGCGTGATATCGAACAATTCCAACGCCGCGCACGCTGCATGCAACCTACAGGAGTCAGCGACGGCGGTATTCTTGGTCGATGCTACCACGTCTTTGCAGGTACTCAACAATGTCTCCGACACTATCGCCGTGTACAACAATGGTCCAGACCCGACATATACCTACCTTGGAATCCCCCTGTCAGGCGAAACAGCAAGCCGTGACTACACTGCCACAACATTCGGCTTGAGGACCGAATGTAAGGCCGCGTCCAAGCAGTGCAATTTGAACGCCAACTCCGGCGCATCGACTCCCTTTCAGTGCACCGATGCCTTCTACGGCGACATTGAAGCGACCGCCGACGGTTGGATATATACTTACTTCTCCGACGCAGCAATGACGTCCAACGACACATTCCATGGCGTCCAAAACCCCTATTATTATGCCCTCGGCGCCCTCTTTGGCACTGTTAGCACGACGAACTTGGAGAACGAAACGCAGATCGTAACGCCCACTCATGGCGGCGTCGCATTCATACTATCCTGCGCCGTCACCACGTACGACATCGAGTACGACTCGATCAACGGCACTGTGACGCGCTTCGTGGCCACTCCGAGCAATGCATCCGTGGCGAACATCTGGCAACTACCCATGGCCCAGGCCAATGTTGCGCAGTCGAATCTACAGACCGCAGCATTGATCGCTGCGACCACTGCCACCAACGCGCAGGACCTCGCCGACCAGTACGCCCTCGCATACAGCAAGGCTGCGCTGGGTGTGGGCGCGCAGTCGGTTCAGCTGGCTCCTGCGCTTGCGGTGCAACAACGGTCCTCGTTCCTCGTGACGAGGCTGCCGACAGCGCCGTTGTTCTGCTTGATCGCGGCAAATCTGGCGTTTGTGCTTCTGGGCACTGCACTGACGTATGTCGCAATATCGACGTCTGGAGGCGAGGTGCGAGACATTCAATCACGGCTTAGCATTGTAGGACTGGTAGCGGACCGCTTCGAGGGAAACAAGGCCTCCGCGCCCGCCGTAGGGGTGGACCAATTGTTCGAGGAGTACCAGGGAACTTCGAGTTCGGTGGTGGCAATCGAGCGGACCATGGCTGGCGGATATGGGTTTAGAAAATGGTCAAAGATTGTTGACGAGATGTAAACCATGAAGGGCCCCTGTGGTTAGATACCTTACCCAGGCTCCCAGGCACTGGATAAGGTAGAAACAGATCCTACAAGGGCACTCGAGTCAAGACGCGTGGTCACGTGATTAGAGACACATGCGACTTACACTTTTTGTTTTCGAACTCGAAAGCCTCTCGCTGGCTCGATCTTTCAACGGTCACTCTCCACGCAGACTAAGCACCCGAGACATATCATGGATAACCACCTCGATGGACTATCGAATTAGGATGAAGGTGCCTGCCATCTACTTCGACGTCGTTCTCTATTGGTCCATCCGTGGTCACAGCAGTCCCAGCCTACCTTGTCATCCTGAGCCTGTGTAGTTAGACACCAAGATGGCCGAAGAATTCGACGACGTCAACTTCCTTGATGCAGAGGCGGCCGCTCCGCGATCTGCGGCAGCACCTCCACGCACGGCGAGTCCCGCAACGAACAATGCATCAAAGGTGGTGCAACCAAAGCCGCAGGCGATGCCCAGCAGGCAAGGTCCCTCAGCCATCCTAGTCTCGACTCGGCAGAAGGGCAACCCAATCCTGAATCATGTCAAGTCACTGCCGTGGGAGTACTCTGATATTCCTTGTGACTATGTTCTTGGTGCTACGACCTGTGCAATGTTCCTGTCTCTGAAATACCATCGACTTCATCCCGAGTACATCTACAGTCGCATCCGACAACTAGGCAAGCTGTACAACCTTCGCATCCTGCTGACCATGGTAGATATCACGAATCATGAGGAGGCGCTGAAAGAGTTGTCCAAGACATCTATGATCAACAACCTTACTCTGATCCTCTGCTGGTCGTCTCAAGAAGCCGGCCGCTATCTCGAACTCTTCAAATCCTACGAGCATGCCTCTCCCGCGTCTATTCGAGCCCATCAAGCCGAAACATACCAAGAAAGTCTGACGGAATTTGTCACAACTCCTCGAACCATCAACAAGACGGATGCTGCAAGTCTCATCTCAAACTTCGGTTCTCTTCGAGCAGCAGTCAATGCACAACCAGAGGAGCTGGCGTTGGTACCAGGATGGGGAGAAAAGAAAGTCAAAGCTTGGACTACGACGGTACGAGAGCCTTTCCGAGTCAAGAGAGCGGCAAAATCAAACGCGGTCCTACCGAGACAAGAGAGCACAATGTTTTCGGAGGGCGATAGCACACCGGCCTCGAGATCAGAGAGCATTCCAGCACCTATACCTATAAGCACCGTACCAAGCCTGAGCAGACAAGGCACGGTAGCTGGGCCAGCTGCCAAAGCACCAGAGGCTTCTAGAGGCCAGAAGCGGTCACGATTGGAAGAGTTTCAGATTGACGACGGTATCGACGAAGATGAGGCAGCCCTGCTTGCGATGGTCGAAGCAGACATCGATCTTGCGGATGCAGAGAAGCCGAAAGCTGCTCAAGCAGTTGCAAGGAAGGAACCCGAATTGAGTGAAGGTGTCATGGCCGCTTTGGCCAAACTACGGGAGAGCGGCTGAAAGAGAAGGTGATGGAAGTAACGACTTCTATTATTACCATCCAACTCGGGCACCACGCTTAGTCGTTCTATCAGCATCCGTCATGTTGCAGCAGCACGCCCCAATTTATGATCTTCGATCTGCGAAGAGAACTGACATTCTCACGATATCAATTGAGGATCGATCATTGGTGTTATAACCAAAACAGAAACAGAAATGCACCAAAATCCCTCAGAACATGCCCAAGATCGTCACAAGGACACTTTTTCGGGAGCATCGACTTCTATTGGCGAAGCTCGCCTATCGCTTCCAGAAGCTTGACAAGGCGTGTTGCTAAATCTGGAGACAACCAAAACTTTCGTGGCTCCCCACATCATCTTCACCCACAGCCTACCCCAGTGATATGCAGCTCTTTTGGGGCTATAGGGCGACCTCACCCTGGTGTTCACTGACCATATATCCTCCTTTCTTCTCGTGGATTTGGATCGAATAGACACATGTCTATCTAGTGCTCTCAGCCCAATTCTTCGGACCATAAATCCTGCTTGTACGCGATGTCCTTTAGCGCCACAGGCCGCGATGGCCCTTCAACAAGCCTCAAGTCCAAGGCAATGGACTCCCTCGCCAGCGCAGAGTCTTTCGGCATGGCATCCGCGAACCATTCACCGTTCAAATTCACCGACGACTCGATCATCTCTGTCCCAGTCATGAGGCCAGAGGACGTCGCCCGTCAAGCTGATTCAGATACACCTCCATCTTCCAACACCACAGACCATGGGAGAGGAAAAGAGAAGAAGAAAGCGCAAGGCAACAATAAATTCTCTCTCTTCTCTTCCCGCAAACATTCAAAAGACAAGTCGGGCGGCGAGAACTTCACGATGCGCCAGATCCCTCGCCGCGAGTATCTCGCACGATATGCCAAGGACGAAGGGGGCAGGTATATCGGCACTCAAGACCCGGCGGAAGACTGTATCCTTCATGGCGAGGATTTGGCCTGGTTCCGCGGCAGCAAACGGCAGGCGAAGTTTGACAACGAAATTCATGAAACCGAGGGCGAAGGCGCTCTGGTTGGGGTTGGTGAGACGCCGGATGCTGATGGTGGGAAAAAGCATAAAAGAGGGCTGCTTCGAGGACTGAGAGGAAGGGCTGATGCCGGAAATGAGGTGATTCACTGAGGCACGTACGTTGTACTTCAGCCAGCCACTGAAAGACACCTAGCAGATGCACTTTGTAGTTCCGACCTTGTACCATACTCAAGCCTTCGCAATACCTTGTTTGACCGGCGAAGGAAAGGCTTCACTCGGGTCCGGCCTGGCAAAGCAAGAATTGCTCGTACGAGTAATAGCAGACTCCAAAACATTGCTCGTTTCCCGTTTTCAAAGTCTCATTTTGTAAAAACTTGTGAACCACCTGATTTTCTCGCTCGTATGCAATAGAATAATGCGAACCCGCGCCTTGCGGCCTGATGCAAGGCCCCCCATACAAAAAGACAAACGCCAGATCGTCAAACCCAAGCCACCCAAAAATTGTACAGTTACGTTGACATCCAGTAAGGAGCCACTGGCCACCTACGGAATATCTGTTACACCTTGAACGTCTTATACCCCTCGACCAAGCCATCGCTCGCCTTCGTGATGGCCACCCACTCCGGCGCATAATGCACAGCCTCGTCGAACGCGGGAATGAGTCCAACTTGATTCACGTCGCTCCACAGACACATGACCTTCCCAGTCATCGTGCCATTGCCATTGCCTTTGGCTGTCTTCTCCCTGCTGGCGCCATCATAGTCCGAACCAGGACTAGCCCACGAGACATCGACCGTCCATGCACGGTCCCAGGTTCGGGACCACAAGCGGATCTCATTACTCCCGGCGTCGGGAACGGGAGGGAACCTCTTGTCCCGCGGCGCCTGGCCATGGACTTGAAACGCATTGATTGGTGTGTCGAACGTGATTTTGCATGCCCGTGTATTTTTGCCGTAGACCACGAAACGGGCGGCGTTCTCGCTGTCGCTATCATTCAGCTTGGTGACATTGAACTTCATCCAGTTCTCGTATTGCTTTTCTGGCATTATTGTTGAGCTCGGATTCGCCACATTGGGAGGTAATCCAGTCCAGGTGCATCTTTCGAGGTTATCATTCGGCCCATATGGTGTGCACTCGAGTTGCTTTCCTGCGGCACTTGGTAGGTCCACGATGGCGTCGCGAACGAAGGGAGGTGCGCCAGCCAGTGAGACTGAGTTGTTTCCTCTATCGAGGTCGACTTGCTGAACGAAGAAAAGCTTCAGTCTGTTGTCCGCCGAGAAGGGGAAAGCCGTCAGGTTGTACACCAAAGTTCCTATGAGCACCAGAAAGAGGAAGCTCGGTACGTGCCAGGTGAAGCGATGCAGAAAGGGAACCATGGGAGAGAGAAGCAGTATGGTGACAACGGCAATCATGATGTAGACCAAGAACATCGAACTTCCATCCTGACCGGTTTGGTGGAGTGCCTCGGTGACGAGTAAACCTAGCTGGCCGATGATGATGAGGTTGATGGGCACGACCACAAGCATTTGTAGCAGCCACATGGTAGTCCATTGAGATTTGCTCCATTCTTGTTCTTCGGGCAGACCATTCTTTTCGTCCTTCGTGTTGGCAGTGGGGCTGGCTTCAGTCTCTTCGGGATGATACCCTTTGAAAGTTGAGCGTCCTCCGCTTCTCAAAAGCCTGGATCTCTCGGTCGGCTCTTCTTCGTCGTCTTCAGCGTGCTCGTCGCCCTCTTCTTGCCCAGTTGTAGAGGTGCCATGTCTCACCCTCGAGCTACTCCGGGAGGGCGCCGTGGAGGATGCCTCTCCCTCCCCTACTTTGCCGCGACAATACTTTGATTTCGTTGGGAGCGAAAACAGCTCGAGGTAGGCTAACCATGTGCCCAGGAAGAGAGTAGCAGTGTATATGAGGACGAAATACACTCCAACCAAGTGCAGGTGCTCCTCGAAAACTGTGGCAACCACCAGGAGCACCCACCATGCTAGCCACATCCAAGAGAGCCCATACGCACGGGTCAAAGATGAAGGTCTTCCGAAATCCGCCATTCGACACAAGAACCATGCCACAAAGACAAAGGACGATATCATCATGCTCCATACCGCCCACTCACTACTATGGGCAATGTATTGGTTCTCCTTCATGAGAAGAAATGCCAGGGCAATCGGAGCTGCACAGGCCACCAGCAGTATCAAGGGGAAGCGGAAGAACCCACGCCAGCCATATAGGGAGACTTTGTCGTCTCCGTCCGCCATATGATACTCTCTCGAACCGGAGAAGAGGTAGAATTTGTCGACGCGGTAAAGTAGCACAAGTGTGAGAAGAAGGATGATAGGCCCCGCAACCAACAGTGTCACTGAAAGGGCAAAGAAAGTGTGGGCTTGTACGACTGCAAAAGCTCGGCCAAAGAGGTCGAACCACAAAGCAGCACTCCCAGGTGTATGTCCTGGTTCAAGGTTTGTCGTCAATGAAGCAGACGTCAAGGATTTCGTTGTAGCAACCGCCGCTGACAGCATATGCCAGAGAGAAGCTTTACCGGTATGACGAGAGTCATCTTGATCGGTATGATATCGCGCTCGTGGTCCAATGAAAGCAACGTCCAGTCCACGGTACCCGAGTTTCCCATTGAAAACGACATAATCTGTCTGACTGCGAACGAGGCCCCGGTTGAACCCGTCTGCGGAGGTAGAAGAACCGAATGGATACTTCGAGTGAGCATATGCTTTCGTCACAGCGTCGTCGGTGCTTCGGAAAAGAGCAGCTCTCCCACCAGCCCCGGCACCTTCGAGATTGAGAAAGGTGCTGACGACCTTCGACATGGGGTGCTGTCCAAAAACGCTGGCTCCATTTAGAAAGTCCTCTTCACCATTGTTTAACAAAAGAACCACGCCATTCTTTGGCTTATTTCCCAGCGTGCTGAAATACTTCACTAGCTGAAGGACGCAAACAACCCCAACACCATCATCTGTGGACCCAAAGCCTGTCGATACACTGTCATAATGAGCATTCACAAGTACAGCATTGCGGGCAGACGGTTTTGCACGTTGGTCTAGCCACCACTCTGTTGGATCGTCTTCAGTGCCCCGGATGTAGACAATAAGGTTGGTGCCTTCAAAGTAAACACTCACTCCAGCTGCGCGCGGTATTCCACCTGATGAGTATGTTAGATTGGACGTGTTGTCTTCGAAGACATAGGCAGCTGGAGAGCTAGCCGAGGTGTTCGAGGAGGCAGCAGCGTTCGCTTTCAAAATGGATTCAATTCGAGACAGTAGCCAGTCGTGGACTTGATCGTTGTGGTGGGTGTTATAGGGATGGCGGGAGGAGGTGAGCAGCTGCAGATCGTTCCATGCTTCTGTCAGGTTTACGCCGTGTACTGGGGTAGGAGAATGAGGAGGAGATGGGACGCCGGTATGGATAACAATCAGAGCGACGGCGATTGCGAGGTAGACTATGGTGGTAAGGATAGTCACAGGCCAGCGAGTGAAACCGATAGGGTTGGAGAGCCTAGCCATGGCGGACGACAGAGAGCGAGATCAAGACATGAGGGAGCGTGAGAAATAGTACTCCTGGCACGGGGATCAAGAAGGATGAGGATGAAGGTGAAGATGAAGAAGCAGTTGTCTGAAGGGTTCGAGGCTGCGATCCCAAAATGTTGGTTTCTTGAGATCATGGAAATAAGTTCCCCGCAATAGATGGCACATGCTATGCACATCATCGCGCATTGACGAACGCGTCACCTAGGTAGTTAGCCACTGATGTTCCAGGCGCTACTTTAGGCACCAATAGGCGTCCAAGATCATTTTTAGGCTAGGCAACCCCCATGATGCCCCTAAAAGAATACCTGGATGATGCCTGGTACGGAGTACTCCGTACCTAGGTAGGCAAGGTAGGCTGGTGAGGCTATCTCTGCATCATCTTGTCACAATGTAGTTCTTGAACTCTCGCGTCTTGACGCCACGCTCAAACATGATATCCACTTCTTGATAGGTTCTTCCTTTCCTGTGATACATTCAGTCAGTAAGAGTTAAATGGGATCACGACCAATGGAACACTCACAGTTCAGGAACTCGAAAATAAGCCCACGTCAAGCAAAGAAGAGCAAGTCCGCCAAAGAAGAACCCGAGTTTGCCTCGCATATTGGCCTGGTCCGCGTTGATCATATATGGAATGGCGACGGTCATGACAATTCCAGCCATGGCTTGTGCTGCAGTCGCCAATGCAATCGTCTTGCTGCGTACCCTCGTGGCCGAAACTTCGCACAGAATCACAAAGCATACTGGACCGATCGAGATATCGTAGATGAAATTCCAGATGACCATCAGAACAGATTCAGCCCAGGCAATTGACGGCCTGTTTTCATAGTTGGGCGCACAGTCGAGAATGCCAATGATGAACTGAAGAACAGCCAGCAATGCGAGGCCATAGTTGTAGATTTTGCGCCGGCCGAAGTGAATCAGTAGGATCCAAGAACAGCAAGTTCCCACAAAGCCTACGGCCAGGAAGCCCACGCCCATGTTGAAGGCTTGATCGGTAGGGAGTCCGGCAACTGATTCTGTCAGCACATATAACGGAGATGATCTTCGGAGGAGACTTGCGCGTGAAAAAGTAGGTGGCATAGCCCACCAGGTAAATGCCGGAAAGAACCTGGATTGTGTAGACTCCGACCGCGATTTCAGTTCTTCGTCGGTTGATCTTTTTGAAACAATCGAGGTACGACGAGCCGGTTTCGATCTCTCTCTCGAGTCTGTCCGTTTCGATGATAATGGCCAATGTAGGTTTCACATCGACCGTGGGAGAAGCAAGTCGCTTGAGCGCATTTTCCGCGTCTTTGAACCGGCCCTGTCGCTGCAGCCACCAAGGGCTATGGTTCTTCAGTAAGCAATAACACGGGTATACATAGGTGGACGCACCTCTCCGGGGCGAATGGTAGCCCAATCAGTATCACCAACGGCCACAGCTAACCAGGCGTCAGCAGAAAAGGACGACTGCCAGAATACAACATTGGCTCACCCATTGCACCGCAAAGGGTGCACTGTAAGCCCAGTGTGTGTCAAGCTTCTGAGTACCAGCAATGACTCCATTGGCGATCAGTTGGCCCGTGACAAAGCCTAGCTGAGTATTAGCAAAGTCTCTGAAAGCACATGGCGTGGTAAGTCGGACATATGTTCGTGCAAGATGTGAGTACACCTCGTAGGGCAAGCGGACACACTTCTGATGCATAGGCTGGCGCAATGACTGCGTATGAGCCTAGCACCAGTCCGCCTAGAAGTTCTCCCGCAATCAAGACTGGAAGTGACCTTGCAAAGAATTGAATGAAGATGAAGCCAGTAGTCAGGACGACACAGGCTCCAAAGGTCTTCTTCCGGCCGTACCACTCCATTGGATAGCCGGCACAAAAGGCGCCCACTACCTGGCCAATGGGTGATCCCATTGATAAGCCTGTCTGCCACGGCGCAGCTATGATCCAGTTGCCATCATAAAGGTACCCAAAATCCCGCTGAAATTTGGGAGTCGCATACAGCTGTCAGAATATAAGCTTGGCCGCCGAGATACGTGTTTGAGGATACTCGTACCTGGCCTAACAGCTGAGGGTCGAAGGCGCACCTATAGATCAGACGTCAGATTCTTGTCAACTCCAGCCATATCCATTTGACTTACATAATCACCCCAAGCGAGAAGAACAATGACCAGAAGACGGCCGATGGATAAAGCTTAGCAGCTTCCCAGAATCCGCGGCCATGCTCTTCGTCGGCGGCGATCCGGGCCTCGGCCTGTATATCATCGATGGAAGCAGTTGCAATCAGGCCGGCAGGGTCTTTGCTGTTCTCAATGTCTTTATCCGTACCTGGAGATGCCATGGTGAGCCTCTGTGGACTAGGGTCTGTGGGAACGGAAACGTAGGACGTGCCAGGTAGTTTCGGAGAAGAAGATAGGTTGATATAGGAATCTGGCGCTCGGCATTATCAGAGCTGATCAGCATAGGCGATGGCCTTTATCAGTTCATATCTTAGACTTGACCCCTCTTGGATAGCGAGGTGCAACAACCCTGCAGGATGGTGTAGGGTCTGATAATTCGCTTATGCTTTGATATGCCCAGATATTGGTTTGATTTTCTGGTCACCAGCCAGGGTCTCGCTTAGAAGGAACCTACCGTTGTCATTGCGTCGCGTGCTATTCGACCGAAGGAGCGGTTCTTGCTCATCAAACTCTCCTAAGCCAGCCATTCTTCGGGATAGTCACTCCTCGTTGGTCTAGCCCACCCAGTCGGCAGCACGCAGGACGAGCTGGTTTCTGTGCATTAGCGGCCTTGGGCGATAAGGATGCCAGCGGAGGAGAAGAAGAACGGCCCGGATACAGATGAAGCGGGGATGTGCGATGGTCACAGTTGAATGGTCACCGTTACATCGGCAGGAGGAGAAAGTTGGAGAGAACATCTCGAAGTCCAGATGAAGAGCTTGCGAGGTTGGCATGGGTTGATCATCTGACAGGGCACTGTGGTCACCCATCGATGGACCATATCGGAAAATAGCCTCTGTCAGACGAAATGCTTGGCAAAGGTGTGGTCGCCAGGAATTTTTTGTGTGGAATTCTGGAGATAATTCTTCTGTCATGACCACGAAATTATGGTGGTCTCGAGATAGCCTCTCGATAGGCATGATCGAGGTGAGGAGCGAGCGAGGTTTTTAGACGACTCGGCGTGTCGGCTGATAATACGGTCGCGCAGCCGACATTGAAGTACAGTTTGCATTCTGACACCACTGGTGCTCTTACGCTGCCGTGCTGATTACGGAGCAGCACAGGGTCGTGAGACACCATGGCATTGGGGGCCAACGTGGCCGACGTCCTCTGTGCCTCATCCACCTCATCGTATCATACCTGTACCCTCTGAATACCTCAGGAATGGATACTCATCCTATCGCCAAGACCTTAAGAGTCCTCAACCCATGGGAGTCTGACTGGCGCCATCGAACGAAACTTGGGCTTGCAGCACATACCCGAGTTGCCTCAACAAATGTCGGTATCCTCACTGGAACGAATCACTAGTGTGGCCACCCTTCATAATCAACGCCAAGGCAGCGGCGTCAGCCTCGGTATTACGGAGCAGTCATATGTTACTGGGGCCGCTAGTTACCATCCTTCCACTTCCTCCATGATCTTGAAGTCTATCAAGGCTTCAGGACCGCCCACGATCTTGAGACACGAAGACTAGAGGGACAATTAAGATCTCCCGCGCTGGAGGAGACGTCTCTCAAACTTACATCAGAATGGCTGAAGCTATTCTGTTCCCGTCACAGCCCATGTTCATGGTGGACCGGGGCTGGCAGCGCAGTCGGAAGAAGAAGAGGACCAAAAACACGCTCCGCATTGCTGAATCCGATGCTCAAATAAACGGTGTTCCTGAAGTCACGATCACAATTGCGAAGCCCAGGTCGGCTAAATCCAGAAGCCAGACCGGGGTACCCGATGCTCAGGAACGAAATGTTAAGGTACAGTTCAGGAAGTATGAACCTCCGCTACCGAAGACGAAGCACGTACGCAGGAGCGCGAAGCAGGCAACGGCGGGGAACACCATGCAACCCTTAGGCCAGACGTCAACATCAACGGCGAACACACTCCATAAATTCGACCTTCGGCATCCACCAGTACTGAGCAGCGGTATGACTGGTAGTTCATCGCTACTGTATACGGTCATAGATCCTGAGGTCAGTGATTTCCAGAGATTTATCAGCTACTGTGAGTCCACGAATCTTCCGATCACGCAAGGATCATCAAGACTGATGGTGATCCACAGATCCGACTCGGCTGGCTTCTGCCTTGCTGCCCGTTAGCAAGCATGTCCGATTCAACTCAAATCCGATTCAAGACATATGGTTCCCAGCAGCCATGAACGACGAGGTCCTGCTGCACGTTATCCTGTTCTGCTCAGCTTTGCATCAATGCTGCATGTTGGACTATTCTGACTTTAGCGACTCCAAAGTCCTTTTCAAAGTCATCCTCGACCGACTCAACCGCCGTATGCAAGCTGGCAGATACTCCGACGCAACTATAGGCGCCATTTCATGTCTGGCACTCTGCGAGAACCATTTGGGCAACCACACCAAGTGGGCCATGCATACTGCAGGCATGTCAGAAATGATCCAAAGCAGAGGAGGAGTTGCTGCCATTCCCGAGGAAATGCAGTTGAAGCTTTACCGAGCAGACATCATCGGGGCCGTGGATACGCTATCATCTCCTCGCTTGCCTCGACCCATCAGGACGACAAAGTCTCTCTACCACGCCATGAACCTCGACATACCGCCAAATGTGTATTTGACAGGCGAGCTGACCGATGCCGACTTGTCTCCCAATCTGTTCGACATCTTCATTGACTTGTCCTACTTCTGTCAAGCTTTGAACGTCGCAGCCAAAAGTCAGATCGTTATTGACTCCAGGGCGTACGAAGAGGATGCGTTTTGCATACAGTACGACCTGCTCACCTTCTCTGGAGTTCATCTGAGCGGCGTCGAGTGCGCTTGTCGGCTTGCGGCACTGGTGTTCATGCAGAGCATCATGAAGGAAACACCCTTCACCAAGACATCATCCGGTATTATATCTCGAGAACTCCAGCATTCGCTACGGAGCCTGGAGGTAGAGCGCGAACCTACCAGCTTGATGTTCTGGATTCTGATCATGGGTGCTTTGGTCTCCTCCCGGACAAGCGAGAAGGAATGGTACCGATGCATGTTGATTAGAGCATTGGAAAGCTTGCCCGACAATTTGGCTAATTGGCGAAATGCGAAAGCCAGACTGCAAGGAATACTATGGATCGAAAGTCTCCATGATACCCACGGACAGCAGCTCTGGCATGAAGTCTTTGGATCCTTCTAACGGCTCAGCACTCAAGCAGTTCCTCGGGCAAAGTTCGCCACTATCGCGCAGGTAAACTGAGGAGTGCTGGAAATGTCCATTATGTTTAGCTGCAAGCTATGGCTCTGAGTGGCGGTCCACCATGAAAATCAGGACTGCATTCCGACAGCTCGTGCCATCTCTAGCATCTGCACACTACAATTTAGTCACCAGGCGTTCGTATTCCGTTCCATCGAGGAACATTTTGACGTGTGCCGCATACAGCTCCGAGTACTGCCACAAAAATCCATGTCCAGCACGAGGGTATATGATCAACTGCGCATGAGCAATTTGTGTCATCAACTCCCAGCTGCGGCTCGATGGGATCAGCGTGTCGTTATCGCCATTAGCCACCAGGACCGGCATCTTGAGCTCTTTGAGCCTGTCGAATAACCCACTGGGAGTCGCCCTGAAAGACTCCATAGCGGCCGCCATCTGGTTCTTCGCCCCTCCATGGCGTGCGAGAAGGTCCAGGATGAGGGGCTCAGCCGTGCGTTCCTGGACTCGGGCCCAGTACTTGTCGAATGCCGCGCGGCCTAGGTGGTCGTCGTAAAAAAATGAAAACGCCAAAGCCTTACGTCCTTCTTCCGTGGTGACGGCTTCGGACAGTGCCTTTATCGGCTCGGGTCCAGCATTTTCACGAGGCCAGACAACTCCGGCGACGTGCTCTGCAGAGGGAGTCGATGCGCTGGTTCCGCTGAGGATCAATTTACGGACGAGATGCGGCGCTGTTAGCGCGACGTACTGTGCGGCATAGCCGCCCATTGAGAAGCCCATGAAATCGACTTGTTGGAGACCAAGGGCCTCAATGAACACGATCGCCTGGTCGGCCCAGCCTTGGAAGGTCTCGGGGACGTCGCCGGTGCTGCGGCCCACGCCGGCGTTGTCAAAGACGATGACTTCACGAGACTTTGCGAGGGCATTGACGAACAATGGGTCCCAGAGGTCCATGTTGCCTCGATAGTGAATGTGCATTACCAGCGGGATACCGGTGGACGAGCCGATGCGGCGGTAGGCGAAGCGGACGCCATTCTTGGCTGTTACGTATTGTGTGGTTGCTGTCTGAGCGGTAGCCATTGTTGAGATGTGTCGATCAGTGGTGACTTCTCCGATGTTGAGGCAAGGAGATGGATTGGATACTAGGAATGGCTTTCTGCAAAGGGCACGTTCATGTTCTTATATGTATGTTCCATTTGGAATAATTCCCTGCCCACCGTACGACAGATTTCCCTCAAGCCTCCGAAATTACCAATACACGCGGACTACCTCTCCCAAGGATGACAACAAAACTGATGGGCTGCTTGAAAAGGAAATAAACGCACGCTTACAGAAGCAGGAGCATCCTTTCGAACATCAGCCGATGGACGGCGATAGCGTCTCAAGCCGAGACCCAAAGAGGAAATGTTTGCACCAAAATGGAAGTGCTTTTGGTGCCTTTATGCTCCGCGGTTAGTACTGCGCTGGCGGTCAAATGCTCAACCATACCATGCCGTCTCGTCGATCAACGTATTGTCCAGCTTCCACAACTCTGCCAACCTGCTTACGAACTCTCGCCTTTATCTGACGGAGTTATTTGGAATTACTGGCTTACTGCCGTTGCGAGGTTCGAGTATACCTCCACTCACCCCCGGACTCCTCCCCAAACCCCGCATGAGCCCCATGTACATCTAACCCAGATCAGTTGGATACAGGCACAAGAACCAAAGCCTGACCTTGTTGCAGTTAGCTCGCTCTTCTATGCCGCCTTCGATATCTTCTTGATTGGTCTATACTAGTGTCGTACAACAGAGGTGGCGTCGGCGGCATACTGATCTCCTCACCAGTTTTGTCGGTACTAGTATCCTCTGACACCAAGATGCTGTCGATGAAGCAGATCCGGAGAGGATGTCCCAGACTCGTGGGTCCTAAGCGAAGTTTGCGTGGCGAGCGTGGGGCTGCCAGGATCTGTTGTCCTTTAAAGAGGGCAGTTTCTGCTGCTACCCGGACATGTCTTTGCTGTGCGCAACTTGGCCTGGTCTAGCACTTGTCAATCCCAAATCGAGGCAAAAGCAATAAAATGTCGGCCAAAGAAGTACCTTACGAGGTCGAAGACGCAGAGCATACTCGTCATGGACCGAAACATCTTGTCCACTCTCATGCTCATGAAGAAGATGTGCCAGGCACTGTCAATCTTCGAGCCATGGGTATGTTTGTCTGCGCCCCTTGAGTACCCAGCGTAGCTGATTTATGTCCCAGAGGGAGATGATACATACCTAGGGCAGGCACTCTATCCTGTGCCTGCAGAAGATCCAAACGATCCTCTTCAAGTATATCTCTTCCGTCCCTGATCGAGAAGGCTCCATGCTAACTTCCTGCGCACAGTGGGCCAACTACAAGAAGACGATGATATTGGTCATTTGTTCAATCTACAGCTTCTTGGGAAACGCTTCATTGACTGGCCCGGCCGTATACATCGGAATATTTTCCGAGGAGTTCAATATCACTCCCACCACAGCGTCTGGTCTCATCTCATGGCCCAATCTTGCCTATGGCTTTGGCTCCTGGGTCCTGGTTCCTATGTACCTGAAGTTTGGTCGACGACCTGTGATGCTAGGTTCGATGCTGATTGTAAGCAGCAGGAGTCACTTGAGAAGGTTTCATATCACTGACATCTTTTGCAGTTCATTGCCGGGCTCGCCGGAGCATCTCGAGCAACCACTTATCATGGTCTGATGGCTGCACGAGTATTTCATGCTTTCGGCTCTGGAGTCTGTGAAGCATTACCAGTCCAGTTGGTCAACGACATTTTCTTCTTGCATGAACGTGGCAAGCGCATCGGTTACTACACTAGTAAGTCTCTCCTGTCGGGAACACTGCCAGTACCAGTGCTAATGACAACAAGTCTGTCTCTGTTTAGGTGCTACGGGACCGCTCTATGCAGGCTACATGCTTGCGGGTGGCTATTCATGGCGTCTGTACTTCTACGTTGTCGTCGCTTTCGCAAGCGCCCTTCTCATACTCGCTTTCTTCTTCGTCGAAGAGACCTTGTACAAACGGGTACCACCACCAGATGTCCCCATCATTGGTGAGGATGTGCATAAAGAGGCAGGCACAGTCCATCAACGCGCAATTCCTGAGCGTCTCTCGTTCATACAGACGCTGAAGCCATGGAGCCGATACGATCCCGATGCGGAATTTTTCATGACAATGCTCCGTCCTTTCTCTTACTTCTTGGTCCCCGTGGTATTCTGGGTCATTACTACCTATGGTATGTTTCCGCTCCGACCGATGTCGATACCGTGTGATGTCGATACTGACGTATAACTAGGTCTATACATCGGTATCGGGGCACTTGCTTTCAACTACACGTTCCCCATCAAGATTGTTGCACCGCCGTACAACTGGAAACAGGTAAGTACTTATGCTTCTGCTTCTGCTGAAGTCATTTCAAGACATGATGGCTAACTCTCTTCCCACCAGACCAACTCGGGCCTGATCGCATGCGCGACGTTCATCGCTTTCGCCCTCGCGGCGCCTCTGACCTTCACCTCCGACCGCTTCGCAGCATACCTTACCCGTAGAAACAACGGCATAAGAGAGGCCGAGATGCGTCTCTGGGTTCTCCTCGTCCCCCTCCTGATCGGTCCAGCAGGCCTGGTCGTCTACGGCTGTACCGCGGAGTGGAACCTACATTGGGTTGGCTACTTTTTCGGCGTCGGTCTGTCTGGCTGGTGCAGCTACTTCTTCTTCACCTTCACGCTAGCATACGCCGTCGACTCGTACTATGCCAATACCAGCGAGATGCTGATTGCCATGAACTTTGGGAAGCAGGCTATTTCTACCGGCATGGGCTCGTACGTGCTGAATTGGGTACTGAAAGATGGCTATGCTGTCGTCATTGGTGGAATCTTCGGCAGCGTTATTCTTCTGAATAACCTGGCGCTTTTTGTCTTCTTGTTCTGGGGCAAGAGGATCAGAAGGTATACGGCGAGCTCGTGGTTGGGAAGATTGCACAAGCGGACGCAGAAGGACGTTATGACCCATTGAGCAAGCTGAGTACTATGCTGGGTCTCTTGAAGAGTATGAAGGTTGGGAAGAAGATGTGGATGAAAGAGCACAGTTACTGTATCAGTATTCAGTCGACGGTAATGCAGTGGGACAAGGGTCTGGGGGAGGGTCTGGGGGGAGAGGGCAAGCCTACTAGTACTTGGTACATTCGCTTATGGTGCGAGTCTGTCAGCCTTCGCGAGTAAATAATTGCAACAGGAGGGACATGAATCTAGTCTCTTGCCTACTTGACGTGTATCAGAAACATGGCCAGCTCAGGCTTCTTCTTCTCAGTTTGTCCCACATGAAGACGAGGTCGCCCTGTAAGTCGAATGGTAGCCGGTGTTGGCTCCTGCCGAGCCTGTGATCAACCCACTTAAAACTCGGATATAACATCTCTCTTACTCCGTACACTCGACACATACTATCTTACGGCACAAGCTTACGGCACACTCGCCCTGGAAAAGATGATATCCAGGCCGGTGTATTCCTGAAGAGGAGATAACCTCGGACAGTTTCGGCAAGCAGCAAAGCTTCAACAGCCGAAGAAATGCCTGCCCACTCTTATTCTAGACCTGGCACCACCACACCACCACTCATCACGGCAAGGGTCATGAGATCGTGTGAGTTGTGAGTAGTACGAAGCCCTCCAAGCCGCCCAAGACACGGATAACGTGCCGTCTCAGCCAGCGAATGTACGAGCACTCCGTAGCGTGTCCCGAGATCCAGCTTTGTGGAGGCCCTTCCGATCCTGGCCGCCCCGCAATATGCCACATGTACAAGCACCAGGCTCCACGGTTCTCCCACGATGCCATACCTGGCAATGTGGAGTTCTCCAAGCTTTCGATCGAAGTTTACACTATTAACTATTAACTAACCTCCCCTGGTCTCTGTCTTATGATGATAACAAAGGGCAAGCGACTTGGTTGAGGCGCGTAGCTTGTGTATACATTACTATACTTGCACGCATCCCAGCTCACAATGACAGACACAGACAGTTATGCTGTCAACGGGCAAGGCCTCAGCATAAACGGCTACGACGCGAGCCTGGATGTTTCTGACGCCACCAATTACCTGGCCAACGGCCACGATACAAATGGGGACACGAACCAACGTGATAATGTGATAGTGGTAAGTTACTCCCACACCCTCAACCAGTACTGGTACTAGTACTAGTACGCTCAGAACAATTAACCAACATTGTCTGGAAAAGGTCGGCGCCGGCCCCGTTGGCCTTCTCATTGCCCTCCGCCTCGCCAAAGCCGGGATCCCCACCACCATCCTTGAAATGCTTCCATACGTCGAACAGAGCCCGCGCGCAGCAGTCTACCACGCCATCTCCGTGCGCGAACTGGACCGTGCCGGCGTCTTGGAAGATTGTCGCGCAAACGGCAAATCCAGCTCCGACGTCAGCTGGCGGAAACTCAACGGCGAGGTCATCGCATCAATCGATCGAAAACCGTTGCCCGGTGAGAAATACCAGGTTCTTGTGCTGGGACAGCATGAGCTTGCCGAGATCATTTTGAAGCATGTCAGGCAATGCAAGCAGAGTCAGGTTTTGTTCAACCACAAGGCCGTGGAGATTCAGCAGGATGACAAGGGGGTGAGGGTGGCGGCCGAGACGCCGGACGGCATCAAGCAGTTCAGTGCGAGGTATCTTGTTGGTGCGGATGGAGGGAGGAGCGGTGTGAGGAGGCTGATCGATGTGCCGTTCGAGGGTTTCACGTGGCCTCAGTCGCTGGTCGCTTGCAACGTTGTCTATCCCTTTGACAAGTATGGATACAACAGCGGGAACTTCATTGTGGACAAGGACCATTGGTGTCTCATTGCGAGTCTGAATGAGCCGGGCCTGTGGCGCGTGTCTTACGGCGAGCTGCCAGGTTTGACGCATGAACAACTGATGGAGAGGCAGCCGATGAAGTTTGAAGCCATCTTCCCGGGCCCAAGGCCGTTGAAGTATGAGTTAAAGAACGCGAGTCCATATCGGATCAATCAGAGATGTGCAACGACAATGAAGAAGGGCAATGTGTTGTTGGCAGGGGATGCGGCGCATTTATGCAATCCCTATGGAGGGTAAGCCTTTTTCTTGCATTCTTCCATCCTTCCATGCCCCTGCGCTTGCAGAAATACCAGTACTAACCTTCGCACAGGCTCGGACTCACGGGAGGTATGCTCGATGCTGGAGCATGCGCCGATGCCCTGATAGCCACGCTGAAACAGGGCTATCCGGAGTCAGTGCTGGAGAGCTACGCCGAGAAGCGGAAGAAGATCTGGCACGACATCATCGATCCAACTTCACAAGCGAATGTGAAGAGAATCTTTGAGAACGACCCGGATACAGTGGGACAGACGGACCCGTTCTTGAAGATGCTCAATGATCCGACCATTGATAAAGCGAAGCTGAGGGCGGGTGACGGACTTTATGTCGATGTGCTGGTGGATCATACCCCAAACTTGAAGGCAGACAAGCCGATTGTCGTCCCGATGCCGGGGAATTGATCGAACGCACTACCACATATACTAGTATCGATGCCCATCATTATTCGCTGAGGACTCTGGTAAATGTCGCTATGGGTCGTCATGACGTGTGGCTGGTTTTCTTTTGGTGCCGTGCACTTCGTTGATCTCTAACGCAGAGACCTCTGGCAGAGGGGCGAGGAAAGGGACATTGGGAGCTTACAGTACACGGTGCCAGCCAAGCGCCTTGTGGCCAACATGGTGTTTGATTTGTTGCCACGTAGGATGATCACGGAAATGGTGTAGGTTGTCGAAAGAGAACTCCTAAGTCTGGGAATGGGAAGGCCAGGCAATCGCAGCTTCCTATGTCCCTTCATTCCGCACCTCGCTGTCCCCATTTTCCGCCGGTTGCTCTGACCGAAACCTCTTCCAGGCTTCCGGCCAGATACCTTGTTTTCCCGGAGACAGGATTCCATTAGGGTCGAGCTTATCCTACAGGTAGATGATTAGTCGTTGCGATATTGAGACGAAGATGCTTTGGGGTTGGAGTACCTTGAGAGTCTCGACAAATCTTCGATAGGCGTGGTCGTTGAAGTCGAATGCCTTTTGGCAATAGTCTGTAGCAACGTTAGCGAAAGGTGAACACGTCCCCGAGGTTTCGTAGAGGATGGAGGAGACGGCCGCTGCGGCGCCATATTGTGGAGAAACATCTGACATACCCATATGATCCAAGTGCGAGCGATAGTTAGTTAGGTGATATTTCTCGCCGGCCTTTCCCAATGCTCTCCACATTACGTGCAGATTCTTCCTGTGTGTGGCACTGGAACTGTCGTAGAACATCATCTGGATGGTGAAGGAGTGTTTCTTGAAAACTCGGCCGCCCAGGATGGCGTTGAACCCATGGGCAACCATGATTTTCCTTGCCTCGATGAACCATTTGAGGATGAATTGGCCGTCATTCGGCATGAGGGGGACGTAGTCAGTATGAGCTCCGTGGCCTGAACCGTCAGCTGGCAGTGCGAAGTTGATCATTCTGGATCGAGAAGTTCCCACCACGCCGGCAGGCTCTCCTCGACCGACCTCCGCAATCTTTCGTGCATCGAGCAACTCCCCTTCCGGCACTTCCGTGAACCGGTGGCTAATGCACGCGCCAGGACAAGCAGCTAGCATGACACTTTGACATCTCTCCAGGCGGGCTTGTACCATTGCCTTCGTGCCGTAGAAGTCGAAAATGGCTGTCCAAGCGCCTAAGCCATGTTTCTGCTGCAATTGGCTGATGATGTCATCTGGTATAGCTCCGGACCCTTCATACAGCTGTTCTGCGCTGTGCTGAATTGAGAGATACCCCAAGACATCGCCAATCAAGGGATTACTCTGTAGGATATCCTCTCGATGCAACAAGCCCAAAGCGTCAACAAGAGGAGCAATGTCTGAAAACTTGTCCACCTCGACTTTGACCGACATGTATGTTTGGGGCCGGGGCTGGAGCCATAAGCTCATTTTGGTGACGATTCCCAGGTTGCTTTGGAGGAAGAGTCCGTCTATCTGTGGACCGAAACTGTTCTTGCAGAGATGAGCGGTCGGGGCTCCATCGGCTGCCCACTGTCCTGTGCGGACAATATCGCCATTGGCAAGTACTACTTCCAAGCCACTGATATTATGCCAGTGATCTCCAAGCTGATTGTACCCGATTCCTTTATCAAGTGCCTGCATCCAATATCAGTTCTCCTCGTCAAGCGTCCGAAGCAAAAACCATTTCTTACGTTGCCAATGACACTCCCCCATCCTATTGAGGGCACATTAGGCCAGACCGACGGCTTGTTTGCCAGACAATATTCCGAAAGATCTCGAAAGCTGACTCCAGGTTCCACTATGGCGTACGCTCCAGACTCATTCACTTCGATGATAGAACACATGCGGTGCAGCGAGAGCACTATTGATCCTTTGACCAAAGGCGCGGGTCCACCATATCCCAAATTCTTACCCCTCGAACAAGTCCATGCTGGAATCTTGTGCGTGTTAAAGACTTCCAAGATTTGTTGAATTTCTTCGACATTCGCCGGGCTGCTCTCCTGTTAGTGGAATGCCGATCAGTCCTTCTTGTAACAGGATCGGAATTACATACCATACTGCAGCAGATGGAATATGAGACACGTTGACGGCAAATGGATCGACGAAGTTCACTAGGTCTTTGCCCGCGACCACATTTTCAGGACCGCAGATTTCCCGTAATTGAGCAAGTGCCTTGATGAAGTCTGCCTTCTGTACATTGGGGGGGAATACTTCTTCGGGACCGTCGCGGCCGATGATGAAGAAGGCATCATGAGCCTCTTGCTGCAACGGATCGAGATATTGTTTCATGTTCAACGTGATCCCGGACCTTCAATTAGTCTCAGACAATGTCGTTTGCCAGAACCATGGGTTGAAGTCTGCGAGTACAGAGAACGAGATCTTGTGAAGTCCTCCTACCGAGTATCTGGAAGTGCGGCTTAGAGACTTGGGGTAACCCCACATTCATGCACCTTCAGCGCTGAACTTTGCACATCGCCTCGTCGATGATAAGGTAGATGACACTCGGCCCGTTGAGGTTGAGCAACTTGTAAACACCGGCCTACTCAGCTTCTGCGGCCTTGCAATTGACGCCCCTGGGCGGATCTGTCAGAGCGAAGAGGCCGGCCTGATCTACCTTCATCCGAACGCACCTATCATTAAGCTCCCGTGCATACCTAAGGACAGTTCACTGCGGAGCAAGTATCTGTCGGCCGAAGCCCATCAGACTTGTGCACTTACAATCGAGCAAACCTGAAATGTTCTTTTGGTCCGTTGCGATCAGGAACTGGAACAAGCCGCAACCCCAACGGTGTCAATTGATGGAGATAACAAGTACGAAGGGCTATGTAAAGGA
This sequence comes from Vermiconidia calcicola, assembly GCA_035928285.1. Classification (NCBI taxonomy): domain Eukaryota; kingdom Fungi; phylum Ascomycota; class Dothideomycetes; order Mycosphaerellales; family Extremaceae; genus Vermiconidia; species Vermiconidia calcicola. The sequence goes on from JAXLQG010000006.1 coordinate 1,054,375, forward strand.
TTGCGTCGGCGCAGTTGAGTCTTGGGTGGTACGCGACGCGACGCGACTGAGTCACGTGGCAAACTCTTGGCAAAACAGTGAACTACCCGGTCACGTGCCGGTACCTCCGTATTCCGTATAGAATCTTGTTTACACCTTCGACCAATCATGATTGCAGAGTGACTAAGTCTTGTTGGTTTCCGCAGAAAAATTCATCGGCACGAAGTCCTTGGGGAGTCGTGCTGAGTCGTCAATGTCCTCGTAACACTTAACTCATGAATGGACAGCACTCTTCTTTTCGACTCATACAGGTCCAACATAACAACATCTCCCTCTACTACTAGCTTGCGCCTATGAGGTGGGAAGGCAATACCCTGCCTGCGCATTTCCCTACGAGGCATCATTGCATAAGAATATCAGCAGCCTATACACCACGTCTTGCTTCACGTGTTATAAAAGCCTTTCTAGGACTCCTTCCTGCCAGACAAACTTTCCATCTTCGAACATATACGATGTCACCTGCCGCTACTATACCTCAACATGTACGAGTCTGTGGCGAAGCACAGGATCCTCCGCCAAAGAAAGCGTCCAACGGGGATTTAAACAACACAGCGTCCATGCGCGCCGTGACGAAACCACAGCGCCAAGCCCAATATGCCTACAAATCACTTTCCATACCGGAATCCCTAGATGACCCAGCTATTCGTTCTAAATACCGACCGTTTCTGCTGCCGGACAGTGTCACCGAACAGAGGAGTCCGGACTGGGTTGACAGACTGGAACTTGCGACCGTGACCGAGATGGCGCACAACGATCTCAAAGTGACGGGTGAGGGGGTCAAGGTATTGGTCCTGTACGGGAGTCTACGGTCAAGGTCCTACTCGAAACTTCTGGCGTTTGAAATCTCCCGCATCCTCTGGCGCCTCGGCTGCGACGTGCGGATCTATGACCCCAGAGGTCTGCCGGTCAAGGACGACGAGCAGCACAACCACCCGAAAGTCGAGGAACTTCGAGAGCTCAGCCGCTGGAGTGACGGGCATTTCTGGGTGTCCCCCGAACAGCACGGCAACCTGACCGCCGTATTTAAGAATCAAATCGACTGGATTCCACTGAGTACGGGCTCGGTGCGGCCCACGCAGGGACGGACATTGGGTCTGGCAATGGTCTCGGGCGGTTCGCAGTCGTTCAATACGGTGAATAGCCTCCGTATGCTGGGCCGGTGGATGCGAATGTTCACGATCCCCAACCAGTCTTCGATTCCAAGGGCGTACACCTTGTTCACCGACGAGGAGGCCGAGGAAGGCGGGTCGAGATTGATGCCTGGCGGGAATCGGGATCGACTGGTGGACTGCGTGGAGGAATTTGTCAAGTATACAATCGTCATGAGACCTCATTTCGCCTTGTTCGGGGACCGTTTCAGTGAACGAGAACCGTTGCCGAAAGATTAGTGTGCTACACGGTCTTCTGGTGCGAAGAGGATAGGAAGCTGGGTCACTACTGGCATTTGTACCTTACACTAGCAGATATGACAGACGACTCTTTCTAGATATAGATTGATTATGTAGTATATGCTTGGTTAGACCATCATAACCAAATAGCATGAACCGATCATCCTTCATCATTAATCTTTCCAGTTCCACCGGCCAGCAATCCATTTCACCAGATACACCAAGGCAATCAAGACGGGCACTTCAATCAGCGGCCCCACCGTCGTTGCCAGAGCCTCATCGCTGTCGGCACCAAAGGTTGCCACGGCCACGGCAATGGCCAGTTCGAAGTTGTTGCTGGCGGCGGTGAAGCTTTGAGTGGTGGCCAACTTGTAGCCAAAACCCAGGCGTTTAGTGATGATGAGCGTGAGGAAGAAGATGATGACGAAATATAAGATCAGAGGAGCGGCGACCCGGACAACCGAGACAACCTGATGGACGACCCGCTCCCCCTGCGATGCGAACAGGACCAAAATGGTGTAGAGAAGGCCTAAGAGTGACCAGGGGGCGATCCACTTGAGGAATTTCTTCTCGTACCACGAAGCGTTGATCGACCTGAGGATTAAGCGCGTGGCGACGGCGGCTCCGAGAGGTATGCCGAGGAAGACGCCGACACTTCTGGCGACAATGGCGTAGGAAACCCGCGACGCGCCGCCGTGGCTTATGACGTTGACGAAGAGGATGGCCAAGGGTGCATACAGGACCATCTGCAGGATGGAATTGACCGCGACAAGAATGGCACAGTATTCCTCATCACCGCCAGCAAGGCCCGTCCAGATCAAGACCTGCGGGTGAAATTAAACACATATCAGAAACCGTTGTAAGGGGATTGGCTTGGAATCACGCTGCGTGAGCGTGAAAGGGGAGAACCCGAAGCTTACCATGGCAATGCAGCGTGCTAGGCCGACGAATATGAGTCCGGCTCGAAGATCCGGTTCATCTGGCAGGAAGGCCCAAGCCAAACCCAGCTTTTCGCACGTAGTTCAATAAGCATTGACTCGAGAAACAAAAAAATGCTGCCAGAGGGGGCGAAAACGTACCATGAGAAGAGGTGCAATGATCCAGTTGACCACAACGCTGAAACCGAGTTGTATCCAAATCTGGCGGTGGGCGAAGAGATGGTGTAGCGATTCGTACTTGACTTTGCAGAGAATCGGGTACATCATGACCAAAAGACCGACCGCTGTATCGTGGATCCTCCGATCAGCAACGGCGTGTGGAATGATGGGGATATATCAGTAGGTCGTACTTACCGATTGGAACCGAGACGTCCACAAACTTGCCATTCTGGAGAGCCGGGCCTATGTCGTCGACAAAATTGCCCAGCAAGATACCCACGGTGATGGCTAGCAAGATCCAGAGAACGAGTAACCGGTCCAGCCATCCCAGTCCCGCATAGACTGATTTCTTCGGTTGAGCCACTTCTTCCGTCTCATGTTTCTCGACGTCGACGAGATTAAGAGGTAACCGGGAAGGGTGCTGTGCCCCTGAAGGAAGATGTGAAGCGTTCTGGTCGAGCCTGTGCTCTGACATGTCGACGTCCTGCAAGGAATTCATGTTTGGTCTGCTGGAGAGTGTTTGATGCTCGACGCCTTTTCGGACGTGATGGTGGGTATTTGTGCCATCTCAGAGATCATACTACCCGAAGCTGAGATATGTATTACGTTGTATCCGTGTTCTTCGAGTCCCGATGACACCTAGATGATACCTGGTAGGTGGGTGGTGGGAAAAAGGGAGAGTCCTGGTGGTCTTGGTGGTCTTGGTAAGTAAACATCTCGAGCCAATCAAGACACAGGAATGACTAAGTGCCAGATCGGCGGCAAGGAGAAAACCGAAAGATGGGTTTAGACACTCGTCGACACTCTCCTTCTTACAAATGGTACTACTCGTGCCAACTCGCAGATTCGTCACTGTCCGTGGTTCTCCCTCCACTGCAGCTCATCTTTTGTCATCTTCATCCACACATTCCCGACGTAGCGTCATGGCTACCAGTACAGCACCCGCCTGGCACAGTGCATATCCGCAACCTCGGAATGAGACCCCCAATGTCGTGACACGAAAAGCAGTGCTTGGCTGGCTGAGAGACGGTCAAAAGCCGGGAGTCGACTTCTTGCTGATCGACCTGCGCCGCACCGATCACGAAGTGAGGACACCTTCCTGCCCATTTTTGCTTGTGGACGCAATATTCACACCCTCCTCTAACTGCTCTAGGGCGGGACAATCCGAGGATCTCTAAATCTGCCGGCACAAAGTCTTTATCATAGTCTGCCAACCTTGTTGAGCCTATGCCAAACAGCGGGCATCAGGAGCGTTATATTCTACTGTGGTGAGAACACCCATGCTGGTATTGTCTCCGTCCCAGCAGCGTAGCTAATGGGATTGTGATGTCCCTAGGTTCCTCGCGAGGTCGTGGCACACGTGCAGCCGGTTGGTTCCAAGACCTCTTGGACGATACAAAGACGAAAGGGATCTTGAGTGCAATCTTGCTCCAGGGAGTCGGCGGCTGGGCTCGTGCTGGTGAAGAATATACCTCCCTTATGGAGGAGTATGATCCCAAACATTGGTCAGAGGAAAAATAGACAGAAGCTGAAGATCACCGATCCGCTGCTGGACGATTTTAGGTAGACATCTCTCGAGTCCATGAACTATCACTGTAAGGCAGCGTATCTGCTCAATGGATATCCAAAAGCTCATAGCTCAAGAGTCACTAATGAAGTCCAATAGTCCAAACAAGAGTTTACTTTCAACCTGACATCCCTCATCTCGGAGACTCGATCGCCGGAAGCCCGGGTTGAGCCAAGCTGTGATAGATTCCGAATCCAAACCGCGGTAGTTCAGGTTCGAAATCGCAAAATAGGCTTGCAGGCCGTTGTAGTCTGTCTGTTTGACGGGGGGTAGTGACTGCAGGACAACAAGGACAAGAGCAGTTCTGGAATCCATGGCTGAGGCATCATGGTACCTAAGGCAGGAGAAGGTACGTCCACCACCTTATCGACTGTTGAACGACACTGTGGAACAGGGTAATCGTTCGGATCGTCGTCCATAGTAGATGCTTGTTGCTTGTGACTCAAGTCGTATTGGTGCTCAGCCACGAGAACCGGTTGAAAGCTAGACGGCTGTGTGAACGGGACAAGCTCTCTCCATGGGTCTGGGGTCTGACAACACCCCTATCGATGATGCGGAAGCCGTAGGTAGTACCGAGTCATTGAAGCCTTCAGCTTTAGACAGCACCTGTCGTTGCTCTGACATCTAGTTGACTCCATTCTGACTCCGCTCGACCGGCAAAACGGCCTGGGGAGGACGAATCCTTCTCACGTTGGCGTAGTTGAGCTTTTCCACGCTCGCCTCTCAAAATGGCAAGCTCCGCTAGTGCTTGATCCAGGCGGCGTTCGGCGTCCCTGGAGCTTTTGCTCCAGGGGAGCAATGTACTGTCGTCGCCGTTCCCGGTGACGACGCTGATTGTTCCGAACACGGATAAGTGTGTGAGGAGGTGGTTTGGTTTGGCGGGAACGCAGTGTCACCACTGCTGCTGGCTTTCGAACTCATTGTCGACAATACTTATTCGCTCACCTTGTGCTGGAGGTGTGTAGACGATAGGGAGATTGTAATGGCTACATCTGACGATGGCGTAAGGAAATGCAGTAGCGATGCCCTGCCGATGTCCGCCGAGTCTGGGTGACATATCAGTGCATGTTCAAAGCGGCCCCCTAATGGGGCTAGCCTGGTGGATACGGACCCGTCTATGGTTATTGCGGTATTCAGCGGCGGATTTGCACATGGCCTTGGCACCCTTTTGGGACCGTGGCCTGCCACTTTAATCGGGAATCAGACACTCTCCTTATCGTTCTCATCACCGGTGCTCAGTCTCGTTTCTAGGCCCCTGTTATCATTGGGTACTTACGTTATACTCTGTACATCTCTCTTCGTAGATATAGAAGCTTTATATGACCGCCTAGGAGGATATAGTTTTAGGACCTAAAGTTCGAAACTGGGACTCCTTATAACGATGGTGGATACAATCTCTCGCACCCTATACCCTTCGCGTAAGATGGATCGCGCTTCTTATATCATATTCGCCTAGATATCCCTTTCTCCTAACAGCGACTCGCATACTACACACATCCCGCCTTTCCTCTCGTTCCGTTTATTCTTCCTCTCGAAGGCGCCTCTCTCGTCTGCTCGGCCCCTGCTCTTCCTTTTCATTTCCACTTCACTTAAGCCCGTAGATTGTCAGGACTCTACTGAGAATAGGCGCTGGACTGAATAATTGGATGCATTGATATCTGAAGCCTCTGTGATACAACGACTCAACGCTTGAGTAACAAGATGAGTTCTCTCTCACCCGAATCAGGTGAGAGAGATATCTTATAGCTTCTCCATTGTTTTTTGTTACGTGTATCGGAAGTCACTCCTTCGGTATTAGGAGTAAGCCGGAAATCTATCCCTCGCCCTCGACGGGAAGTAGACTAGAGTGAGCATTGCTGTCACAAAAGTCTATATCCTTCCTACCTGATTCGGCTAGGGGAGGTGTGGATATTCGTAACATAGATCCTCTCAGCTCTGCCGGCCTTCCCAATGACCTGATTGGTCTTCCCAAAGCCATCATTCTGAACATTGCCTCGTCTATACTTTTTGCTCAGCATAGATCTTCACGGAAAAGCAGGGATTGATGGTCGGGTGTGATGAAGAGGGGAGAGAGTTGGTCGAAGGGTGCCTTTGCTCAGCACAGAGATGTATTCGGCTTCCGGTCTGATGCTTTGTTGTCTGCCCACAAAATATGGCATAGATCTTCGGCGCAGCTGCGATAAGGGTATAGTTTGTCCTCGTCTCGGTTGTCGATGGCTTTCTGACCGATATATCTAAACCGGTACAAGTGGCGGCATTTGATGCACGGTTCGTAGATTTTGAGGATGCTGCCTGCTCCATTCAGGACACGAAATGCACCTCCTTGTATTTCCAGGTGCATGAAGGCTTTGAACCGTTGGTCTTTCAGCTGGCGGCTCATAGTGTGGCGACCCTTCTTCCATCTGTCGTGCGCTGCCTTCACTTTTGTGAACTTCTCTTCTGCCGTCTCTGTCCAGGCCCATCGGAAGCGTTTTGACCGCATCTTTCGCAGCTCAGAATTCACTCCCCGAAACTGTAAGCCTTTCTCTGACACCCATTTGGCTGCGGAAGCTGTGATAATCATGCCACCGGGCACATAGCATATGAAAACTACTTTGGGCAAACCGCAAGGGGTTTTCTCCGTGAAGTGTTCACCGAATTTGGCTTCGAAGGCCAGCACGAATTCATCTATAATCAATCAGTCACCAAGACATGCCAATGACAATATTGCCGATCACGTACAGATATTTTCAGGCACCTTGGGGATGGTTTTGTAGAACAGTTCAAGAAGAAGCTCGATTGCCGACGAGTTGGGTATTTTGATTGTGTTCTCGACGATATCTTCTTGAGGGAGGTTGCACTTGAGGGTGTCCAAAACGCCCTTAAAGGCGTCAAGGGTGTCTGGCGGGTCTTCTGGCTGTTTTTTTGAAAGATCCGACTTCAAGGTATTCAATGACTGTGCTCCCTTCCAAACGAAATCGAGGACTTTGACAAGACGCTGGTATGTCAAGTATGCTTCGAGGTCAGGATTATCGGCAATCAGATCGATCGCACACTTCGCAATACTGTACATATTGTTCACGCCCGCGGTAAGGATTTCGATATTCTGGTCGTTGGGGAGGTGGTCCATTTCTATATTCCAAAATTTTTCCACCGAATCAAAGATGCTCTCCGAGCAGGAACCAGCCATGATAATGAGAAGGGGTGCAGAACACTCGCATCTCGACACGGAAGCACTTCTCTTATATACCACTTGCCGTCCATAGCTCAAGTATGAGCATTGTTCTATCGTGAAACAGCTCACGATTATTATCTGAGAACTCGCTTTGTTAAAATGGTGGCCAGGTTGAGACATCTATCTGTCTCACAGCTTCGATATACAGAGCTTGAGTCAGGTCTTTGATGTCCATCGAAACTTTTGATTCAGCAGGCTTTGTCCCAGAGCCATTTGACTCGAAAATTTCTAAAAATGCTTCAACTTCTGACCTCGCTCTCAGCTTGAGGTTGAGAATCACCCCTTAATCGTAGGCTAGCCCGTCAGGCACACCTTTTACCAATAGCAGATATTGGAAACTGTCGCACCTGCGATCTGTTCAAGTAAAATGTTTGAGAGCATTGATTCCCGGTCTCGGAATATGGAAGACAACCTCAAGGGTACTGGTGGTGGGAACTTCGAATTTCCATTTGATCTGTTTGAAGTGCACAAAGAACATTTGTTCCTTTTCTAATTAACATCACCACCGTGCCTCTTCCCACCGAATCACTGGGATTGACTAACTTGACTCATTGGGGCCATTGTGGAACCGACTTGTCTAGAGACACTGTTCCAATCAATCAGTACCTAGATTTTGATATGCAGCCTCGTGCGGCTTGCACTTCAAGAAAACTGTCACCATGCAGCAGATGCATAGAAATTCAATTATCCACTGGTGACACACTAACCCATGAGCGTCCTTTCACCACCCCGTTTTCTACAAGATAGCTCTGGAAGCCGGTGTGTGTTGCGAAGTGAACTTGTGGGGGATCCCTGGTTCGAAACAGCGATACCTTTGGAAGGCTGGAGAATTCAATAGTCGGTGGCGTATCTCTGCAGGTGTATCGAGAAACTGGTTCTTCAGACTTGTTGCCATCGATGCCTACGCCGCCGTCGAGCTGACGCGCCGGCTTTTCTCTCTCACTTAGACCGAGCTCTTGTGGGAACCAAAGATCCTTTGACCCCAGGCGGAATGCCTCGGCCATCACAATATCGTTCCCCTTCCCAAATCTGTAGCGTAGGGTTCGTTCTAGTTCTTCGTTGGTTTGATATACAGGCTCGTCGTCGTCCAAAATATCTTGGCCGTCCCAGTCCATGTAGCGATCCACCACCATCCAAAAGCTCTTGTCAATTGGATGGAAGACAAGATGAAATGAAGTATAACCGACGACAAGATATTTGTCACGTCTTCTTCCAGGCTTTCCCTTTTCAAAGCATATCACTTTTCCCATAGGGAGGCCGAACCGCAGAGGAAGAACACGTTCTTCGGTATCAGAGTCGCGCTCTACTTGAAGAGCTGGTTTGAACTCATGAATAAGCTTCATAAACTTCCCACTCTCGATCTCTGTAATGCTAGGTTTGTTTTCGTTGGCAGCATTCATTCGACGTAATCCAGGAATGTATTCATCACCCATCACAAGGAAAAATTCGTGAGTTTGAGTCTGAAAGATAGGTGTATCAGGAGGAGTATGTTCCCCCATAATCTTAGCAAGAAATGTGTTAAAAACCATTTCGTCGTCTTGAGTGAAGTCGAACCGGTGAAGCCATTGAAGAAGTTCTTTGAAACAACCATCCCTGTAGCGTGGAAACCCTGCGTATTCATTCTTTATCCAGCTCACTATCCTTTCGCACTCAGACTTTAGCTTGTCTATCATCACCCGGTGGCTGGGAGGAGGTATATAGTGGCTGTCATCGAACGACTTGGGATGTTTCCAGGACTCGAGAAGTTCGGGCTGGAGAAGTTTGATGGAATTGAGATATTCGAAGGCATCGGGAGGCAATATCATTTGTTTCTTTGCTTTCTCTGTGGAAGCCATCGTGGTTCAACTCTCACAGGACACGAGAAGATTGGGAGGGACGATGGTAATTTCGACGTGAAGGGTTGGATACGAACTGGATTGGAGTGTTCAAGGTACTAGTATTTTGGTGACAAGAGGAGGCAAGAGTGAAGAGATTACCAACTGCTATAACTTTGAAGTACAAGAGGAAAGATTCACTTAGGATGGGTTCGACAGACGAGCACGAGAACAGAGTAAATAGAGGCAATAAAACAAAGAGCTCGAATTCATGGAATGCCGGATGCGTACAGTACCTAGGTATGTGCATTCCTCGAGAACAAACCCCAAATCGCCGGATTGGGAAACGTTGTCCTTGGAGCATCGCATCCGGCGTACACGTTGTTCGACCAGCCAATTCACCAAGCAGAAAGAGAGAGAGAGAGAGAGAGAGAGAGAGGTCGTTGTATTGCATAGCACCGGATGCGGCCGAATCTTGTGGAATTTAGAGAATTGTGCGCTACGCCGCCACCAAATTCCACAAATTCCGAGTCCATTCAACCCTCTGGCAATCACTTAAGCCATTCTTTTTGTTCAGTGACCCGTAATCGTATTATACCTCCACACCTCACATACCGTACTTTCCTAACATTCCCGAGGGGGATACTAGTATTATGGCCGGACCTCCACCACGGCATCATGGACAAGACAGCCATCTACAAACGCGTTCAGGAACACTACGGCATCGCTGCAAAGGGTACCGACACAGCGTATGGCCAAACAGTAGCAAGAGCCTTTGGTTACAGCACAGAAGAACTCGCCATGGCTCCCAGAGAAGCAAATCTTGGAGTTGTTCATGCTGGATCTGAATGAGTTGGCAGGTACGTGACTGGATAGGGCGGGAAGGGAAGACACGGAACGCTTACTCCTGAACAGGCTCTTTTAAAGTCTATGCCATCAAGGCATAAGGCTACGGCATACATTGTCCCAATATCAATTTTGATCCATATCCCCTCCTTTTTCGACAAACACGTTACCTTCAAAGACACCCTCACTCGACAAGCTTACGCAGAAACCGGTTCCAGCACGAGCTCAAACTCCATCTCCTCGCACTCGACCAAGTCCTCGTCCTTGATACCCGGGCCGCACGCCCCCGTCCCAAGTCCAGAAACCTCCCCATCTAGACGCAAGTATATCGCATCTCCCTCCACCAACTCCGGTCCATGGCGCGCCCGTTCGATCTCTGTGGTGGAATACTTCGATACAGCGAAGTGGAACTTGTCCGGAGTCCTTCTTGAACCGGTCAATGTAGCTTTGAATCCCATGCCTCGCTCGTCTAGCATTTTCATCCACCTCAGGCTCATTCGATTCCCGTTTTCTTGAGGGACTTCGTACGGCGTGTGCAACTCATCGATGGATGCTCGGTAGATGCCGACCTGTTGTGCTGACTTCTTGTCGTAGTACGACTCACCTGGCCCTAAGCCGAACCAGACAGCGTGGTCGACCGTCTTCGGGAGTTGCAGGTCCCAGCCTACTCTGGGCAGATTCTTGGGAGCAGAGCCTTCGGGGTTGATAAGTGCCTTCATTATGACTGCGCCACTGCTACACACGCGGTATGTGGTCCGGACGTGGAAGCCCCAGGCCAGGATTGGAGGGCTGACGTATGTAACTGTCGTGACGTGGATGTCGCCACTGCTTGCATGCTCGACTTTGAAGCTGCGCAGTTGCGTAGTCAAGGTATTCAAGCCCCAGTGCTTCCATTCTTCAGTCTGCCAGGCTAAATCGTTGTCAGTGGGAGGTCGCCAGAAGCCGATATGAACCAGTGATTGGGGAGACTTCGGAGTATGGAGGAGTGGAGCACCTCCTGAAAGCCACGAATGGATCAGGCCGTGAATCTTGTCGAAAGTGAGCGTGAAATCGGCGCCGGAGATAGTGAGATATTGACGATTAGTGGTAATGATCAACTCGGCTGTGTTCGCCTGCTGAAGAGTCCTAGACACCGACAAGGTCTGCGAATTCAATTGATGTTGAAACCATGCAATTTCATGTCCGGCATCTGCCCAACCGCAACTGTTCTTCAGCGTGAAGCTGACAGTCAACCAGCATTCGGTGGTGGAGTAGGATTGATATGTAAGGACACGCTGGGGAAGTGGAATCGTGCCTGTGGCACCCGGTTTGAGGTCAGGGATTTGAAGGTCTCCAGAAAGAAGCAGTTCAGGGCTATTGATGTTAGCGTACAAGGATGACTGCATCAATCGCAGACACTCACTTGTCATGGAAGCCCTCAACCTTGAAGTGCGCCGCACAACCGTCGAGGTCTTGAAAATTGTACCTGTTCTCGATCGTGATCATGTTGCTCTCTGCGTCGACCCAAGCTCGAATTGGTGCAATGACTTTCTTGAGCTCTACCAATCCAGGGGTTGGTGTATGATTGCTGTAGCACAGTCCGTCCAAGACAAAGGTGCCGTCATTGGGGATATCGCCGAAGTCGCCGCCATATGCATAGATGTGCTTCCCTCCGGCTTCCGTTGACGTCTTCAAGAGGCCATGATTTGCCCACTCCCAAATGAAGCCTCCTTGTAGCCGCTCATGATCACGGAAAGCGGCTTGATAGTCTTCAAGAAGTCCTGGCCCATTGCCCATAGCGTGGCCGTACTCACACAGAATGATAGGCTTTTCATACGAGCCATTGGGCGCCACTCCTTCCTCCTTCGCCAGCGAAATCAGCTTGGATACCGAAGGATACATGTAGGAGAACATGTCCGCCGTGATTGCCTTGCTGTCGCCTTCATAATGAATCGGACGTGAAGTATCTACGTTTTTGGCGTATTCGTACATTGATTTGTGATTGCGGCCGTAGAAAGACTCGTTTCCCAGGGACCAGATGATGACACATGTGAAGTTCTTGTCCCTCTGTACCAACTGTGCCATACGGTCGAGGTAAGCAGCTTCCCAATCCCTGTTGTCCGATGTGAAAGCAGCAGGGTCACGCTGCCCACGGCCCATCTTCTCTCGTATCTCTCGTGATCTTGCCGCAGCTTCGGAAAACCCATGGCACTCAAGGTCAGCTTCGTCTAAAACCCAAAGGCCAAGTTCATCGCAAAGTCCGTAGAGCGCTGGTTGAGAAGGGTAGTGAGAACAACGAAGAGCGTTGATATTGTGACGTTTCATCAGCAATAAGTCCTGTCGCAGGAAATCCACAGGGACTGCTCGACCAAACTTTGGGTGATGCTCATGTCGGTTGACACCAGAGAGGAGAAGAGGGACCCCATTCACAGTCAGAAGGCCCTTCTTGATCTCCACCTTTCGAAAACCGATTCTGTGGTGGATCTGCTGAATGCACTTTTGGCTCACAAACAATTTGAGCTCGACAGGGTAGAGCACCGGTGTTTCTGCAGTCCACTTTAATGGGGCCATGACAGAGTACTCCTTCTTTAGATGAGATTCATGGCTGGCCAGAGCTATACGGTCAGCGACGAGGTTTGAGCTCTTCTCGGGAGTTTGGAGTGTGATTTCGACTTCGCAATCTTCTCGCAGCGTTAAATCGAGGCTCACACTAAGATTTGCATCCCTATAAAGCTCATCAAAGTCGGTTTGGACGAAGAAGTCGTCAATGCGAGCCTTCTGGGGAAATGCCAGCAAGTAGACATCACGGTAAATGCCTGGACTTCACGTCAGTGAGCACCCCGAAATAGAACTATATCACTGGAACTCACCTGATAGCCACCATTGATCCTGGTCCTCGATATACGAACCATCGGACCATTGATACACGCGCACCAAGAGTTCATTTTCCTCGGTCCGATTCACCAACGAAGTCACATCGAATTCTGCAGGATTTCTGCTGCCTTGTGAATAGCCCACCTCCTCGCCGTTCATGAAGAGATGAAAGGCACTATCTACGCCTTCGAAACGCAGACGAAATTGGGATTCTGAGTTCCAGCTTTGCGGAATGGGGAATTTCCTGGTATAGCTTCCGGTCGGGTTATCGGTGGGTACATAGGGAGGACAAACCGGAAACGGAAATACGATATTGGTATATTGAGGTCTGCCGTATCCTTGTAATTGCCAATGGCCAGGGACCCTGACAGACTGCCACCTGAAGTCATCCTGTCCTGTGATGTCGTCCCAAGCAGGTGCAAGGCTTGGGGATGCGGCATAATGAAAAAGCCATGTTCCATTCAGAGAGATAGCCGTCTCCGGAATATGATATGACCTTGCTGGGAGTTTGTTCCTTTGAAAGACCTTCTCGTTGGCAAAGTCGGGTTGCGCTCCCGCCGCCGACATGCCAGGGCCAGCACCCGTGTGAGCGATCAGTGTCATGGTGATCGAGATATTTGGGGACAAGAACGAGAGACTACTGATAGTGCAAGTTTGTGAGAAGTCGTAGGGCAACAGAGACCCTCTTCACTGAAGCCGGGTTCTCGAAGGAGATGCTTCCTAGGAGATGATGTCCGCTTGGGCGTTCTTACCGCTGACAAGTACAGAGTCTAGGACAGTGAAATGAGGATCTGGCATTCTTCTGACTGATTACCCTCAGTCAAGGGCTGTGATGTTGATGATGAGATTGTGGAAATGAAGGATACAACACGTCCAAGGAATGTTTCAAGGGAAGGAGGGGTATTGATTCCTCTAACGGAGAAGCTGCAAGGCTGCGAAACCAGAGAAGACCACGTGACGAGGCTGAGCGATTCCAATGCCACCTGTTCGTCTCCCCGCAAAATGCTTTTTGACTCACAGTGCTGCTCACCAAACAATCCGAAATGCTACAGTAAAGAGCACTCACCATTCGATATTTGAGCTCCTTCCTCACCAGCTGTGGTCTCGCAGCTCCTATAACCATGGCCAACCCTTCACCCCGCCATGTCTCAATAGCTCCTCTCCTGAAAAAGCTTTCCGCACCCTCACCACAAGACAATAACGTCAAAGCCGAAGACATTGCTCTGGCCTTCTCGCGAACCTTCGAAGACCAACTCAACAGCACACAACTCGCGTCTCTCTTGACGCTCCTCCACTCGACCGGCAAAGATAGGCACCCAGACGTCATCGCCCGCTGCGCAGCTAGCATGCGCGATGCCGCAGTTCAAGTCAACAAGCAGCAGCTCAAGAAGGTAATTGGCAAGCGGAAGCGCTCCCTCGGAAAATACAATGGCGGTCTATGCGACATCGTGGGCACAGGAGGAGATGCACATTCTACGTTCAACATCTCTACGACATCATCGATCATTGCATCGCCTATACTCATGATGGCCAAGCATGGCAACAGAGCGCAGACATCGATGTCCGGCTCAGCGGACGTGCTCAATGCCGTATCTCCTAGACCTCCGAAGATCGAAGCTCTCCAAGCCGAGAACCTTCCCGAGGCGTACGAGCATACGAATTACACCTTTTTGTACGCACCAAACTTTCATCCTGGAATGAAGTATGCTGCAACGGTGCGGAGAGAGCTCGGCCTGAGGACGATTTTCAACTTGATGGGCCCGCTTGCGAACCCTGTCGAGAGTCATATCGAGGCGAGAGTTGTCGGCGTGGCATATCAAGCGCTGGGACCCGTGTTTGCGCAGGCGCTTCAGTTCTCGGGCGCGACCAAAGCCATGGTTGTTTGCGGCCAGGAAGATCTTGATGAGATCAGCTGCGCGGGCAAGACAAATTGCTGGTTACTTAGAGAATCAGAGAACCCGAATTACAAAGGCGACAGACCAAACGAGGACGAGGAGACGAGTGATGAAGAACCGCCGCCGAAGTATGTGGCCAAAATCGAGACCTTTTCGATCGAGCCAGCGGATTTTGGCCTTCCTTCGCATCCGCTGTCAGAAGTAGGAGGTGGCAAATTGCCCAAGCAGAATGCCTCGGTGTTGATGAGCATCCTGCGCAACGAGAGACCAAAGGACGATCCAATCTTACATTTCGTCCTGATGAACGTTGCTGCGCTATTTGTCGTGAGTGGCGTTTGTGAAGCAGATACCTGTCCCACGGGCGAAGTCATAAAGGAGAGAGGCCCAGCTGGCGAGAGGTGGAAAGAGGGCGTGCGAAAAGCAAGGTGGTGCATAGAAAGTGGAAAGTCCCTGGAAGAGTTCGAAAAGTTCATAGAGTTCACCAACCGGCTGTAGGCAGACCGAGTCATTGAAAAGTTATTCCTGCTTCAGTATACGCCTCGCCAGCCTTCTTGTCTGTGTTGGTCTCTGCTTCTCTTCTATCCTGGCCCATTGCTCCCATAGGATCCCCAAACCAAACGCCTGCGCTGTGCTCAAATTCTCCGATTTGTGGTATCTGAACTGCTCTCGAAAGTGAAAGGTTGTCTCCACGTCTCGTCACCAGTATCATTCCTCATCGAGCCTCGAATTGCACCATTCTACAGCTGCGTCAGTCGCCGCTTCGAAACCATGGACAGGTTGACAGCATACCTCTTTGTTCTCTCCTTGTAAAGCACTCTGTGTCCGCACATGCTGCATCTGATGGCATCACCCTTTCCCAAGCTGACCTTGGCCGCGCATTCTCCACAGACATACTGTACGGTTGGGCCACCGGACGCATCGCCAGCGCTGTGGCCTGCGGCGAACTGGTTGTAGCCGGCGGATGAAGGCAGTTGATAGGCTTCTCGTTGCGACATTTTGGCGGAAATCGTGTGCTTTACGATGTTTTTGTTCAAGAAGTATGAGCAGAATATGATAGGAATGAGTGAGAGGTTTTGCGACAGAAGATGCTTGGTGATTAAATCAGTCGTGGTGACAAATGCAGACTGAATTTCGAGAATCTTGCGCTGGAAGTTTCGGCACGAATCAAAAGGCTGACACGTGAGAGGCAGTCTGCCTGACACGTGACAAGGCTGAAGCGACGGATTTCAGAGCCATCGTCAACCAGATCGTAGCCATCTCGCCATGCACCACCCACACTACCACCCGACTGAATTATCCCAACGATGGAATATTCATTCCTTTTTCTATGATTCAAAGATTGAGCTCACTGTGCCCCTGATATCAAAGACTCACAAAAGCTATACATACTTGGAACCGGTAAGGCCCTTCCGCCTTCACGCCGGCTTCAGGCTATCTGCTCCTGCTGCCTCGCCGCTTCCCCATCATGCCAGAGTCCATGCGACCGTCGCCTGCTCGAACGGCGTCGGGGCTAGGAAAAGCCTTCCAAGCTTGCCTGTCTTACCTGTCTGCCACAATCTTGACAGAAGCAAGATCGTATATCGGAAAGGTGGTTCGTCGAAACATAAGATCTTTATGCCACACTATCAAAGTAGTGACTATACAGTGTTGTCTTACCAACGTCGCTTACTTAGTAACGATCGAGATCGATTTCCTGCACTTTCTGCAAGCTTCGGAATCTATGGCATCCTCCTGGTCATGGGCGAGCATACATTGACGCTTGAAACGCGGAGGATCCCATTCAACATAACAGCGCCTTCCGAGCCGTCCTCCTCGATAGTGGTTGTGCATATGGAACCGGTGATATGTACGGCGCAATCGTTCCAAGGCCGACTTACATCACACTCTCATCTCCATGTTCTGATGGCACCATAGTTCGGAGCGAAAGGAACTAACAGCCTATCATATATTTGATTCCCTGCATACACCCATTCTGGAGAACGACGCTCGTGTATATGCACCCCAGTTCGGCGCCGTGGTCAAGTGTGTCCTCCCACGCGGCCTCGAAGAGGATCCGTCTGGCCGGTACATCGAAGCGTTGGTTTTGAGGCTTTCTAAGGATCTGAAGGACTGCCAGCGGATCGGGATTGTACATATCAACAAGTTTACTCTGCGGGAACAACAAAATCCCGGTGAAGATCTCCGTCCGATCGTCGAGACGATCAAGATCATTTGAAGATGGGCGAGAAACAAGCCTGGCCGGCAAAAGTTCAGCCTTGTCACCTACTTGTGAGTCAATTTACGCCGTCACGCCCGTCAACGGCCCCGGGGTGTGTAGCATGCAACGAAAGACATCAATCCTGGAGAGTAATGTCTTCCCGAAGCACTCCAATCCCCTAAGGTCCCATCAGAATGCGTCACGGAGCATTGTGTATCTGGCCTGGCTTCCCGTCAGGCTTCGCCGGAAGTTGCAGCCAGGTTCACTCGTCACGAGAGGGACTGAACTGCTGGTCTCGTGCCTCATGCCGCAATCCCATCACGACTTCCTCTCATCGAAAGTCATGACGTTCAAAGCTCCACACCCCATTTTGGATTTTGAGACATCAGCCCCATCAGGTATATAATGTATCCTCATTGTGACTGTCCGGGCTTTACCGGCCCAGCCCGTTACCCGGCCGCTGTTTACATCGTCCTTTTTGGTTATTGTGCGTTCATTTTATGGTCGGCATCGTCCATGATTTTCTTTCATATGCACCGTTCGATCTGCAAAGCGATCCTCGACACGAGCGTCGATACGCGGCACAGCTTGTTCTAACCTAATGATCAGCGCAGACCTGGAATCTTGAAGATTATTTGGCCCCAGATCTGTGGGAACCACGAACCAAGACCCAGCAACATCCACCCTCTTACAGCCATCATCAGCCTTGCGGACCAAGCCATAGAAACGGCACCATTGGCCGAGCCGGCTTATGCATGTCTCAGAGTTTATATCACACACCCATAACAAACAAACAAACCAGACCAGACAAAAATCATGGTGATTTCTCATGCTCATTCGTGACGCACCAACTTTGGCTGTTTCTGATTTCAAGACCATCTGGGTGGCCGTACTCTACGCAAGACACGACCAGCCACCCGCTTCGTGGTCTGGAGTGCCAAAGCTGTCGCCTGCACCTCAGGTTTGACCGTTTGACAGGTAGCGCTATCGATTCGATCGTATCAAGATATGCACGACACAGACTACATATCCGAGCTTTGAAGTCCGCTATGTCACTGACTGCCCTGCCCGTCTTTACCAGCATGCCCAGTCTCCAAGCGCGGCGATGTGGGTTAGAGGCAAGGAGTCCGGAGTACATTTGTTACTACTACCTAATGGTCACCCATCACATCCCTATCATCCCAACCACCTCCACACAGACGAGTTGGTGGGTGTTAGTGCTAAGAAGCACCCCCGTCGAGTCTCGAGTCTCGAGCAAGGCTCATCAAGCCTTCGTGACGTGACGGAGCCGCAATCTGCCCACGGACATTGCAGCTTACGACGCACCGCCCCCAAAGACGGCAAGGCTGGCCCAGGGCCGAAATTGACTGACCAGGAGCCTGCCAGAGTCTAAGTCCATCACGCCCTCACTCCATGCTGTTCATTCAGGCCTGCACAAACCATGTCCATCACAGAGTATAGCTTCAATCACGCACGCACGATCCGTACAAAACGTGCCCTTCTCACGTTGAAACGCGATGCTTACTATGGAGACCTTTCGGGCGTCCGAGTAGATCATCTCGCCAAAATTCCTTTCCTTGACGCCCTCCCTACAAGGTAGTTAGTTGGTTACTTACCTTCCAACCCATGACCTTGGCAGAAGTACGACTCAAGAGTACAAGTAGATGATAGATCTAGTGTTTCATCATGGGCCGTAAGTACTACTATGCAAGTACTAGTATCCGTACTTTCTCCCCCCTTTCAGTCCCAATCCAGGCCCGGCCAGTGGACAAAAGAACAAGCATTTCGTCTAACCCTAGTCTAACGAGAGTCACTCACGTTTCAACATGCCATAGTCTCTCGCTTACCCTGGATCACGCCCTAGTCCAGCGTGGCCGGGCCGTCGGATCTTCATCAACAATGATGCACTTGTACTAAAGGCCCAGGCAAGGCACAGGTACCTTGTACATAAGTACAGTTTCATCAGACGCGCCAGTAGTAGTCAGCACAGACAGGGTGTGGTCAGTGTCCACGTCCAAACGCGTGTGCTATGACCCTCCTACGACATGATTCAAGCTTTCCTTTTCCCGCAGCCTCCTACAGTACACAGCTCGACAGTACTTGCGGTAGGCTGGCTGGTAAGTTAGCAAACCAAAAAAAAGCCAAAACGAAAAGACATGTGTCTGTCTTGTCAGGAGAGCGCCAAATCAAAAAGAAGCCAGTCCTTTCCCCTGCATTAAATGTAAAAGTACCTACACAGTACCCCGACACTATACCGTACTTTGATGCCGCCGATCCCCGTGCGGGCGCGGGTGACGGCAGGGCCACGCTGCGCACGTCTGGTAAAGCAAGCCGAAAAGGCACACTGCAGCCCCCTTTGCGCCCCCGTGGCCGTCAGCAGTGGGCAGTGGGCACCCCTTATCATTGCTTGTTTAGGTGGTCAGGCCAGTTAACCAGTGACTCGCGTACCTTGCTTAAGCTTAAGGCGAAGAATCGAAGTGACTGGCCACACTGGGTCTATCAGCCGGCACTAAGCAAACCCTCATTCAGCCACCCACTCTCCCTCTGTCGTCGTCGTCGTCATCATCATCATCAACACTACACCCACCACCATCCACATTGCCGGACTCTGTGTCCGCACGCATTTGATCTGGAGAGAGATGGATTTGGTGTGGTTCTCCCCGAAATTGGTAATGTAATAATGACGACGACGACCTTGAGCGAACCAGGTCCCCGTCAATCACGAGGAAGCGCGACCTCGCCGTCGGCTACCGACATCGACATCGATACCGAACAGATTCAGTAGACACAATACAAAGAGTATACTAGTAGTCAAACAGGGAGAGACGCGAGAGCCATGTTCCAATTTTCAAAGATTTTCTTTTTCTATACTCAAAAACCCCTAGGTGTACCGGTTGGGTGCCGGTCTCAAAAAGAATCGAAGTCTATAAACAATTTGTGTTTGGCAATTTCCCCCCCCGCAACGTTCATACGAAAGTCTGTCCTGCTGGGAGTAGAAGTGAAAAAGTGGTCACCTCCCCGCCCATCTGCACACGCAATGGTCTCCCAAGAGAAGAACCAAAGACATGTCGATAATATCAAAAAGGTAGGCCAGGACAAGGAAAAAGTGAGTAACCGTTCGCCTGCATGCCCCAAAGTCCTTTCCATGAGCATGGGGGTGGATCCATTTGCTCCGCGATCGCCTGTGCTTCATCATGTCTAGTCATCAATGATGTGTTGTTTTCGTGATAGTTGTTCGTGTCATAGCCAAGCATGAGTTACTGCCGGACCTGAATAAATCTCCGCATGAGAAAGAGGTTGAATGAGTGTTGGTGGTCGTCGAGACCGGGCACTCCCTGCAAGGGTGATGACATATCCATGTGTCGACTCATGGAGGATGTCGTAAAAGAGCGTATTTGCAGGAAGTATAAGCGAAAGGCGGCAGAAGACTAGCTGCGCCAAAAGGGGTGCGGAGATTGATTCTGGTCGGCGGGCTCATGCCTGAGCTTCATGTTGTCATATAATCCGATCTTGGTTGCCGCGTTTAGGCGAAGTGGCGGGCGTGGACACGGTAGTGGGTGTGTCCTCCCTCGACGGAGACACTGCGCTTGGATGATCCACCTGGGCACATGGTCAAGACGAGGTCGGAGTCCTCATTGCAGACCATGGTGCGGGTGTCGTCAGGAAGGTTGTAGGCAGCGGTGCAGATGGCTTCGCCAGCAGGGCAGTCAACAGGCACGCAGGTCGGGTTGTTGGGGTCGTTCTGCATGGATGGGACAATGATCATACCGCCAGCTGAGAAGGGGTAACCATCGATGTTGGAGAGATCGTACGCGATCTTGCCATTGGCCCAGGTGAACTCGAATTGAGAAACGGCTCCAGTGGTAGTGGCATTGGGAGCAAGCTTGATCGAGATACCAGTCCCCTCGCTGCCGTATCCCTGGGAGTAGCTGCCCTGGAGTTCCGCCATAGGTGGGTTGGAGCTGCCTCCGACAGACGCAAAGTAGATGGGGTAACCGCAGTTGTTGACAACGGTAGCGGTACCAAGGGCCAAGGTGGTTTGAGCAGAGGCAAGCAGCACGGCTGCGCCAGCGACAATGTTCTTGAATTGCATGTTGATTGTTGGTTGGTTGGTTGTTCCTGTTGTAAAAGGATAGTCGAGCCTGGTTAGACTGATGGTTGGTATGGACAAGAAAAGGATGGGTCCTGTAGAGGTGTATACGTCGACAATGGTTCTAGCAGCAAAGGAATGATGCTGATCAGAGACCGGCTCGAGGCTGTATAGGGAGTGAGTTGGAAATGATTGTCAGGATGGTTTCGAAAAGAGGAAATCGGACAACAGAGACGGGACGTGGTTTAAGTAAATTTGGCCCGTTTCCACTTTCACAGTCAACAAACGCTCGAGGCGGCCAGAGGTGGTCAACTCCAGAGCCCTGGATCCAAGGACGGGATGGATCCTTCCTGGCATCGTTCAGAGATTTTCGCAGTTACATTAGCGCTGTCAACGACGGACAAGGTGGGCATGGGCCTCGTGGGGCCGTAGTCCGAAGTCCAGCCCAAAATGCCATTGGTGTCAGACCTGAGAACGGGGATGTAGCCTTTGAGGAACGGGATGCGTGTGCAAGTCTGGGCAAGGAACAACGGTTGGGGGCGTTGACTACCGAAGGCCGCCGTCTAGTGCATGGATTGTTGAAGTGGATGGATTTCTGCCATTGTGAGCTCTGTCGAATAAGGCGACGGGCGCAACGCCGCACAATCCCCTGGTTCCTGAACTAATGCAGCCACCATGGAGACAGCTGAGCCAATCCTGGTTGGCACGCCCCGGCCGACCAGGGCTTCCAGACCAAGCAATTCTTCCAGGTACCAAGGCTCGCCGATTGGTACGCCTCGATGCCTCTCGGGCGGTCGCCAAAAAATGCCGCAGCCAAGGTCCGTTCGGACTAACCGTTATTTGGGTAGGCTTCAGGCACCGGTCAGGAACCAACACACCATCAATCGATTGCCGTTTTTCGGCTGTGCTTTCCCACGTGTCTGAGGCGAGGCGGGAACGGGTGGTTTGGTCAAGTCTGCCGAGAAAAATCGGTGCTCAAAAGCCATAGTGTCTGATGCACCACATTGGGTGTGTTGTCGCATATGGTCGTACAGCAGTATTGGCACACCAACTCTGTCGAGTCGTAAGGCGCCACATGTCTGCAAGGAGTGCCCATCATCCAAGGGTCGGTTGCGCCCGATGGCGATGGGAAAATCTCTGCCCACAATATTTTTTGCAAAGGTCCAGCGGTTTCAGTATCACACGTTCGCGCACAAGTGCAGATTGTATCCCAATACGTCAGTCGTGCAGGCTCGCTGGCAATAATTTCCAGAACGTGAAAAACTCGATCGAGGCAAGATCCTCGCCGAGAATCAAGGTTTCCACATGGACTGCTGGCCCCCGATGTCCATATCTAAGGGTCTCGCTGACGGCTTCATTGGTGTTGCACCTGTTCCGAAGCGAGCTAAGAATCTGCGATTCGAGAATCGCATATACACCCCGCGTAGGATATATCATGATAGTGATTAGTGCCAAATGCAACCGCTGCTTTGCAGCCGGTATCCACTTCTGTACCGTTGCTCATGAGGCATGTACCGGCATGTCTGTTCAACCAGTCCCAACCACCCACGCGTGGCGAGTAAAGTGCTTGCATGATTGACAGTTGCTGTTGCCAGGGTGCGCTCGGTCAAATCCTAACGGCATTCCCACTCTGATCACGGAGAAAGCAGGCGCATGAGAACAAAAGGTCACCATGCATGCCGTAGAGCCATGATCAACAACAATGCATAATGACAGCAGGAGTTTGCGCGGACAATGAACGGAATACCTCCGGGGTTGTTGAGCGTCGCCGCAAGCCAAAACAAAACTTGTGTGACATTACCAACTCAAGCTCCATCGCTATCGGGTAGCTACTGCATACTCTGTTCTTGTTCAGACCTCGATAGTCTCTCTGATGACAGGAGACTAAACAGTATCAACAACGATGGTGTGCGATAGCTGGAAGAGCGGATTTCCAGGTGTCCAGACCGAAGCTGCCGGGATAGTGTCCAAGAAAGATAGAAAGACAAGGCTGTAGCGATTGGCTAGGACTGAAGGGTCCGTAGAAAGGATAAAAACTCAGTTGCAACAGTGGCCGATGAGTAGTCAACGGACGGGGAAGCGGGAGGAAGGATGCACTGGGATAGACCCGGATCCGAGCCAGTGCCACAGTGAATACAGTCTGCTGCCGCCTTCATGCAAGGGAAGAAACTGCATATGGATCGAACAGACATTTCGATAGACAAACCGGTGGAGCTCAAGAGACCATGATGTCAAACAACAAGCTGTCAAGTTGCTCGGCGTCGTGGATGAGAAGCGACGGAGGTCTTTGACTCTATCATACTCCGTAGTCACAAAGCGGTGCCTTGCAAGGCTCGCTATACCAAAGGTATACTGTGAACCAACTGGAGTGGCTGGGCATAGTCCACTTTGGGGATACCGGAAAAGGAAAGAAGAAGACTGACCGGACTTGGACCTAGAAAATCAATAGTAAACTCTTGTCGAAGCACGCAAAGTATCCACCTGTTGATTGGGTGCGTGATAGGTTTCCTTTTGCAAGTACGAACTCGTGGTAGTTTGGGCAGGTGTACTCCATACTGTGTATCTTGTATCATGGGCTAAGCGTGGGAAGTCCGGCCGCCATGTCCGGTTACCTTTCTGGCTGAAAGATCCAAGGATGAAAGCGAGATAAGTCCATCCGACTCTTGCAGGGACTGTCATGACAGGGTTGCAGGATGGAAAGAGGCATCATTGACTGGGATACGGACAGAATGGCCACAATGAGTGTTGAGCTTCTTTCTGGGGTCACATTTGGAAAAATTGGAATGTGTGTCAACTGGGCACCTGGTATTCTGTAGAGGGGCAGCGGCGACATGTCTGCAGGTGTTCATGGAACAATGTAACTACCGGTGGGCATGGTCTCTGGCAAAGAAAGGAAGGGTCAACGAATGATGATTGATGGTGATGAGATGATGACTTGATCCATGCGTTGAGAAGAGAAGTGAAAATTGCTGGGAGAGGAAAAAGAGAGAGGAAACGAAAGGTGAGAGGACGAGAACGAAGCGGAGAGCCCGAGTCCCGAGCCCGATCCCGTGCCGACTAAAGGCCAAAGGGCAATGATGGGCACCTGATGGCACCTAAAGAGAACTCTCTTCCACCTGGGAGAATGCTGGGAGAGTGTGGGAGGTACCTAAGCCTCGGTAGCCGTGGCAGCCAAGGGTTCAAGCAGAGATTTCTTCCCCGTTGCAACGCTTGCGCCCATCACGCCCTATCATCACGCACCAGCAAGTCTTTTGCTCCTGCCGAGCCTGCAGACCGTTAACGGAGAACCGAGGAATAGCTGCTATCATACCCGAGCCACCTGGTACTCGTGGCAGCTTGGTATTTGCCATCTCCTCCTAGACTGGAAGATAAGGTACCTGACGCTCCCTTTCGCCTCGAACGTCTGTGTGGCCATCTTGGCATCGTTCCGCTCACCGATGGCGATGTGCCGAGGATCCAGGATAACGGTCCACGCTATATTTTTTTTGACCGTGCCTCGCCCTTTGACCTGTGCCCTCTGCCTTCCCACCAATCGGCCATCATGGACAGAATGGTTCATGCAACGTCTTGGGTTTTCCACTATTCCTTTCACAATTCGGACCCGATAGCACGAGCCAGGCAGGTACTCATGCATGCTGACATAGTAGCAGCTCGTAGCGAAGTTCGGCTGTCAGAATATATCCCCCAACACCTAACTCTGCATGAACCAGCGAGCGCCAGTATACAGCCTACGCCCAACGGGCAATGTTCTGGAAGCAGAAATTCGATAGACGATTGAAGTTTTCCTTAGGCCGACCTTTTCAACCCGTATTGACCACCCTTACCAATCCCACGGCGGCACCTGCAGCAATAACCCCTACCACGAACATTTGCACTGCTCCGCCAGTGCATGCTCGGTAGTTATCTTTGCCTGTCCAGCCCCGAATCACTCCCGTCTTCACATAGCCGAAAACCAGCAGAACCACCCCCATGAGAGCTATACTCCACCACAGACCGCCTAGAACATCGTCTCTGGGCACTAGGAAGTATGGTATCAAAGGGAGAAACCCCCCGACAAAGTAACTGATTCCCAGAGTCAGTGCCGAGAGGTAGGGTCGTCCTGTATCGGGCCTCGCCGCTTGAAAATGATTCTGCATGAGAAATTCTTTGAACATGGGTGTCGATGCTTTGATATGGTTGGCCACCCGTATCGTCTCTTCTTCGGACAACCCGAATTGCTGAAAGTACTCCTGCACATAGTCTCTGGCAGCGTCGGGGTCATGCGTGATCAATTGGTTGCAGGTGCGATCCGTGGCATTGTATGACTCCCTGGACGACGTCAGCTTTGTTCCAAATGTTACGGTCGCCAAAGGCGAGGTCGACTTACACTTCACTTTTGGCTCCCACGTATCCGCCGAGTCCCATGGATATGGCTCCCGCGACCAATTCTGCCAATCCTCCCAGGATGACCACCCTGGTATCTCCAAGCGCAGTCAAGCCTGCCGTCAGGGCAAAGGGTACTGTGAGGCCGTCCGATAGACCTAGAATGGCATCGGATATGATTCTTGCATCCAGTCTGAAGCGCCAATTCGACCAGAATCCCGAACCGCAGACCCGAGAGTGCTTGTCGGACCAGAGGATCGGCACGTGTTGGCTCTCTGCCTGACCTTGGAGGGTCGATGTGCGTGAAAGAAGGGGTCTGTTTGCTTCCAGATCGGGTGCTGATGGTAATGTATTTCGTTCATGGTGTTGCCGATGCGGCATTATGGTGTGGTGATTGTCCGAGTTCATCGTGGACACGAGGTTGCTGTTTTTCTCAGCGGGAGAAGTCATTCTGTGAGTGAGTTCCCATAGAACGAGACGCGAATCTCGACCGCCTCAAGAACAGATCCTATTTCTTATATTACCAGCGCGTTGATTCGGTGGATTGTTTTTGCACTTGCGATTGTACTCGCCGTGACCGAAGCGGGCCAATGGGAAAGCAGCAAAAGGTCAGCGCATGATTTTGTCACTTCACCCTTGGGCCCATAACGCCAATTGATGACAAGAACAAGAGAAATGGTCAAGCGACAATTGGTCACTCTGTATTCGAGTCAGTGACGAGTGCAGCCAAGTTCGAGCACTTGATAAGCACTGTGTTCGGTCTTCGCGCATCTCGGCCATAAAGTGTATGACCGGGCTTTCAGGTAGCCGTTTGTTTTGAGGCCCCCCTGAGACATATTTGGGTGTCGTGAATGAAGCATGACGCAGACAACAGATGTGGAATATGTCCGTCGCTATGTGTATCGTCCAAATGAACCTGCCAGAATGTCCTGGAATAGTGGTTGGAACCGAGAAAGAAGATGGTGATGATCTAGTTCTGTACTGTGTACTCTGGACCTAGGCACAAACGGATAAAAGGCCGGCCCGACCGTCATTATCGGATACCGAATTTCTACATCGCGTCTGATCAGACCAGCAACACTCCAGCATCCCACCATTACATAGTAGACAGTAGATTCAGGCGTGCTACGAACCCTTGGAAGAGCCGACAACGTGTAAGGGAACTACTCCATGACCAACCACCTAACTCGGACACAGCACTCTGCTGGACAATGCACTTGCTTCCGCAACGAGAAGTGTGTCGATGGACGCCAGGGACATCATCACTATAGCCCAACGTAGTGTTTCAGTTCTTCGACGGCGGAGTCGTCCGGCTTAGTCGGAGCCTCTCCCATTCATGACAATTGATCCATAAGGGGGAGCAATTGCTGACCAAATAAGGCGCTGAGTCTGCTCGCGCTCTATAACGAGCAGCTTCGCCATGCTGGTGACGCCGGCAATACCGTCAGGCATGAAACTGAAGACAGCGGTCTGGTTGTCATCGTTGAACGACGCCCAAGCAGATCGGTGTCGTCGATCAACGAGGAACGCGAACTCGGCGCTGATGTTATCAGATTTGCGCTCGATTGCAGGATGGATATACGACCTGGGGGATCAGACTGCTGAGGCGTGTACCGCAGCTGATCACAACCAAATCACCTCCATCCACCGACTCTCCCTTCATCCCACCTGGCTCTCATCTCCCTCCTCTTCTCTAGCGTCGTCGCACCCTCTCTGATCCGTCTGACCCAGTCCGTGACCTCTTTCTCGCTGGCCTTGCCATGCCCCGTATCGTCGCTATTCGAACCCTCTAAGAAGCTCTCCTGCATAGCCCTAAGCAGCGCCTCCTGCTCGCTTATACTCGACACCAGCCGCTGATACATCTGTCTAGGTCCCCAGGGCGATAGGGCATCGTCCATCTCGCTTTGTTTCCGGCGCCACTGGGACTGTAACGAGGTGTGGTTCAGTAGAAGCTGCGCGGTCTCGTCCCGCAGCTGACGTAGTTGGCTCTCGAGTTGTGAGACTTGCTGGGCGAGCTGGATGTTTGCTTGAATCGCAGACTGTAAGGGAACGAGGGAGGAGGAGTAAGATGGATGCGTCGAGGCCAGTGACGCGAGGAGAGATGGGTTGTTGACTAGTGGGTGCAGCTCGTTGATCGGTTTATCTTGGATTTGAGACGGAATCCAACGATCTGACAGCATTGGAGGAGGGACAGGGCGATGTGGTGGTTGCGCTTGGTGCTGCTGGGGCAGAGATGCTAAAGCGGACTGGGCAGTCGGGACGGGTGGTGGTGGGCGAGGGGAGTTTGTTAGGCCTGGTGCGGCTGCCATTGGTGTCGAAGAGAGGACTGGAGTGCCCGTACGGCTCGCATTGGCGCTTTGTGTCTGGCTGTTGAAGTGTGAGATGGGCTTGGGTGGTGGGGGAGGTGGTGCGCCGGCTGTGATGGGTGACGAAGGAGGCGGTGTTGCTGTTGAAGCACTAGGGAAACTCGGAGCAGAAGAGGAGGTGTAGAACGACTCGGACATGTTGTTAAGGGGATCGGTACTGGATTTGTGTGCAGACGAAGGAGGTAAATGTATGTACAAAGTGGAAGTGTAGCTTCATGTCAGCCTTGCATATGCGGAGATAAGGCTGCGGTGCGCTTCGATCTCAATTTCTTAATTTCCCCCATCCATCCACATTTTTCCAAGAGCCTCGACAACATCAATCAACCATACTCGCCCGCCTGTACCACCTGTATCATCCTCCCTACCACCATCTCTATCGCGACTGATCATTCAACATGGACTACCAAAACCGCGCCGGTTCCAAATTCGGCGGCGGCGGCGTGGCATCACACTCTGCCACCAACGCCGACCGCCGCGAACGGCTACGCAAACTCGCCCTCGAGACCATCGACCTCGACAAAGACCCCTACTTCTTCAAGAACCACGTCGGCAGCTTTGAGTGCAGACTCTGCCTCACGGTCCACCAGAATGATGGCTCCTACCTCGCACACACGCAGGGCCGCAAGCACCAGACCAATCTGGCTCGTCGAGCGGCGCGGGAACAAAAGGAGGCGCAAAAGGATGGACAAATGCTTCCAGGCATGATGGGTGTGCAGGTCAAGAAGAATATGGTCAAGATCGGCCGCCCAGGATACAAGATTACCAAGATCCGCGATCCGCTGACGAGGCAGGTTGGCTTGCTCTTCCAGCTGCTATATCCGGAAATCACGCCAGGCGTAGAGCCGCGAGTGCGCTTCATGAGCGCGTTCGAGCAGAAAGTCGAAGAGCCGGAGCGGGACTACCAGTATCTACTTGTGGCCGCGGAGCCGTATGAAACGTGTGCCTTCAAGCTGCAGTCACGTGAAGTGGATAGGCGAGAAGGGCGGTACTGGACGTGGTGGGATGCTGACGCGAAAGAATTT
This sequence comes from Vermiconidia calcicola, assembly GCA_035928285.1. Lineage (NCBI taxonomy): Eukaryota > Fungi > Ascomycota > Dothideomycetes > Mycosphaerellales > Extremaceae > Vermiconidia > Vermiconidia calcicola. Next base: position 1,083,125 of record JAXLQG010000006.1, read on the forward strand.
TGGTGCCAAGTGCTCTTTAAGACAGAAAGAGATGAGCGGTATAGCAACGTGCCGGGTCTGGCGCCAATGGGAAGGAAATGATTGAATATTTTCCTATGAAGTGAGGACCGAGAAGCAACAATTGTGACCGGGTCAGGCGTATGTTATGGGCAATCTTTGGGCCGTGGCGTTGATGGGAATGTTTTCCATCGGCCGAGGGCATAGGCCCAGAAGTTATGGCATGTTATCATTACCAGGTACGATGGGGTTCGAGCGACAAAGATCCTCTGCAGTATCTCCAGTTTTTTCAACTACGACGAATACGAGAATCCGCCTTCCGCATAGTCTTCGAACGCACAATCCCACCTACCTGCACGACTCTCCAAAACACCAGGCAGAGGTGCCATCCACACTTTGGCCAACCTCCACTTCGGAGACATGCGAAGATTGCATGTGCTGCAGCACGACTGTCGGGCCATTTGGGAGAGAGGGCGCCAAAGAGGGCGCGGGGACTCAAGTATCCCTGGCTGGGGATCTGAAATTTAAGCTTGGTGACAGAAAGGGCGCGTACGCAGGAGGAACTGTGGTGCGCCGTTCACGTGCGCCAGCAGTCGTGTCAGTCGAGTGATCGAGGAGGGCTCAGAACATGGCTACATCTGCTGGAATGACAGCCAGCACGAGAAGCCTTTATGGGTTTTCGAGCAGGACCTTTTGAAGAGCAGGCGAGAAGTCAAGTACACACACCAGAGACGAGCAATATCAACTTGCTTCACATAGGCATGGAGTCGTCCGAAGCAGGAAAGCGTGGAAAGCCGGTGTCTCGTACTCCTAGCACATGGAATATGCCGTTCTTGACCCGACTCTGAACACTTTCTCGTGTATAGTCCGAATTTTGCAATGTCCGACTTGTTCTCGCATAGTGCCCCCATTTTATGTTCATTCGTGAGCCTATTACGCCATCACTCCATGCGCCGTCGCCATGCAATGCATAACAGGCAAAAAGGAAATACTCCGTAGACTACGCGACATCTTCCCTGCGCTCACAGCATGCCCATCCATGCCAATACGACTGCTGACCCACGAATCTTGCCGGTTATCGCTGCCCCATCTGAGCCTTGCCCAACATCATGACATCTCCATACTCCTTGAGACTGAAATCGCGATCGACCACATTCTCCCATGCCCGCTGCATTTCCTCCTGGGCTTTCTTGTTCTTCCAAGCATAGCCGGGTGCATCTTCTCGCTGTCCGTCAGCACCTTGCATCATCGTCTGGTCTTGTTGCATCTGCCCGGTCTCGTACTGAGACTGAGCGACTTGGTGTGCTTGTGCTTGTGCTTGTGCTTGTACTGCACTCCTAGTCACCCGACTGCCGGTGTTCGCACCATTCGGTATTGAAATAGCCTGGTGAGCTTCTCGAAATTGTTGGCCTTGGGAGCGTGGAGGAGAGAGTTCCCCGGGCGCAGAAGCGTTAAGGTGGTCGTTCACTGGAGCGACGGATGAAGTCGTAGTGGTAGAGTGTGGGAAGAGGTTATCGTCGGGAAAATCAGCGGTCGAGGCGTCTTGCTGGGCGGAGGCGGAGGCAGAGGCAGAAGGTGTGGAGGAGGTTGAAGTTGTCATTGTTTCGTCGAAGTCCATAGTTTTGGTTTGATGAACGGCCCGAGGAAAGGTAGGTAGGTGTTCTGGGATGGGATCAAGGAGTTTAGAAGGTTAGATCGGGTCTTCGACGTCAGGGATCGTCTTGCGAAGGTGTTAAGAGCAAGGATATTAAAGCGCAAAGGACGGTGACAGAAGTGAAGGTCAAGGAGGATGGCGAGGATGGATATGGCACGATATGGATATGATGCGGAGCGGAATCAACCGAGGTTTATCCGGATTTGCAGCTGGAGTTCAATGATTCTCCTTGTTGTTTCAGCCTTAGATCCGCGACCCACAGCTGGCCATCACCTTACCATCGCACGGGTTACCAACCGATTTTCAGCGCCACAACAACAAGAAACAAGAAACACGATCATGAAGCGGAAGTATGAGGAGTCTATGAATGACCATTCTGCCCCGCGCAATGAGGAAGGCCTGGAGTCCCGGATGAAATGTCGCAAAACCATCGAGCACGAAGATGGCGCTGACGGTGAAGTTGACAAGAGCCCACAGACAAAAGGCTGCAAAACTGTTGCAAGCGCCACATGGGTTCAGAAACTGAGTGATGAGGAGATGACTGCGCTTGAGAAACTGGTTAAAGAACAGCAGCGACAATGGAAGCACGTTCAGGGATTCATCTTATCGGTCATTACGCGATGAAGAGCAGGATACCAGCGACAACTTTCTCGTCGACCTCGGCCAGCATCACCCCCTCAACATCTTTCTGAGCAGTGACTCACTGCGACTCTTTACCACTTTGCGCCGTTATTCGCCAGCTCAACCACGTTCGCGGCCACTCCACACAGGGTACACAAACCTCCAGAGCTTAACTCAAACTTGAAGGCATTGTCAGAATTCGCTGTCTGATGCCGTTGTGGCAGCACGCGCTGATACTGATACCTGGCCGAAATTCGCGGTCATACATCCAGCCGACATCCCGACAATATCGAGCTAGATGATAGCAAGAGAACCGAGCATGCTTCACCTCCACCCAACTTCCTCAACTCGCTCTCCACACGCCCAATGAGCCATCAGCTTCATCGTCAAACACGGTTTCGGCGAGGGCAACACAACGAACTCCAGGAGACCGTCATTCGAAAGAGACTGTCATCGCTCGTGAGGCCCGCACTCCTCTCTCGCTCTCCTTTCAACACAGAATGCCCGGAGCGTGGAAATGTCGCTTTGGCCTAGATGAAGTCGCTGGAGTTGATCTTTGGATTGGTGGAGTTCTTCAAATGTGCTTCTAAGGCCCGGGTCAGAGTTGGCCCTCCAGCCTGGCCCGAGAAACCACATAGGTAGAATGATCAGGCCAGACAACACGGCCGTATCGATCAGGATACCTTTCATAAGTTTCCTGGGCTTCATGTTCCTGCTTAGCAAAGTGCCATTATAGCACCTTGGACTCGTGTGTGAACACCATGTGGTGCGTTCTCGAGAAAGGAGGACTGTTGTGTCCATAATGTCAACACTACTAGTACCATACGTACATGGGACGGGAGATCTTATCGTCCAGCTTAAGTTAAGGTAGCGACAAGGCTACCCCAGCTATCCCGGCCAGTGCTTGGGATAATATCTGGCTGGAGGTACGGAGACTCTCAGACGAAAAACTCATCGTCCATCGTCCCGTTTTGATTGGCCGCTCGCCGCTTTGCTCACCCTCGGCTCACCTTCCGCTCCTTGAGCGACCCCTGAGTGCTCCCTGAGGTCGACCGTGGTCGACCTGAGCACTTCGTCTTCTTTCTTCCTCTTCATTCACAACAAAACTTTCGTCAGCTTTAGACGATGGGACCCGCTCAGTACGCTGGGGGAATCCCAACCCGGCCCTCTTTCTCATGCGGTCAAACTGCTCGGTTGGGCGCCTCCTGTGGTACTCTCTTGCGTGGCAATGATGAATCTCCGCCTACTTCGTTCGAAGGCCCGGCGAGAGGTCGGCTTCGTGTTGGTCCGCACGGCGGAGGTGCTGTGTTGTCCTTCAGGTGCGCAGTTGTCCTTTTGTATCTTCGCCCCCAGCGCATGCCATAGGGATCACGCTTCGGCCTCACCCGTAGGGATTTTCGCTTCGCAGGGACGTCTCTTAGTGAGGGAAGAAGTCTTGGCTAGCTGACAGCCAAGAGGAATTGCTGACTGCCAAGTTCCAGCGTTGCTTTTCTATGCGTCGACCATAGACTCAACGCAGTCAAAGGTGGCTTCGAATTGAGGGCTCGGTTGAACTTTTGTTCCCAGCCAAAGCTTTTCTGAGCTTACAACACTCTCTCACCGTGCCTCTGAACCTAGGGCTGAAAGCGGAGGGAACCTTGACAGACCACCTACCGTCGAGGACTGAATTCAGATGATCTTCAAGCAGACGGTGATTCAAGAGGCATCTACCGATGATCTCGACATCTAAACTCTTCAGTACAGTAGAGATCAGCTCGAGCGGCCCCGAAGCCTTCATTGCCGTTGGTTGTTGAAGGCTGACAGACCTCCACTGTGCTTGTGCTTCACCGCGAATGTAACCGAACAGCACTGAGGCTGCGCAGTGAAGCGAATATGTGTATGGGAATGGTTCTGGGGAGGATTTCATCCTGTGAAGAGCACGGGGTGACCGAAGTTATGTCTTGAAGGAAAAGGTTATATAAAACACCTAAGACCTAACTGCCCTTTACAGAATCAACATCCATCTTTACGTCTTCAACAACAATATCTTACACACACAGAACAACTAGAAAGCGTCCACGCTTCCCGTTGTCTACTCTATCCCAGCTACTTCGATTCTCATACCAATCCATCACAGCTCTTCACAGTCAAGCCATCAAAATGCACTTCACCATCTCCATCACTAGTTTCGCGCTTGCATTCCTCACCACCACCAGCATCGCAACCCAAGTCAACGTCTACGGGGACACCTTCTGTGGCAACGCTTTCAATTACGCCGTCTACTCCAGCGGATGGGGCTGCCAGAGCGTGCAGGGCGCTAACAGTCTCCAGATCGCTGAGGGTGGTGCTCAGTGCAACTTCTATGCTGGAAACAACTGTGAGGAATATAAAGGGCAAATCCCAGTTGGGGGTTGCGCACAGAGCGTGTTTGGATGGGTTGGCAGTATTGCTTGTGACCAATAGGTGTGAAGTTTGGCGGAAGAGGTTGGGTGTAGGGACTGATATTATAAAGGTCATGAGCAAGTCGTTGAAGTATACCAGGTATGCTAGGGAAGATGGCTTCCGCGAAGGTGGAAAGTAGGCGCTCACTTTGGTGGGAATTCAGGGCTTTGATGTTCAGGTTGCTTTTGTCCAGTTATCACTTGATTTCTTACCGCTCTCTGTCCTTTTACTCTTTTATCTTTGACAAAGCAATAGTGTATAGCGTTTTTTATCTATAGAAAGTAATGCGCTGCACTAAGTATCTGGCGAGCTGGTACGGAGTCGGAGTAGTCATATTCGAATGTGTCGGCTTTTCCACGGACACAAATACCTTGACGATGATTGGCTGGATATCATGCAGCACGTGACCGGCAGCCTTGCTCGCTTGCCACTATCGTTACCGATAATGATGGCAGAATGTCAATTCTTCTTTCTTAGGTGACAAGGGGTGAGTCCGAGACCGGTCCACCATTATTAATCCCCTACATTGACGAATTTCTGCCACTCTTCATTTCTCTGCGGACTTGTCTAAATCACTTCGGAACGCGCAGAAGTCTTACAAGCCTCCGGAGACTCATCGCAGCAGCCGAAAGTCTCAAGATACGCTGGTAGCGCTGGCCGCCACTCGCCGACCATGAGCGCGATCCTCTCCGCAGACGATCTCAACGACTTCATTTCGCCTGGTGTCGCCTGCATTAAACCGGTCGAGACCTTACCCACACAAGCAGATTACAATCCCTACGAAGTCACCACGGAAGACAAAGTTCAAGCACAGAATCCTGCTCCTGCCTCCATCTCCTTGACCGACTGTCTCGCATGCTCAGGCTGCGTGACCTCTGCCGAAGCCGTCCTTGTCTCGTTGCAGTCGCATACCGAAGTCCTCAATAGCCTTGACACATACTCCCCGCTTGACGTCCGATATCTACTCGAGAGCAAAAAGGGCTTCGTTAACGGCCACGTCCCTCCACCTCCCGATGCGAAACTGTTCGTCGCCAGCGTGAGCCCGCAGGTCCGGGCAAGTCTGGCGGCTACTTATGGCATTTCCGAACGCAAAGCAGGATTCATGATTGAACAGTTCCTCAGCGGATCACAAGGTTTGCGGATAGGCGGACAGCACAAGAACGGTTTTGCATATGTGGTCGATACGAACCAGCTGCGGCAGGCGTGTTTGGTGCTCGGGGCGGAGGAGGTGGCAGATTCAATAGCCAACAAGTCGAAACCTAGGCCAGTCTTGACCTCCGCTTGTCCAGGCTGGATTTGCTATGCGGAGAAAACACATCCTCATATCCTGCCGCACTTGTCGAGTTTGAAGTCTCCGCAGGCGCTTTCAGGCACGCTGCTCAAGTCGGTACTCAGCAGGACGCTTGGTATTGCCCCGTCGCAGATATGGCACCTCGCGGTCATGCCATGTTTTGACAAGAAGCTGGAAGCAAGCAGAGAGGAACTCACGGATCGATGGTGGCAGTCCTCAGATCTTACCGACGCACCTGTGCGGGATGTTGATTGCGTGATAACCTCCCGAGAAATGCTTTCCCTCGCCGAAGCACGCGGTATCCAGCTGTCCCACCTACCACTTGGACCACTGTCTTCTTCAGAGCGACCGCCATTCCCAGATTTGAGGATCTCCAACTTTCTCTTTCCCAAGCCACGGAGGCCGACCGAACAGTCGCCTACAGCAGGTTCTTCAGGCGGATACCTATATCACATCATCTCCACAGAGCAAGCCCGAAATCCCGGCAGCACGATCTCGGTCCAGCGAGGCCGCAACGCCGATGTCGTCGAGTACTCGCTAGTCTCGTCTTCGGGACAAACGCTTATGAAATGCGCACGGTACTATGGCTTTAGGAATATCCAGAATCTCGTCCGCAAACTCAAGCCACCCAAACAGTCGAAACTTCCCGGCGCCGCCGCAAGACGTATGGCTGCATCGGCAAACAATGGGACTGATTACGCGTACGTCGAAGTCATGGCCTGTCCTGGCGGATGCACAAATGGAGGAGGACAAATCAAAGTCGACGATGTGGTGTCCATCTTGCCGCAAACGAGAGGCGAGAAAGTGGTCAATACGACGAGTCCACAGAGTCAGAAGGAGTGGCTGAGACGGGTCGATGAGGCTTACTATTCGGCTGATTCGGACGAGGATGGTGATTGTGAGATGAACGGGGACGGGGAAGGGGAAGGGGACGTGCTCATTACGAATGGCACTGGCAACGGCTATGGCTATGACAATGGACATATCGAGTCTGCGCCTGTGGATTTGAATGGTACTGGTAGCTGTGGGAAGGGAGCTCGGCAAGACAATAGTGCGCTCATCAACGGTGTTGATGCGGGAGAAGTGCATGATTTCTTGCACCATTGGTCGAGTGTCGTTGGCGTGCCGCTTGAAAAATTGGCGTATACCACGTTCAGACAGGTCGAGAGCGATGTTGGGAAGGACAAGCCCGGCAAGATGTTGGATGATACGGCGAGAATTGCTCAGATTGCTGGGATGAGTGGTGGAGGGTGGTGAGCCGGGGCAATATGTTTGGAATCTGCAGTCCAAGGTACAACAGGTTTGGAATGCACTGGAATGGATACAACGGCGACTTTCAGATTTTTTTTGAGCGCCGTATAAATTTCAGGCATGCAAGGAAATGGGCATCGAGTGCTGGTGCTTTGATGGCTGGACCTAATGTCGATCGCAATGTTGGTTAAACTTCGAGAAGGCAGCGAAGACGGGCACCGCTCCTCCTGGTGCTTCAGACGGACACTTCAAGAGGCGGCTGAACACAAATCTGAGATGGCATTTCATCGAGCACTGCAGAAGGACTGCAATCAAACAGAACGTGGTTATAGTGCAGATGGATATGTACCTGGCTTGCTGAGTACCTTAGGTATATTCCAAGAACGGAAAACATGAAGTGGACATTTGAACGTTTGAACGTTTGATTGTGATATGCAAAGTGGAGATTATATATATTACTGTACTGTGACCCGGCATGGTGTTGGTGTCGACCTCGTCGTCGTCGTCATCCTCTTCCTTTCTCGTTCGAGTACTCCTTCTCTTCCACCTGCCATGGAGGTCGGTCACACTGAACTAAACTTAGTATAGATGGCCACAAGGAGTGGAAGAATGTCGATGGCTTGATGGACCGCTTGCTCCGGCCCACGAGTATATACAATATACAATAAGAGTATGACGAGGTCTTCCGCTTGCTGTTGAAGGCGCCTTGCGTCAAAAGGCTTGATGCTTATACCGACGCTCTTTCTACCCATCAGTCGCCGGACGTGCCTACCTGCCACATCACACCGGCATCATTCTGCGTCTTTCGAGTTTATTATTTTTTCCCCGTGACAGCCCGAACCTCAGCCAGGGGCCCTTCCTTTATAAGGATTGTTTTATTATTGCAGCACTTCAATCTCGTCCTCCCCTGCTTTGGTCTCTCCACCGATCAAACTCCGCCTGCCAATTCCCACCAACGCCCTCACATCGGTCACTCACGATCCCCCACGTGCGGTTCCTGACAATGCCCTCCACTGCGACCTCGTTCCTGAGTATACTAGCCAACTGTTCCGTGCGTGCTTCTTTCGGGAAAAACCGTCCACTGTAGGGGTCGAGCCGCTCGTCCACCACACGCTCGGCGTCTCGACGATTTTGGACTTCTCGCTCCAGCACGTCTGGATCTTCGGGGTCGGGACTCGTCGCGACGGATGTGCAGTATTGGATCACCCCCATGCGGGTCTGCCAGGACGGGAAGAGGACATTGTCGAGAAACGTGCGGGTCGTGGAGGATGGAATGGGCTGGCGTGTGAGAGACGAAGGGAGAGTAGGGTTGCGGACCGAAGTTGAGTGCGGGTCGAACGGAGACGTCGAGGCTGGGGTGATGAGGGCATTGAGAGTGGTGGAGATGCTGTCGTCAATCGAGGCGCGGGACAACCGCAGAAAATCGCACAGGACGCGGGTGTTGAAGCAGAGTTGTGGTGTGAGAGGAGGGGTCGGTGTCGGTTTGGACATTATGAGGTTGGGTCTCGGGGGGGAGGAGGGTGATGGGTGGGAGGTATGATGGACGGGTGGTGGAGAGGATGAGGAGGGCGAAGGTGAGGAAGATGGCGAGCTCGAGGGAGGAGATGTCCAGAACCACGCCAGTTTGATGATTGATTACTGTGCCACAGTACAGGACAAGTTGGTTCGCAATTGTAGAGGTCGAGTCGATGTAATGGCTGATGGGATACGACAATGGAGAAATACAACCACTGTCAGGTAACTTCCATTAGTAGTCGTCGAGTCGTATGGACGAGGCTGCCGGCGAGGTAAGAAATCCGCCAACCACATCACGTCATTGATTCCAACCACTTTACGCGTCGACCTACCTACCTTAAGAAGTACGCGATTTCGAACTCTCCCAAGCATCTTCTCCGTAGGCTGTTTATTTCAATGTTTGTTCCTGCCTGACTCTACCTTTCTTCATTTCCAAAACTTCCACCGCAGTACCGACAGACCTTCATCATCCCAGTACCCGCTGTGCCTGCTGGTGTTCTCAGTGGAACCTAGATTGACTGCATCCATCGTTGGCGACAAATCTAACACTGCTGTCAACATGCCCGAAATAGGCGAGGTCGCCCGCACAGTACACTACATCCGCAAACTCCTCGTCGGCAAAACCATCTCCAAAGTCATAGCCAACGAAGACCCCAATGTTTTTGGCAAAGCAGGCTGCTCGGCCGGCGATTTCCAAAAACACATGACAGGCAAGAAAGTCGTCGACGCCGGCCAGCAGGGCAAATATTTCTGGATGATCATGTCCAGTCCCCCTCATCCGGTCATGCATTTCGGCATGTCCGGCTGGCTCAAGTTCAAGGACGAACATACGTACTACTATCGACCGAAAGAGGGCGAAGAGAACAACGAGCCGTGGCCGCCCAAGTTCATGAAGTTCTTACTCGAGACAAACCCGGAAAATGATGGCCAGGAAGAGAAAGTCGAAGCCGCGTTTGTCGACATGAGACGCTTCGCGAGGATCAGGCTTGTCGATTGTCCGGGCGGAGAGATCCGTGAGAACACGCCCCTGAAGGAGAACGGCCCGGATCCCGTGATTGACAAGGACGTCGTTACCGTCGAATGGTTGAAGAAGAAGTGTCAGGCCAAAAAAGTCCCCATCAAAGCCATGCTTCTTGACCAGGCAAATATCAGTGGCATCGGGAACTGGGTCGGCGATGAGATCATGTACAATGCGAAGATGCATCCCGAGCAATATGCGAATACCTTGTCAGACGAACAGATCGAGCAGTTGCACAAGTCTATTCAGTATGTGTGTAATACGGCGGTTGAGTTGTTGGCAGATTCAGAGCAGTTCCCAGACGATTGGCTGTTCAAGCATCGGTGGCAGAAGGGCAAGAAAAACGCGTCGAACACGTTGCCCAACGGAGCGAAGATTGCTTTTTTGACTGTGGGTGGACGGACCAGTGCGGTCGTGCCGAGTGTGCAGAAGAAGACAGGCCCTGTGGCTAAAGAGATGGACGAGGCCGAAGTTTTGGATGGCGACGACGAGAAGAAACCCAAGGCCAAAGGCAAGAAGCGGAAGGCTGTTGCTGAAGATGACGAGGATGAGGACGAAGAAGTCATGCCAAAGAAGACAACTGCTAGAGGCAGAAAGGCTCAAGTCAAGGAGGAAGCAAAGGTTGAGGGCAAGCCGGAGGTCAATGGCGATTCAAAGTCGGTGAAGGCTACGGGCAAGGGCAAGAAGGTTAAGGAAGAGCCAGCTCACACAGACAAGAAGACTGGCCGTGGAAAGGCTGTAGTGGCCGACCCTGACAAAGCTGCTACAACTGATACCAGCAAACGGAGATCGGGTCGCTTGAGCAAGCCTTAAACATGGAAGTGAGGCTTGTGTTGTCCAATTGCTGCTTGCTGTATTACTATCTCAATCGAGCGGGATCAACTTGTACTACTAGCACTATTGAAATTCAAATCGCTCAACCGGTTTTGCCCTTGCGCTTCTGACTTCCGGATTGCCATCTTGGCACATCAAACCTGCTCGGCATGAATGTGGGTTGGACCCCCGTTGTACTCAGGTCTGACAGGCGGCGTGAAGGAAGGCTCAATACCCTCGATTGGATCCCTATTGCCAGACACCGTCCCAAGGGGACCGCTCTCACATTTGCCAGTGTGTTCAACGGCAACGGCAACAGCACCAGCACCGACATCCATCTCGGCCTTGTCGAGGGCCCTTCTGAACGATGGGATCAGATTTGTCGCCAGAGGGTACGTGAAGACCAACGCAAAGCAGCCCGCTGTCAACCACCAGCCATTTGAGATGCCGACAGACTCCACAAGCTGAGCCATCAACGGAGGCTGAAGTGCACCACCAGAGATGCTCAAGATCATGAGCGTTTCGCAAGTCGGCGTCCACTCTTCATAATCGGCCGTCGCACTCTCGAAAACCATCGGGAAAGAAGGTGCCTCGCAGAACATGACCATCACGGCCAACGAGATGGCAGCTAAGCCCGTGAGATTGGTGCCAGCGGCGGTCGTGGCGACAGCACAGGCGATGTAGCAGAGCAGGACCCAGCGAGGCTTGACCTTAGGCGTGGCGACCGCAGCAGCGGCGCCGAAGCGGCCAAAAACGAAAGCACCCTGTGCAATGGACATGCAGATGGCGGCCCACTTGTCGCTGGCGCACGCGTTGATCTTCATGTGCTCGATGAAGAACTGAGCGAAGGTCACCTGGCAGCCAATGTTGACGAAGTTGGCTGCGACACCCCACCAGATACGAGCGTACCTCCATGACACCAATGGGTGCTTCCACATTCTCCAGCCGCAGTTGACCGGTGGAGCCTTGGGCACCTCAACCTCGGGCACTAGATTGGTGCGGAAGAAGGTGAACACGACCACCAGTGACAAGCCGAAGATGCAACCTGCCAGCCCACGGTAGAAAGTGATGACGCTGCCGAGATTCGCGCATGAGGCGTCCTTGTTTTCGGTCGGCATAAGACACTTGCCAGGGCGGAAAGGATCAGAGAGAGGTGCCTGCGCCGAGGTATCCGGGTTGAAAACGAAAGCGTTGGCGAGGAAGGGCGCCACAACTGTACCGATACCGGCCCATGCCTGGGCAATCAAGATGCGCAGGGCGGCCTGCTTGCGACTACCGCAGTTGACGGCGTATGGATTTGCCGAACGCTCCAGAGTCGAAACACCAAGACCGACGACGAATTGGGCGGCCACCATGCCGGCAAGACTGCAGCCCTGTGCAGCGAAGGACATGAGCAAGTCCCCAAAAGCCAGAACGAAGAGACCAGTGACCATGGCGACACGATAGCCGCAGTTTTTGACTAGTGGCCCCCCGATGAAGAGGGAGCCAGGGATGTATGCGCCGTAGTAACCGGCGGCGAGGATGGCAGCCATGCTGCGGCTAATGCCCATTGCCACTTTGACGTGGTAATTCATGATGTCTGTTAATCGTTAGAATGTTGTATAAAGCAATGTAAAAGGCCTTTGCCGGAGGACAGGACATACCCAGCAGACCATAAGCCAGACCCCACATGAAAAAGACGATGCATGCAATGGCGATGGGGATGTAGGTATCCCGATCGCGGAGTTCTTTTATTGGACGTCCATGTTGGACGTCAAGACGCTTGATGCGCCCGAGGAAGACCAGGAACACACCAAGCACGATGTTGAACATCGTGGATGGAGTTGAAGATGTGTCTTCAACTCAAGGAGGGTGTCGACGAGAAAGACAATAGCAAGAGGGAAGGAGTCTGTGACAAAGTAGTTTGTACAGGTGTTGGTCGTTTGAAAGGTATCAGAGAGAAAGATGGAAAGGAAAAAGGAAGAAAGGAAAGAGAAGGGTATAAGTAGAAGATGTGTTGGAAGGATGGAAGGATGGAAGGAGCCTTGAGGACCTGGAGGAAGTAGCTTTGTTGCTCTGCTGGAATACGAGGGAAAGAGGGATCCGGGGCATGTTTATATAGGTGGTCGACTGAGGACCATTTTGCGGCCCAAGGCAATCCTTGAGCACCACCCGCATCTCCAGTCATCAGTCCTCTCCTTGCGGAGTGGAAGAAGGTAAGACATTCGCGGATCCAGTCTCCCTTTCGTGGTTGAACCATTGAGGGTGGAGAATGAGTCCGAAAAGCTTGGGTACAGCCTCGCGCCTGCTGAACCTTAGATGTTCGGCCAAGCAACGAGAAGACAGCTTTCGCTTGGATCTGGGTACAGGCCGTGACATGAGTGGACAGGTGTTTGTCTACCTGCCTTGAAGAGAGGAAAACCTGGTAGGGCTCCATGGGGACCTACAACAGTACCTACGCTGGCACCTTGTGGGGAGGTGGAAGGTGGAAGGTGGGTGGGAGAATCTCCTCGAACGGATGTACACACTGCCTTTTGATCGGCCCCCACCTGGAACGTCGAGCTGCAAGGAGAAAACGTAAAATATCGAAGACCCGTAAAGAATAGTCTGAAGCTTTGCGAGATGCAGGTCGAGAGTTGTGAGAAGTTGTCAAGTTCCGGGGATGATGGGGGTCTCGGGGGTGGACTTATCATAGTGGAAGCTTGGCGCCATCAAAAGAAGCTAGAAGTCTGCATTCATCCAATCTCTACCAAACAATTCCACCATCTCCCCTGCTTCATAGAGTCACAGTTCTTTCTTTAGATGTTTATCTTTATGTAAGAGGTTGTTCTCCTGCATATGCTGATCTCATGAATAGACTTTATTCTGCTTTGAAAATTTCTACATATCCCACGCGCACAACAACAGCTAGGTTATTTGGAAGTCCGATCACGCAATCCAGATATCTCACCGTCATGCCTTCTGCAAAGCATTCAGAGTCAGGCATCAAAGTTCTGATGCTCCATGGTTATACTCAGAATGGACCCCTCTTCCATGCAAAGACTCGTGCGATGGAGAAACACCTACAAAAGGCATTTCCCGGAATATCACTGAGCTATCCTACGGGACCTCTACGCCTTAGGCCAAGAGATGTGCCCGGTTTCGATCCGACTTCGAGTGAAGATCCTGACAGTTTGGAAGCTTATGGTTGGTGGCGCCGAGCAGACACGTCGGACCCGCCAGAGTATGTCGCGCTGGAGGACGGCCTGGAAACTATCGCCAAAGTCCTAGAAGCAGAGGGGCCCTTTGATGGAGTCATCGGGTTCTCCCAAGGCGCAGCTATGGCGGCGATGGTCGCGTCCTTGTTAGAGGGCGAACCGCGAAGACAGGCGTTTGAGCAAGCAAAGTCACAATCCTCGCTAGCAATAGCATATCCAGCATCCTTCGACAGGCTAAGCCACCCACCACTCAAATTTTGCGCAGCATATTGTGGATTCCGGGCACCTGGCGAGAGATACCGAGGGTTTTTTGAAGATCCCCATATTCAGACCCCTACAATTCATTTTATCGGCAGTCTTGACAGCGTGGTTGACGAGACGAGAACACAAGCGTTGGTCGATGCGACTGGCGGCGTTGAGAATACACAGATTGTGATGCACCCAGGCGGACATTTTGTTCCCAGTGGGAAGCAGTATCTGGACACCATCGCAGCATTTATCAAGCAGAAAATGTCATCACAAGACGCCGGAAAGGACCAAGAAGAAAGGGCAGAGGATATGGATGTGCCCTTCTGAGTCAACTTCCTGCGCCCATTCGTTCTGGACTCACAGAGTTGATCTGTTGATACCCGATAGACAGTTCTAGACCTAGAAATTTCATTGTGTAAATTCTCTGCTGTTCGACATGACTCTCGTGGCCTCTTTCATGAGTCAAAGAGAACTGAAGTGATTGGAGCGGAAGGTTGAGCACTGCGGTCACGTGAGCACTATAGCTCGTAAGCGGTTTAGCGCCGTGGTTGCCGCCAAGCCTGCGCCAAAATCGAGATCGTTTCGCACACTTCTTCGAGGACCATTTCTACCGCCACTCGACCACCACCTCAATCGACTTCATCACACCTTCATTTCTCCTCTCAACATCCAGCAAACCCTTCAACATCCAGCAAACCCTCCTCTCTAGATAAACCTCTCAGGTCGATTCCACAACACAGCCAAAATGGTATGCCCATCTTCCTACAGTACTGCACAAATCGATGTCAAATTCTCCTTACTCCACCCGCAAGAGCACACGAGCAATGGCAACAACCATCAATACCAACGCCATCATATTCATAACAAGACTTATGCTGACGGATCTGGTCATAGGTTCTCGCAGTCGATCTCATGAACCCTACGCCTCAGGCTGAGGCCCGCAAGCACAAGCTCAAGGTACGGTGACCAACGGACTGTAGGAGCTATCAAAATCTAACATCCACGACAGACTCTTGTCCCTGCTCCCCGATCATTCTTTATGGACGTCAAGTGCCCCGGCTGCTTCACAATCACCACCGTTTTCTCGCACGCAGACACCGTCGTCGTCTGTGCCGGTTGCTCAACCGTCCTCTGCCAACCTACTGGTGGCAAGGCCAGACTCACAGAGGGCTGCTCTTTCCGAAGAAAGTAGATGATCACAAAAAGGGAATGATCTAATGGCATTATTTTTGCTTGATAGAAGATGGATTCCCAGACCTATCGCCGGTTCACGATGATTGGAGTTCCGGATATCTTGCAAAAAAGACTTGACGCATGGCGAGGAAATTTCTTTGTGGCTTACGACAGAACACCACAACAGTTGTTTTCGATGTATGGGAATTCTTTTTTTCGCAAAAAAGTCTTTGCTGCTTGGGATGACGGGCAGAGGCAGTGAGACTCTGCTTGAACATACATTTTTTTGTGATGTGAGGAGGGCAGATCTTGCATGTTGAGGAGGCCTATGACCAGCGTTCAGGCTAAATCACGGTGCAATGGTGGATGGTCATGTACATCTAGTACTCGACGGCAATCAATAAACTCTTCAAAAAGCAAATCATCGTCCTCTGTAGTCATTTTCTTTCATTGACAGATGTTCCATTGGGAACCGTCTTGATTCTTCGTACACGTCTCATGCCTCTTGCCTCCGTCTATTCATCGACGAAGAATCTTGTGACGTTCTTTCACTTTCAGCCTTCGCTCCAGTATCTCCAGAGCTCTCCTGCTCAAGTTGCGACCAGACCCGAAGCTGGCGGACGAAGCTTCCCTGATTGAAGGTCCCCTTTGTAGCAGGAAATGTGACCATTCCTCACTAGCCCCAATGCTGTAGCAGCAGTAGTGATGCGTACCTTATTTGACCTCTCGATCCAATCCAGAACTTCTCCTGAAATGTGATTTTTCTCGAGACATATGCTGTCATCCAAGTCTCACACTCGGTTCGGCCATTTTCGCATTTGCCCTCTCATTCAGCTCAACCACGCTCCAGCTCCCCCACAATCCTATTAACAAGCTTCCTCTGCTCCTTCTCCCTTAGCTCCTTCTCATCCATCTCCCTCAGACACCTCCCCACAGCACAGACGCCCTTCACCCCTGCTTCCGGACACTCAACCCAGACCTTCCCATTCTTTCCCACGGCAATCTCAAACCCACCAGGCAATTTGGTCCCCAACTCGTCCAGCGCCACAACGCCCTGCTTCTTCAGCAACCTCTCCGCCAACCCGGGACTCACATCAAACACCATCCCTCCTCCCGTAAGCGGTCCCAGCCCATCCGGTTCCGCCTTCCCCGTACTGGGATTCACACAGCTAAGCTCGATTTCCATGTTCTTCTGTGCAGCCACGACTTTCGCATACACCAGGTCATTCGGCTTTAACTGCGGCCGGGTTTTCTTCGTCGCTCCCTCGAAGGCCAACTGTGGCAATATCGCCTGAGGTGAGTGCGCGTTGATGTACATGTGGAAATAATCTGTCGACGATGTGCGAAATTGGGCGATCACTAAATCTCCGGCTTTGGGGATGTACCGGGCATCGGGAGTCGATATTGAGGCCGTCTTCTTGCGGTAGTCGACTTCCAGGAGTCCGCCGATTGTTGCTGTGAAGTTGTTGCTGCCATCGCGGCCCGTGGTCGTGGCATCACCATCTTGTCGGAGTCCTCGACCGATTTTGCGTTTCTGGGATGTTGGAATCTGCGTGGCGGAGATGGCGTCGCCGGGAAGCAAGATTTGTGTTGTAGCCATAACTAGCGGTGATGATGAACCGCCCCTGAAAATAGTGTTGATTTGTTTATGAGGAGAGCGGTTGAGCCTCTGAAAGTTTCATTTCTTTAATTTCTTGCGACAACTACTACGAAGTACCAAGTAGTCGTCGTAAAGAATTGAGTATCAATCCTCGAGATGCCAAGAAAAGACGGGGAGATTCCTCAAAAGCAGCGTCGATGTTCGTGCCCAAGTAGGAATGGCGCCATCCAGGAATAAATTTCCGCCACACTCGAATGGATTAGTCGATTCACGCATAAACCACACCAGACCAGACCAGAAATACAGTATTTTCGCGTAATTCTAGTCTGGACCGGTCTACGTAGTATTCGTGAATACCTAGACTGGTCCATCCAAGAATGAAATCCTTTTAACACCTAAACTGACGCCTATCAAGGACTCCTAGGCCCTTCAACACTATCAGGGACACCACCAGGGACACCACCAGGGACACCACCAGGGACACCACCAGGGACACCACCAGGGACAACCATTGTGGGCGTAGCGCTTATCCTAACAGTGGCGATGGATGCATAAGAGTACACTCGACGTTTCCGGGCCGGTGATTGTACGAAGGGAGTGTGGGATTGTCCTCCAGCAAGACTTCTACTTGAAGGTCAGGTCGGCACACCCTCTAGGAATTTCTGTTCCATCTGAATCTGCTGTAACGAGACCGGCCGAATGACCGGGCTTGACAGCATTAGATGGTGAATTGCATCACCGTGAGACTTGATAGCAGCTTTATCCAGTCGTTCCTGAACCAAATTGACTCTACAACCGTCATACTGATCTATGACGACTTCCCAAGCCTGGATTATAGATGGTTGCAGCGTCAGTTGCCATGTGCCTCTCCAAGTGGTTGTAGCTTCCTTTCTGTCGTGGAACAGCTGATACTTGAACAGCGCTGCCAACCCCTGTCTTCCGTTCCAAATCTCCATTGTTTCCAGTCGTGGCATCTTCACAGCCGCTGCCGCCGCTGCCTGAAGCATAGCTCCAATCTCAATGGAATCCGTGTCGGGCGTAAGTAGGTTTGAAGTAAGCACGATCGAGCTTAGATTTGACCATTCCCAAGAGGGTTCGATCTCAAAGAAATGGCTAGCATCTACGATGAAAGATGCCGCGAGATGCTCAAGCTTGAGGCTGGCGAGTGCAACCATCCGACTTACAGCTGGGGCTGGGTTGCGATAACGGTCACATCCGCTCAAGTCTTCCCCGAACTGGAAGCGCTGCATGATCGGTGGATACTGTTGATTGAAGTTCTCGAAGACCACGAGTCTCTTGAGATTCTTGTTGAATCGTGGGATAGACTCGAAAAGATATTGGAAATCTAAATAACGGATGAGGATTATTAGCAAGGGAGTATCTATACAAATGAGAGCGAGCAACAAATTGGGCAGGTATGCAACAATACTCACGTCTATCTGTATGCCTCTGTAGCCAGTCCCATTCCCTCCAGGGCTCGTAGTGGACTTCCTGGAGTCTGGGGAAACGAGCGAACATATGTGCAAGAGAGCGCGGCTGCCATCTGCGGCGGTTCTGTTGCCGGAGAAGTAAACTGGTTACCGCCGGTACCGAAGGAAGCTGATCCCACCATTGGAGCTCTAACTGCTCACTATCGAACGGTCCCTCCTCCATAATGGAATGAAAAACTTTGCTGATAGAACTCCTAGGCGGAGCGGAGTGTCGAAGACCAGCATCCCAGCCGTGTTGGGGATCACTAGTATGGGCTTTGTTTGATATCGTCTGCTGTATACCACCCACCATCATATCTGAAGCGACATCGGGCATGAAGGTCAGATATGGGAACCAATGTTTGGAGTCACTGGGCGAGTAGATACTAATATCGAGTACCAAGTCCCCGTTAAGCTCCCATGTGCTTAGAATCGAGAACAGACTCTGGAATGCCGTGGGAATGGGACATCCATCTGCATCGTTGATACTGTATGCCTCTTCCAACTCCTCGTATGTACTTCCTTCGGGAGGCGCACACTTGGTGCAATCATAGTCATCAAGTTCCAAGCAGAACCAGACATAGTCGACGAGAGCCCGATTGCGATGTATCATCGAGCTGAAATCGACGAGACGCGATGGTGTCACTTTAATTCGGGCGAAATTATGTTTCTCGAGCTCTCTTTGCCACTCTCGAGACACGGTGGCCAAGCGACCCAGTGTGCAACCGTCTTGCATCAGGGCTCGTAGAATAAGAATCCGGACTTCTTCAGGCAAGTTAGCCCATTCTGAAGCCATTGCTTCTTGCCCAAGGGATATTGAAAATATAGTTGATAAACCGAGACTGGTGAAGTTTCGGTCATGGAGCGATGGAGGAGTATGGGTCTGTTGGGATAGAAGACGGGACGAGATTTTTATAGCAGAAATCCCTCGCTCTCGATCTAGGTTCTTCGTCTTCTTCTTGCGTCCCAACCTAGTTCAAGATACTCGACGAGACTTCTGAGGGTCTCTCTTGCTTTGTATGGTACCCTCATAATGATTGGTCGCACCAGTCTTGACGTTCTTGGATGGTTTTCGAAGTGGTGCTCGGTCGGAAGCTGATGACTCAAGCTTCCACTTTTCCACCAGGCTTCGACTGCTCTTTTTGTTTCAAGGGGAGAGAAGTAGAGGGGATGAGGTGGTGTTCTGTCTCGAGACCTGTAGACTGGATGGATGTCTGATCTGACGTTAGTAGCTCGGGGCAGGTTTCCCTTGTCTTTCGCCGCCAAGAAAAAGGCCAATTGTAGGTGCCCTGTACTTCACTCTCCATCCTTCGTCGCAGACCCAGCAGCCAACTTCACTTGGGGTTTCAATCGACATGAGTCCAGACATTATTACTGTATCGCTGTTTCTCGGCACTCCGGCCGTCGGTTTATGCGGACCCAAATGCATCAGAAGTGTGTTCAGTAGGCTAGATGTGGCTACTAGCTAATGGCCGATCCCCCCAAAAAAGAAGAAGAAAAGTTATCTTTGGCATAGCGCGCGACATATCCAACAAAGCAAGTATCATACTGGTAGTTATAAGGTAAGGACGGTAGGTTAAGCCTCTCCGCCAGGCTTTGGAGACAATTTTGACCGTGATTTCGACTGAATGAAACGAGAGTATGGTATTAATCGATTCTGGGGTCTACGACCAGGTCTTCGGCCACACAGCACCTTCTATTTACCTAGGGTACCACTGGGTACCTCCGTTTGTCCCTTTCGGTCTTTTCTCGACCTCAGAACCCACTGCCTCCGTTACAAGGCAAGATCGGGATCCATTTGGTCTGCAAGACCTTGTCCTCCTCAATCTCCTTCTTGTGAGCCTCCATCTCCTCAATGTCCCAATTGATACTGGTCAGCGAGCCCTTGAGGTAATCGGCCCTCTCCTGCGCCAGATACAAGGCCAACCCTCCCGTCTGCTCTGCCTTGTCTTTGGCGAAGGGGAGGAATTCGGTATTTTGGGCCGTCAATGCCGTGGACACGACTCCGGGAAGCAGAGTGAACGAGCGCATGGTCGGGTATTCTAGATCATGGCGCCGTGTATGTGAGCCACGGAGAGCGTTCCAGTTCAAGAAGAGACGGGGCTCCAGGAAAGAAGGAACAATTCCCTGGGGTAAGCACTTACCTAAGTGGATGAATTCCATGTACTTGTGAGCGGCCAGCTTGGCTGTGCCATATGCAGAGTTGCCCGGCACAGTTACTCCCGCAAGTCCCGTGTTGACGTTGATCACGGTGCCGGTGGGTTTCTTGGGGTCGGGTTGGCTGTTGATATAGCTCCTCACAGTGTTGTGCAGGCCGAGAACGTTGACCTCCTGGATGGCGCGACAATGGGTCAGTAACAGTAGGATATTTTCGGATGAGTTGAGGTTGGGAGAAGGAGGACACGGAAAGGAAGAGAAGGGAGACCACGTACATAGACACTCCACCATGTCGCGGCCTTTTCTTCCGCGGGTGGTAGCGCTGGAGACACCCATCCTGCATTGGCGAGCACGACATCTGGTACGCGACCGAAACGGGCGATGGTCTCTTTATACATCTTGTCCGTGTCGACGTCGTGGGAGATGTCGGCGGCGACGGTGAGGACTTTGGATTTTGCTGCTCCAAAGGCGGCTGCGGTCTCGTCGAGAACATTCTTTCTGCGTCCGGTTATGACCACGCCCTCAGCTCCTGCTTCGAGCCAGACTTTGGCAGCGGCCTGGAAGCGTTGATCTGTCTCAGCCAGGGGGTCTCGTCGGATGATGGGGTTTCAGTTGTCAACTTTTCACTTACAGCTCCTATTCCAGTTCCTCCTCCCGTGATCAGAATGATCTTGCCCTTGACTGAGTTGTCCGGGTTTTGTGGTGATATCTTATCGTACACGTCCCGGTAGATCTTGTGCGTAAGTTGGAAGGGCAGAGTGTACGTCAGACTTGGGTCTGACCGGTCAGTAATGGCTGCCATTGTGGCTGGAAGGTTTCAAGTTCTTGATATGGTCGATGAGTGCTATTAGAACCGATGTGACGGATATGTTTTGCTTGTTGGTATTTCTGCGAAGAAGAAGATGCTTTCAGAGATCAGACGTTCGATGGTGATACTTATACCTCGATTGTCATGATGGCTCAGCACGTTGGCTTACCAGGAGCGGGCGTCCATCATGCAACTGCTACGACTTCCAAAGCGACCTGATCTGGCTTACCACCGCCTCCTGTGTACAAAGGAGCGCGGGGCTCGGGACATGCTGCGAGAAGATGGTCCTCCACGGACGAGGTGAAGATATTGGCTCACCTTGCCGCACACCAGCGTGGCTCCTGGTACTGTAGTGACGTGCTTCCCATCCCGAGGGCTACAGGTTGCAGCTAAGTGCGCGCGAAACGAAATCAAGAGTCCAGACTGAAGCGGGAGAACGTCCGTGATGGGAGAAGACCATTCACTAGGTTAGGAAATGCGACCTCGGCGAGTGCATGCGGCTCAGGAACGCCTATTGGTGGTGGAAGGAGTTCGTCTGAGAAACACCCATGAACACCTTAATAATGGCGGCGGAGCGGAGCAACACCGGGATTCATAAGGCTCCGAGCCTCCTTGATTTGAATGGATTGACAACAAATTGCCCCGGAAGGACGTACGGATAGTATGACATGCTGACATGATTCATACAGACAACTACCTGGGTAGGTAGGACTACAGCAAAGTCTCGGGATGCAATGCAACCTCACTCACAGTGCTTTATCATTCTCAGTCCCTAAGCCCACAGTTGCGGTAGTTAGTGTGCTCGGGCGGTACCCAAATCGTTCATCAAAACCAAGCCGGCAGTGGTACGAAAAGCAGACTGCAGGGGCACCATAGGTATTGACACATGGATATCATACATTGACCATGAATCGTCATAGCTGATGAACTCTATGGGAGAAACGCTCGTGGTTTGGTCTTGTTTCATAAGCAGAAGACTGACTGATCACTCCACGCCATGCCGATGCCACTGGAAACTTCCCGAACTGCCTTCCTGCTCAAGCACTGCCGTTGGAAGTTACTTGCGGAGCCTTGACCTCGCCTCTGACACCCCCTTTGCCACCAACAGGA
Organism: Vermiconidia calcicola; assembly: GCA_035928285.1. Classification (NCBI taxonomy): domain Eukaryota; kingdom Fungi; phylum Ascomycota; class Dothideomycetes; order Mycosphaerellales; family Extremaceae; genus Vermiconidia; species Vermiconidia calcicola. The sequence continues at coordinate 1,105,448 of JAXLQG010000006.1, forward strand.
CGTGCTGTAATCGACATGGACATCTCAGCATCGACGTTGACCGTGACTTCCACCTTTGATCCCTTCTTGAGGTCTCTGAAGACGAATTCGGCCAATGCTTTCTTTGGCTTGCAGATCTTCTCACGGATCTCCTCCGGTTCATCATCCTCATCCTCATCAGAATCATCTTCATCCTCGCCCTCTTTGGTGCCATTCGTCTCGGGTTTCTCCTTGGCTTCTGGTCGAGTTACCTTGATCTCCCGCTCGCCTTCACTAATGCGAAGCAGAACACTTCCTTCAAGGCCTTCAATGACTTTCGTTCTCCGCGCAGGAACAGCAGTGTCCGGTGGAATAATAACCGAGATTGTATTGCCTGGCTGTCCGGTCACTTGGTAACCAATCGCAGCCGTCAAGTGCGGTGTGACGGTGACCATTTCATGCGATGACTGGTCAATATCCTCCTTATCAAACTCCTGGATCAGGGACGCTTGCAACGCAGCTCCTCTTGCAGAAAGTTCGGATGGGTTCAGGGCTGTTGAAGTGGTCGCAGGTGCCAGAACTTGAGTGGTTTCAGGGAAGAGGGCCTCCACGTTCTTCGCGATCTTCGGCGTGTGGGAAGTGCCGCCAGAGAGGACAACTTCATCGACATCAAGCACATCGAGATCAGCTTTCTTGATGGCTTCCTCGATGAGCCTGGTAAATCGACCAAATGTCTTCAAAGCGAGTATCTCGTAACGACTTCGGTTGATTGACGATCGGAAATCCACACCATCAGCAAGACTTTCCACACTGAAGGCAGCACTTGTACTCTGACTGAGGGCCTTCTTCACAGCTTCAGACTCAAGCTTCAATTTGGCCAGACTCCTTTCGTTCTTCCGCGGATCAGTCTTGTTCTTCTTCTCAAATTCTTTGGCGAAGTGATCTGCCAGCACCTGGTCTAGTTGAGCACCACCCAATTCATAGTCATGAGCAGTTGCCAGGATGCTGTACATTCCACCTCTTGAAGCGACAACGGCGACATCGGATCGATTGCCACCGAAGTCTGCAACCACAACGGTCTTGTCCGCTGCAGCATCGGAAGATCGCGAATCGTATGCCAGTAGTGCCGCAATTGGCTCGGGAATGAATTGTAAAATTTCAACCTGGATGGCTGCCGCAGCTTTGGCCAAGGCAGCCTTTTGCTCTTCGCTGGTATCTGTAGGCACAGCAACAACAGCTGCATTGACGGTCTTGCCGGTAAAATCGGATGCAGAGTTCTTGAGCCGTCGCAGGTGTCGTATCGCAACCTCCGGCAGTGCTATTTTACTTTCCTGCTCGTCTTCTTTCTCCTGTACGGAAAACGTAATTTGTCCGTCAATCTCATGAGGGTGGGCGGAGGTATGACAAGGTGTAGGGTCTATCGACTTGTAGTCTTTCCCAATAAAGTCTCTGAAGTATGCGATTGTGTTCTTGCTGTTGCGGACCAACTGGGCTTTTGCTTGTGTTCCGTGAAACTCTTCTCCCCCAACGTATGAAAGGATCGAGGGGATTTGTCGATCTCCTTCTTCGTTGGCAATGACCTCGATTTTTCCTTCGCCTGAGATATGTGCTATCGAACTGTAGGAATTTCCAAAGGAGATACCAATGGCGTAATGTTCGGGCGACCCTGCGGCCACCCCGTTCGTGTCGTCGCTCATGGTTTGGGGAACGCCTCCGTATGCTGGAGTAGGTCGATTTCGGAGGAGAAGACAATAGAGAAGGCGAGTATCTGAGATAATTGCCGCTGCTGCAGATATCCTACAATGCGCACCTGAAGATTGGGAGAAAACCCTTGGGAACTTTTTTGAGCCTTGCAGAGGGAAATTTCTTCTTCATGGCAGGTTAGGCGAATAGAGCCCACCTACAGCCTCGTCAATGCCAAGACACTAATCAATGTTAGCAGCGAGCCGTTTTCCAAAATAAGTGGCACACCGAAAAGGCTGCCTTAACACTGCGGCGGTTGCTAGATACATTACCTACCTAGGTAGGTAGTCGACGCTCTATCGGGTAGTATAAGAGTTCGACTTATTCTCTAAGTGATTCTCTACATCATATATTTACGAAGGTAGACGCGACATAATGAGTCGATAGTCAGGCAATGAGTTCCGGGGGTACGCTGTGCTAAGTACTAGAATTTTGCAACTGGCTCGGCAGATCCCCTTGTCCTCCTTTGTTGTCTTCTCTCATCAGTGGCCTACAATCAATCAGGTTGACGATGGGTGACGACTGCAGTCATTCTATGTCATTTGCTCGCTACTAGTATCTACTAAAGTAAGGCTTCCATCATCTTCTCAGATAGCCACGCTTTCAAGCCAGAGTGCTAGCTGTGGAACGATCCATCACTGTACTCATTGACATAGGTGGTGACGCAGGACCATCTGTTCTGATTCATAGCTGCTTTGGACGGCGCAGAAGGTGCCAAACAGAAGAGAGTAGAATATCTACTGACTTGGCAGATAGAGCATTAGGTACACCATGCCCTGAATTGACTCGAGTTGCATTGAAAGGTCCGCCTGCTTCATGCCTGTGGCGTCCACGAACCGGTATTAGCATCAGTTTCCTGCTCTTGATCCGCGCGTGAGCTCTGAGCCATTCTCTCCTCCCGGCTCTTTCTCTCCGCAAACAGCGCAAGCAAGCCCAAGTCATACGTGGCTTTGAGAGATCCAGCGGCGACAAAGGCGACCCAGAAGTAGTTCTTCGTGCCGAGGACGCCGGTGATCACGGGACCCAGACTCTGAGCGCACGTTTTGACGACGTTGATGGTGCCCATCACAGCGGTGCGTTCGTGCGGCAGCACGATGGCCGCAAGGAACGCCGAACGCGGTGCCACGTCCATGACTTGCGTGCAGGCTCGGCCAATCAGGAAGACAAGCGCGCCAGGCAGTGTCGAGGGGATGGGGATCAGAGCCAGGCAGATGGCCGAGGGAAGGTGGGTGAACACCATAGTCTGCTCGGGAGGATATGTCAGTCACGGGTGGGTGGTCAAAGGGCTTCGGATAAAAAGGAAGGGAAGGGAGTGTGAGAGTGAGTGTTACCTTGACATTGCCGATCCTTTTGGAGATGGAGGATGCCACAAGCATAGAGAGGGCCGAAATGACTCCTGTCACCGAGAAGATCGATCCGAGCTTGCCTTCGGACAAGTTGAACCGGCGCTTGAAATAGTATGTCACCCACGAGCTATACGGAGATATCAAGTCAGCATCACAACAGTCCGGATTGCAGCAGGATGGCAGGATGGCAGGGTTGACTTACACAGGTGCCAATCCAGAAGCGAAGTTGTCAAAGGCGAATAGAATGCACAACTGAACCAGAACGACTCTGCTTTCCTTGCTGATATCCGGCAACAGCCTCCATCGGTTCTTCTTCTTCTGGTCGTCGTCCTTGCGTCCGTCACGTCCATCACCTTCAAGTAAAGGTGCTGTCTCTGTCGGATTCGCCGACTTCGGCTGGCTGTGAACCTCGCATTCCTTGCTCAGCAGAAGAGCCAGGCAGAGCTTGACCAGCCCGACCACAGTGTAGACGAAGTAAATAATTCGATAGGCGTCGATGGAATTGAAGTGCTTCTCGTCACGCAAGAACGTGATGACCCAGCCACATGTGACAAATCCTAATGCTGTTCCTGCAGTCCCGATGAGCGAGTACCAGGCATATATGTCGCTTCGGTCGGTGCTGGCGGTAAGATGAGCGAGGGTTGATTCTTCAATGGCTCGAAACGGTCCAATTTCGTTACCGCTAGAATTTTGTCGCTTGTCAGTCTCGAATGGAAACTCGGACGGAAGGGAGGATGATGGAAGCTTTAGTAGGTGGTTGAACTCACCTTGGGCTGATCACCCCGACAATAGCACCTGCAAGAAGCACCCAATAATTTCCGCTGAGCCCGAAAACGATTCCAGCGACGCTCATCAACGCAGCTCCGAGCACAAGGATCCAGCGGCGGCCTAGTTGGTCGGCAATGAGTGTCAGGCAGAAGCTGATCAAAACGTCTCCGACGAGGGTCAAGGTCATGAACAGCCCGATCCTGGTGTCTGAGATGCCTAAGTCGGAAAGGTATGAAGCGAGGATCAAGGTCGAGCCGCCATAGGCGAAGAGACGCACGAAGCGCTGGAGGATCAAGATCTTGGTGTCGGCCGAAGCATGGAACAGCGTGACAAGGCCGAGCTCTTTGAGCAGTGCTCGTAGCGATCGAGAGACTTTCGTGGACATGCTGTCACCACCGGCCTCCTCTGGAGAATTACTCATCGTGAGTAGTAGTAGTAGTAGTAGTAGTAGTAGTAGTAGTTAGTACGGCTGTAGCTATAGCGAATTCGTAAAGTGAGTGGGTGAGTGATTGTTCTTGAGTAGTCTTGCTTCTCTTATGTCAAGCTTCAAGCAGGTTTGACAGGATTACGAGTATTCTCCCCTCAATAATTGGCAAGTCACCGCCCGCACCTGATAGGCAACAATGGCACCTAACATGCCGCTATTTCTAGCCACAAAAGGAAAATATGAGCGACTGATGCGATGTCAAATGCAATGCCTCAACTATCTGCAAACTGTGTATTCTTCTCAATTACACCTCTTTCTCTTGCTAGAGGCGTCCACTTCAGGCTCATATGGCCCCATGCAATGACATTTCACACACACAAAAACACACCCCGTTGATTCCTGGCTTTGTCCATTTGAATATCTCGGGTGTTCCATAGAGGCGCATCACTTGCTGCCTTCCAGTCATCGTGGTTCTCCTCCCAGACCCCATCCTGCTCTTTCCATTCACATGTCCCTGGTGTCCCATAAAGGCGCGTCATTCGCTGCCCCTTGTCATGATCCTTCTCCTCCCAATTCCCATCCTGCTCTTCCAACAATCCTGCCCCTTTCCATTTCTCAGAGCCCCCATCCCCATGCCCATCCCCCTACTCCTCCTCGCTCTCCTCGCTCTCCTCCTCATCCGCCCGCTTCCTCGCGTCCGCGATCATCTGCGCCAAGTACCCAGACGGTTCTAGTCTGGGAACACCCTGCGCCGTCTCATGGTACGCAGGCGTTGTTGGCGTCTGCGGCGCTCTTGAGACGGGCTCGGCCGAAGTGGCCACTGATGCTGGTGCCGGCTCTTGCGCTCGTGCCTTGCCCTTGCCTCCCATAGGGATTGGCGGCAAGTTGGCCTCGAACGACATCGGTCCTGGAACAAACTGCGGCGAAGGCGCCACTGGCATAGCCACGGTTTGTGGCGTGGCGGGATTGTACACGAACGCCGGACTGGGGTTCGCCAGAGTCGCGAAAAGGTTTCTTGGCGGAGATTCCGCCCTTGTCGGTCTTGCCGCTCTCGCCTTGCGTTGAGATTGAGACTTCGGCTTGAGGATGGCTCGGCCAGGCACTGCTGGTGCGGAGCTGCTGCTTGATGGCTCGGCGTAAAGGTCACCGAACTCCTCCTCCAACTCCTCATAGTCCTCGTCAGTAGGCACATATGAGGTAGGCGCGGAGGTCTTCTCCTCCTGTTGAGCGCCTGTCGATGGATCGGAGCTTGATGCCCCTTCCTCCATGTTGGTGGTCTCGGCCGGAGCCTCTGTCGGTGCCTCACACGGCTGGTTGCTCTGGGGATCCTGGAGAAGCAGCACTCGCGAGTCCACATCATCGGTAACCTCACTGGGCTGCTCAATGGCTGCAGTTTCCAGGTCTCCACCGACGGCGGATGCTTCTGTGTACCCACATGTGGCATCATCGTCCATCTCCATGTTCTGATCGGCCGAGGCTGGATTCGCAACACCAGCAGAGAGCGAGCCAAAAGCATTCTGCACTGGCAGAGGGTCACTGTGTTCGACAGCTGCCGAAGGCTCGGTGTTCCGTCCATCGTCAACAAGCCACGAAGCCCAGTTGACATCATCGGCCATGTCCATGGCGTGGTCAGCTGGGGCTGGAGCTGGAACCGAAGAGGCGAAGGAGAACATGCCAGGAGGAGTCAGCGTTGGCTGACCAAATGCGAAGGCAGGACCGGTTTGCATGTTTCCATCAAAGGAGAACACAGCAGGAGCATGGTGCATTGGCACTGCATCACTGGCTTCAGGAGCTGCCAACGGGTCCTCTCTGAGCAGGCCGAGTCCAGGTATCTGGTTATCCTGGACACTGTCTTCTTGCTGGGCACCTTCCAATGGTGCCTCAGCGAGCATTTCCATGTCCACGTCGTTGGTGGCCAATGGTTGCTCCGGGCAGTAAGCGCCCATGTCGACTTCGTTGTCAACAGGAGAAAACTGGTATTGACTCCAGCGGTCAGAAGCCCGTGCGCCCATTTCTGTGACTTCGGACTGGAGTTCAAGGAACTCCGTCCCCATGGCGCCAAGTTCTTCTTTCGCCAGATCGAGTGCTTTCTCGCCCTCGAGAGCGAACTGCTTCCAAGTGTCGAACTTCTGCAGTTGCTCCAGCTCGAGCCCTCCAAACTGTTTCGCCAGTAGGTCCATCTGGACCTCGAAGAGACTCTTGTCCTTCGACTGGACTTCTTTTCCTTTGTCTTCCAGGGCATTCACGAGCTGTCCGATTTTCTCGTCCTTGTCCTGCAACTCCTGCACTTTTCCTTCGAGGTCCTCCTCAAGCTGCCCGATTGTCTTCTCCCTCTCGAACAGGTCCTCAGTGTACTCGTTGTCCTGGGCCTTCTTGTTCTTCTCGAGCGCATCCTTCTGCGCCACCGCGTCCTCCAACTCTCGCTCTTTCGTGGTCATCTCGCTCCGAAGCAGGTCAATCAGCATATCTTTCTCAGCGAGCGCTTGAAGAGTGCTGCTAATATCTTGGCCCTCGATTTGTTCATGGAGATCTTTGATCTCCGTGTCCTTCTCTTCCAAAGAATGCATGACCACCCCAACCTGAGCCTGGTTGACATCCACTTCTGTGCGGAGGTGTCTCACAACGCTCTTCAAATCTGAGACGTATTCTGTCGACGCGGTGGAAGGCGACTTCAATCGTCGCTTGTCGATGATCGAAGACCGGGATTTCGGGTTGAACCGCGGTTTGATCGGTCTCGACATGTCTTGTGGTACCGGTGGGTAAGTAGACAAGGACAGAGGTTGCTGAGCAGCCTCCGCCTCCGTTGGCGCCACCGACTCGACATGATCCTCTGGATCAGTCTGAACACCCCGATCTTCGGTAGTGGTTGAGCTCTCTGCAGGTACCGTGGCATCTGTGGCATTTCTCAAACGGTCGGCTGCGTCATCAGAACTCATACTTGCCTGCAGAGCGTCCAATTGGCGTCTCATGGCAGCCAGATCTCCTTGGAGTTGTGTTTGGTTCCGAGTGGTGGTATTGTGCGAATCTTTCTCGGCTTGGAGACGTTGCTTCAGATCTGCAACCTCATTCTTGAGTGCTTGGACTTCATGCTGGCTGCTGGAGTCTGATTGTCTTCCTTGAGCATCTGCAGGTGAGTACGGCGTTGAGAAGTGGTTGGGTTGTCGGGGAGTACCGGTAAGATTGTGTCGAGACGGAGCTGTGTTGATGGAAAATGCTGGGGTGCCCTGTGTAGGAGTTGTCCATGATTGGTATGCATTCTGGAAGGGGTGGATGGCCCTCGCAAGAATAGTTCCAATAAAGTCCCACAGGATCCAGCAAACAACAGCGCGGACATACGGCCCAACAGTGCTGTACACAGGTGTCATCACGTGTGTGAAGGTCCACGTGATGGTCCAGCAGAGGAAGAGGAAGAGTGCGCGAAGAGCAACCAGCAAGTAGAAGAGACCAGCGGACAGGATGGATAGGCCTTTGGACCAGGAAGCTTGCCACACCGGGCCGAGTGTGTTGAAGTTGGCTGTGGAAGTTGACATTATACGTGACCAGAACGCGCTGATGTTTTCATTCAATCCCAAATTTTGGTGACTGTGTTTCTCTGTGACTGATGATCTTCCCTTTCGCAGGCGACTGGCAAGGGCAAACACGGCGATGATGGTCATGACAGTGGTGAGGAGAGCGAAGATGAGAAGGCCATCCCAGGGGTTACGGTCGACAAAGGCCATGTAAGTCGGGTCGTGGTGGTGTGTTGGTGCTCCGGTAGCCGATGCGCGGTAGGTGGTCACGAACAATGTGGTCACTGGTCCAAGGACCGTGGACGTCGAGGCCGAAAGAGTCGCTGTCTGAGTGTAGCGTATTGTTTGAGTAACGAACTCAACCTCTGGTGCCGGGGAGATGGTGAGGATGTTGCGGAAGGTGATGAAGTTGAAAGCCGCAAGCAAATCGTTGGTTTTCTCTTGCGCGAAGAGCAGCATCGCTGTCAACGCGTACAGAATGTCGGTAAACCCAGCCATTGCGCCGGTATCTGTGCTCTCGCTAATCTAGATGCTAGAGCTTGAGTATGGAAAAGGTATGGAAGTGCTTTTGCAAGGTAGATTGATGGGTCAAGAGAGAAGATTATGGTGTGGAAAGAAAGTACGAATGTGCTGGAGGGTTTGAAAATTAATGGCAGCGCTTTGTTTTGAAATTCGAGGCAGAGGCAGTGAAATCGTCGTGGGCGGTGGTTGTACTTGGTGAAGAAAACCCTGGCAGTGGTGGTGTAAACATCGATTCAGTGAATAGCCATTTGATTTTTCATTGCAGTATTGCGTGGCAGGTGCGATAGAATCGTCACTGGCAAAATTGGAACTCTCCGCCTAGTGACATGGTGTTCTTGATTGTTGTGACGTTGAATAGGATCGACCAGGTCAAGATTCTCCAATTGTAGCGCGGCCGTTTGGTGCTGGCGGGTTCAATCAGTTGATATATATAAAACAGATGGAGTTTGCAAAGATCAGGTGTCATTGCCGCAGTTGAGAAGCGCTTTCCACCATCTGGAAGTGGTGTGCTGCGCTCCATTGTTATGCTGCCGCACTTCTTTGTCATTGCCGTCTTTGTTCATCAAAGACGAACAATGGGCGCAGTGCAGTGTACAGCTCATCTCAGATCATGAGTGCAAGAAAGACAATGGTCCGTGTCTTCGCAAACCTGGAGTTTGCTCTCATTTGTGTAAAATATCTGATTCGGCAATCCTGGGGTAAGATGCCGCGTTTGACATGGGCAGGTGGGCGACAGACCCAACCGAATTTGTTTGAACATTCCTGCAGCCTGAATCGGCTGGTTCGACTGTACTTTTCCAATGTTTGTGCCATCGACGCTGCTCGATCAGGCCGTCCAGCCCAAGACCAGTTGAAAGATGCGGTCCGAAGTCTCGCCATGCTGGTCGTGCTCAACATGATGTTATCACACGGGCCGAAGCTGGCAGAGCAGAGACCTCGACAGCGCCGGGCCTATGACAGCGGCTCACTTGCAAGAGACTGGTTCAGTAGCTTGTACACATGGAAGCTCTAAAGCTCCCAGCGGAGCTTCAGAAATAGGAGGATCACATGTTTGCGTTCGACAACTTCGCTCAGCCATCGTCTCTCGCCAGGTGAAGACAATGAGCTGACACTTCTTGTGTCAAGACTCTGTGCTCGAGGTCGGATCACCATACTAACATGGCGAAGATGGTAAATGGGATGAGCATGATCAAAGGGGTTGATAGATGTCGTTTGACGGATGTCGTCGAAACAAAATCCGTCAGCCTCGCACGGTGATGTCACGTGCCGATCTCGTCTTTCGTGATCGGTGCTTGATGGCTTTCCTCTCTTATGTCTGAGGATGGAATGACTCAGACAAGTGTCCTGTAGAGCAACCTGACCTCAGCTCGAATCCAATATGTAATATAGGAATAGCTGGAAATAAAATGTCGCAGAGACCTTGAAAACCGGGCCACTGACTAGGAGCTGCAAGACGTCTGACGAGAAGTTGGAGGTGCAAAAAGGAGGGAATCAGGGTGGGAAGGTGGGAAAGGAAGCGTAAATATAGTTGTCAGACAAACAGGCTTTCCGCAGCTAGCCGTCAGCACGTCCACCCGCCTCAGCCTCGTCAGTCAATTGAGCAAGGCCCATCATCTCTCCATCCTGTCAATACTCTGAAACATCACCCATGTAGTGTCCAAGCTCGACTTCAATACAATCAAGACACAGTACCTGCAATGCAAATATGACCGTGTACAACCAATCGACTCTTCCAGCCCCTATCTCCACCTTCTTGGCCAACAACATCAACACAACCACCACGCCAGGAGACGACCTAGACTTGTTCTTCCATTGCTGGACGAAGCCACACTGCCCGGCCTGTCTCTCCCCCTCGAACAAATACCCATGCTCCTGGTGTGCGACGTCCCAAACTTGTGTGCCAAACACCGTCTTCAAGTATCCATTCGGCATTCTCTCGCCGTTGAAGACCGATGAATTATGTCCATTGGGATGGCGAGAGCGGTGGGAACTAAGGGCCCGCCCGTTCAGTTGTCGCTGCTCGAGCATGACATTCGTCAGCGTCGTTGTCGCTATACTGGCTACGCTGCTCAGCTTCCTCCTCCTATTGCTTACTGTTAGCCTGGGGAGATGGGCTGGGCGGAAATGGCGAGCACGCCGAAAGGGCTGGTGGAAGTTGCGAAATTGGACTCCGAGATGGTTGCACAAGGACCATGTACGAAGGAACGCCTCTTCGCAGAGTGAGACTACTATCGGCCCAGCTCAAGTCCCGACTGAAAACGACGAAAGGACACCATTACTCGCTTGACTATGAGCTGGTTGAGTGCAGGGCCTTGGTCGGTCCAGTCTGGACTTGGACGCCATCTACCCAGATTGCAGTCTTATTCCCCCAAAATCGCCCTATGGAGCACGGTGCATACAGGCCATGACGCTTGACAACAACTCAACCCGAACTCGAAGACTCCTCGGCACCGCCGGACCCAGCGCAGACTTTACTTATCCTATATTCCACCTTCAAGCCTTCATCACTGAGGATGAACCTCCCCGAGCCCACGAACAACGCCTGCTCCAGAGCCCTATACCGCATCGACCCGGTTTCGAATGATATATGTATAACTACGCGGGATTGTCAGCACCAATTCCACTCAACTGCAACCTTGTAATCTTCGAAGGCCCTGGAGGAAGAGAAGACGAACAAGAATGTCCAAAGTCCGTTGACTTTGCATTGGCACTCCGCCCCAGAATCCTTCGCATCTCATTCGTAATGTCGACGATGCCTGTATAGTGGACATATATCTCCTACTTGACACATAGTCATCAGTCTGAGTTCCTCGGCGTCATTCAGCAGTGGGCTTCGATTGACCCATGGGGTAAGTCGGGTATGGCTATAGTGGAGGCCAGCGTACCTCTCCCCGAGTGTCACTATCAAACATAATGAGTTAGCATCAATGTTGCAGACCACGACCGGCCCCGTATCTTCGGCGTTTCGCCCAGCATACCACCTCTTCATCTGCAGCGAACATATCTTAGACCTCTTGCCCAGCATACCAGCTCTCCAGCGGCTGCGAACCAAACCAACGGTCTCACCGCTCACGCCGCTGGGCTATGCTTACACGCGAGCAATTCGCGCCTCAGTTACATCGGACAACACCCGCACGACGCCATCCTCTCTCCTTCCGACACCCTCATCCACCGTCCCCAGCGGACTATGAAGGGACTTGCAGCGATAGGTGGTAGTGTGATACATACCCAACAACAAGATCACTCCTCAACCTCATCCGGCTTCCGTCCGGGTCATTATGGACATCTACACCCATCACCGATTCCAAACATCAGCATAACAATTCGCGTATAATTTCTTGAGCCTCGCACTGGATGAGACGAGCACCAGACGAGCCCCAGCACATAGCCACATGTCCCCCATGCTCTTCCACGACTTGCCGGCCAACATGGTCACGTTGGGCGCATTGACTTCTCACGACTTTGCCCCGACACAGCCGCCTCCCTCCTGCGTTAAGTACTGAAAAGTGAGAACAGGCAACCCACACACCCTCCACCCCGTGTCTACTATGGTGAAAATGGGGAAACGGAAAACGTAGAACGTACAGTCCACGCCAGGCCCTCTCGTCCACGCATCCACCTCCACGGGGAAGCCCGGCTCCGATCTCAGCGTTGCCGAGACCAAGGGGACAACCATCAACGGCGCACCCCTCGACAACGATCCGACGTTCGACGCTGGGCCGATGGTGATGACCAAGTGCAGAGCGGGTTGGAGGGAGGGGTATGGGGAATCTGCCACTCCTGCACCGGCCGTCGAGGGTGTTTGTGTAGACATTGAAGAGGATGGAATAAATCATACTAGTACTGTTGGTACAATTGTCGACCCCTACCGATACTGCGCCGCTCGGCGGAAATATCTTACCCCGCAGAGCAGAGCGTGAGGCTCACACTTACAAAGCCATTGATGACAATGCAACTTGCAGAACAAAGGACGCGAGATACTACACACAGTACCTGAGGTAGGTAGACAAAGCCATAGATGTTCATTACCATATCTCATAAAATCATGAAGCCACTTCTTGGGTATCTTAGGTAGCTTTCCCAGTTCCTCAATGCCACAAGCCATACCATACAAGAACCGAATCAAACAATCATCAGTAGGTAGGTAGATTGTTAACCAAAGTCCTCGTCGATTTCATCGTCTGACTTCGTATGCACAAAAGCCCTTTTGACGAACGTCCTCCAGACATGATTCTTCGCCGTCCTCGACTCCTTTTTCCTCTTGCCTTTCTTCGTCATGTCCAACTCAGACTGGGCAAGAAGATCATCTCCAACTGCCTCAGATTTCGGGCTGGGTATCTTCTCCCTGCCTATCCTATCAGCAAGATCCAGCCATGACCGCATCGTCAGATCATTCATCCGATATACACTATCATTTTTCGTGCTGTACTCGACCTGGTAATCGAAATAGTGCTCAGGATTCTTCTTCCTGCCGTGACCGTGCATGTCCTCATGCACTCTCGTCAGGTTGGAATAGTACTGCGTCCAGGAAATAAGTGAAAGCGGTTGGGGTGAATAGCCCGGGCCAGGAGGTGATGATTTGGATGGTGGCTTCGGTACTGGGAACTTTGGCCTCCTGGATTTCTTCTTTTTGCCCTTCTTTTTCTTTTTCCTCTTTTTCTTCAGATCGTGCATGTCGTCTGCAGGCGACCCCACCTCCTCGTCGGCATCATCATCCTCGAATATTAAGTCTTCAATTTCGTTAATACTGGCAGTCTCGGCCACCTCCGCTGGCGTCCCTACTGCTCCGGGAGCGGGATGGTGATCCTCTAGACCGGTAATGTTGTAATCCACAACTCGAAGTGTAGGAAAGAAATTGGGAACGACACTCGGCGACACCAGACTCAGACTGAACCTTTCTCCCCAAGGCCCGCCAATCTCCTTCAGAAATGCGGCCAATTTCTCCTCATCGGTCGGCTTCTTCCTTTTCTTCTTCTTCTTCTCGATGTCCAACATATCATTCGAATATTCGGTGATGTAAGAGTGACCTGAAGGGGGCTTTGGCAAATTCGACCATCCTTCCCTCAGCTCGTTCAGGTATGTCGTCTTTGCAGCGATACTGAACGTCTCATTCGTCGAATCAGGTTCGAATGACTCCGCTGGGCTAAATTCATCGCTGATGCCCTTGATCTTGAACTTGTATGTCAAGTCTTTCACGTCTTGGAACATAAAGTGGTCAACATTCATGTGGCCATAAATTGACGCAATGATCACATCCCGGTATTGACGCATCCACAAGGTGTACTTTTGATAGCAACTCTCGTCCCAATTCTGTTTGCTTTCTGTCCTGGCGGGTGGCACATGGCCAATAAGCATGGCTTTCATGCCACGTTCGCGCAAGAATTGAAGCTGGATCCGCAGCCATTCCATATGCTCATAGCCTGGTTCAGATTTCAGGTCGCATCCATCGACAGCCGAGTTCGAGTCGAAGAAATATAGTGTGTTCAGGCTGATGACTGCCAGCTTATTTGGTATGACTTCTGTGAAGAACCATCCTCCTCTTGCAAAGGAGTGTCGCTGTGCTCCTGGGACAAACTTGTTCCATATACTGCTGTACGTGCGTGTCCACTTGTTCGGACCGGGGAGGAAGATGTTATGAGGGAGGATGTCGTTGTTCCCGAATGTTGGAACAATAGGGACGACAAAATCGTTGGTGGGGTCAGGATCGTTTATGTTGTCAGGCTTCCCGAAGACTTCGACAAACTTTTCCACCACATATTTATTGAGTTTGATGACCTGCTTGTCCGATCGCGGGAATCGTTCATCATTGTCATGCCGAGCAGAATCGCCAGTCCAAATCACAAAATCAATCTGATCTTTGATATTGTTCTCAATCCACTTGAAGGTCGCGTTGACCAAGGTAAAGGGAGTGTCGCAGTCTGTCACTTCGGCACCATAATAGCCCGCTTGGCCTTTGCCGGCGTGGCAAGCCTCGTCTGAATCTGAACCGGACTTGTAGAAAGGGTCGGGGTGGATGTCTATGGACTTCTGGTTAGGCCGAGTGCAGACGTGCCTGGAGTCTCTGGCATACCTGTGATGTGGAGGAACCTGCCCTGCAGCTTTCTAGGACCCGGCTGCGCTTTCGATGCCGGATTTATAAGAACCTGTTGGTTTTCTTGACCATGCGGCAGGGGATTTCGCGGCGCTGCTAATGCAAAGGCTGAGAACAGCAGCAGACCGCCGGTAAAGCGAACCATCCTAAAAGTAACACACTTCCAACATCAGGCGCAACTGGAGTGATGGAGCCGCAGAAGACAGATTTGTTCCTGTGAACCGTGTGCTCTAGAAGAGTGTCGTTCAAGAGCCAAATGTGCACTCTTCCGCGAAGGCCAAGGCGCAGGTTGCGGGATGGTAGGTCAGGTACCTGAGAGAGAAGCCAAGACGATGAAGTCATTCAACGAATTCGCGTTTATTGTTTTGGGCGAATAAGAGTCCCTCGCTCGCGGATCACCATCCCCGGCCTTGAATTAGGCACCGCGCGTGTTTTTCGCTGGCTCGGCTGGTCGCTTCGCCCCTGGAATCTGTCTCCGGGCGTCTCCCCGATATTCAGGCACCACCGAAATTTCTGCGAGCACACTTTTTCCAGTCTCGGCCTTGGAAGAAACCGATGCAGAAAAGCAAAAGGTCAGGCAAAGACGACCGAGATCTAAGAGTTTCAGTAAAGACTCGTGTGACACTCTTTATATCATCGTCGTATTTCATTGCACGCTGAAATTCACCCCCAGTGTTCAAGAGCAAGCTGACTTTGACAGCACTTTCAAAGGCCAATTAGCTGGGTCTTCGCCTACACGTGGATCTTCAGATGACCTCTTCTTCCACACCCTCCCACAGCACACAGCCCACACCTCACTGAGGACCTTTGCGTGAGGATCTCCGGTTGAATCCTCTAGATGCCCCCTAGCCGGCGGCTTGCATGGACTGGATGTTGCATCTGACACCATTCAGCGTGGCGCACGCGACACAGTGTAGGATTCCTCCCACGCTACGGCTGGAGGGCTTGGTAAGATATCTGCTCTCGATATGCCTAATCCGAGTCTTCAGCTCCGACCGCCATAGAACTCGTAGCTGCGCCGTGGCAGAGATCCTTGAGGCAGGCCATAATTTGCTGGCATACGGTAGTCCTCAGGAGGCGTCAACATCTGCTGCGGCTTCATATCTGCGTGGACATTATGATCCTGATTCACCGGAGGACTGGGCAGCTGTGCCATCGTATTGCCGTCATACGAGAATTGAGGAGCATTAGGATACATATTGTTGGTCGCATGGCCATAGACCATTCCAGCAGTAGGATTAGGAGGGTTGTTGTGTTGTACTGGCTTGACTTCCAGTTGTCGGCTCTTCAGTCGCGAGAAGAGAACTGCCGATTCTTGCTCAAACTTTTCCCGCATCTCTGGCATGGCCCAACGATGTCGAGCAAAGTCCAAGATGTCAATGATTTTCCGCAAGAAAATGGTTGCCCGTTGGCCGTTATCCAAGGGGGCGCTGTTGGTAAGAGGTGATCCCTCTCGGATGGCATGTGAGGTCTTGAGCAGACGATCGAAGTCTGACCACATCACCTCCACGAATTTCTGCCCAACATGTTTTGTTCTGCAAATATCGGCATAGGTCAAATATGCGTGCCATGTGACATCTTGAGTGATAGGCTGCAACAGCTCCGCATATTGAGCAGAATACTCGAATACAAGTTCCTTGTTCAGATCCGTCATGTTACTTGCAGGCACTCTTTGATTGGGAGATACCACCAAGATCTGACAATACAGCCTTTCCAGATTGAATAGCATAAGATGGCGCTGTGACAAGTTCGGGGGAATTGTCGAGTACCAGGCATGAATGTCGTTCGACACAGAACTGGCATATGTGGCCGCCGTTGCAAGCGGCCATTGAGTGCGAGAGGACCATCTAGTGGTCTGATAAAATGCAGACTGAACTCGACGGATGTCGAACAGGAAGAGACACGGTCTGATTGAGCGAAGGAACAAGGCCGAGGATGGATTCTCCGTGGCCACGGTTGGCAGCTGCACGTCCGCAGCAGAATCATCGGTGAATGAAAATGCTCGGTCGAGAGACATGCTCACAAGTCGATCCAGCGCATAGGTGCAGTGGAATATTCGCCGTCGGAGGTCTAGCGTGGCCTTGCTGATTTTGGTCTCTGGTGGGGGCTCACAATGGAGGCCCAGGTCTATTACAAGCCGTGAAGCCATGCCAACAAGATACCAACTGTTGAAGTGAGCAGGATCCACCAATGCGTATTGAACCAGCAGGAGAAGAGCTTGTACACCGGTGATTGTGCCCGGGTGAAGGACATAATGTGCCAAAGTCCTAGCTGCGGCCATGTGTTGCAACGCCGTCTTATCGTTCTCGTCTCCTTTCCGCTGCGAGCAGGATGCGTATGCAATGGCCATGATTAACCTGACGTTCCAGACATCCAGAGGTGATACGGATGACGGGTCGTTGTAAATGCGGGAAAGGCTACTCATCAGCTCTGTCTCGGAGAAGAACGGCAGAAGCACATAGATGTTCTCCAGATAGTGGTTGATCATAGGCGTGGCGGCATATCGTGGCGGAAGGCCTCGAGTTTCGACTGGAGGCAATTCTTCCTTCGTAGCGGCCGATAGAAGTAGTTTGGCGAAAGACATGGTCGAAGTGAAGCCATGAAAATCTCTCGAGGTGGCATTGACCGTCAGAAATCCAAAGTCGCTCACCAGTTCATCGAGATCCGATGCTTCTCTTCGTCGTGTACCGCTAATTCTTCTAGATTTCTGCGGTCGCTGTGCTGCATGCGAGGAAGACGAAGCCCCGTGAATGGCGGCTTCCGTCCTGGCACGTTCAATCTTCTTTTGTAGTCTCTGGGCAGCAGCCTCGAGAGCCGCTACATAACTTCGTTCTTTGCCACGAGCGAATTCATCGTTGGCACTGGTACAGCTGGTTCCTTTGCCCGACCGCTCACAGGCGGAACAAGCTGGGAGCTTTCCGTCACATTTGATCTTGGCCGACCTGCATCTTGCGCAGGCTGCAACCGGCCGGGAGACGCGTAAGGACGGGTTCAAAAGTGCATCAATTGACTCTGTTTTGGCCATGGCGTCGGTCAAGATTGGTGCGAATGATGATCAAGACATTACTGTACTGTTGTGAATGGTGTCAATGGTGTCCTAGGTGGTCTTGTCGCTGGAGTATCAAGACAGACCGTGATAACGTGCTGAGTATCCGTATCTCGGATCCCAATAAGCTGACCGAGTGAAATCCACTCCAATGTTCTTCGAACACGCGGCAAAGATGGAGGTCGAGATCAAGTGTCAAACACAGCAGTCACGAGTCGATCATGTCGTCTCTGCCTCGGCCGTGGATAGAAGGT
Source organism: Vermiconidia calcicola (assembly GCA_035928285.1). Lineage (NCBI taxonomy): Eukaryota > Fungi > Ascomycota > Dothideomycetes > Mycosphaerellales > Extremaceae > Vermiconidia > Vermiconidia calcicola. Next base: position 1,123,112 of record JAXLQG010000006.1, read on the forward strand.
TCGACGGAATCTTTCTGATCGACCGGCAGATTCCACAGCCTCAGGGACTCCAGTCTCGAAGAGGGGAAGGCTTTTTCTCGACGTTATCTTGATCGTCGGTGGTCTAGAGGCGACGCGGCATTGAATTCCCGCAGACCCGACCGAACAAGGCGCCTTTTGTTGGATCAATATCAGGTAAGTAGGTACTGTCCTTGCTGTGTAGGCATGATGGCGGGGTGTTTTTTAATCAGACTTTGGACATTAGTTACCAATAGAACTGCCGAAACGGAGAATGTCGCCAACAACCAAATGCACGCGATGCAGACTTGAAGCCCAAATCCGATGATGCCCGCCACTAACGAAACCTCTTTTTCGGCTCCCTCCTTGAGTCTGCGGCAAGTTGGATGAGGCATCCAGTAGTGTGCCAGTCTTGTCAGTCCCCCCTTCGTGCCCCTCCAACTAGTTACTACTCGTACCTTATTAGTTAACTGCCTAAGTTAATGAATGTGTGGTCCGGGCTGCTCTCGAACTCCTGGTTGATGATCCTTCGTGTTGATGGTGTCCTTTGGCAGGCTACTAGACACATCATCAGCCATCAATCACCTTTCACTTTTCACCATTGGACGTCCCTTTGACGGCTGTGATCTTCAGGCCTTGGAAGCTTCGCCATTAAGCGCTGAACTCGACCGCTCGCCGAAAGGACCCCTTGAAAATTTGCAGGTCATCGCGCGCCATCGCAGACCCTCTATCAACCCCCTTCCTGCCGGTTGGCGGTGGTGGAATCCGTCGCAATCAATACATCCCCACGCCTCAGGGTCTCGAAGCCTATTGCCCACCCTTGCATTACTCACAGTTCCAACTTGCCTAGCTTGCTGTCATACAGATTGTACACTGTAAGGTAGGTTTATGGGCCACAACTCTCATCAGTCTTCTGAGCAGGTTCGGCGGATGACCGCTGGACGATCTGCTTGCTGACAGGCTGCGCAGGTCATCTGTGCCCTCTGTACCTCTTCACCTTCACTTCCTCACCCACGAGCAGGGCTAGTTTATGAAGCCTACGCCTTTGCCAGCCCAAATGCACAACGACGACGATCGTCCCATATCCTCGGCTCGTCTAAGCCAGGCCATGAACAATGACAGACTCCATTAGTTCGGCTCTTGCACACACGTAGATCGTTCAGAAGATTACGACGCTCATGTTTAACCTAAATGGCCGACAATGAGCATACTACTATGGCCGACTCGCCAGAGACGGCGCGATCGAGAGATAAAGTCCACCACACAGTGACGGCATGTGTAAGATGCAGACAGGTATACAGGTGCCCATCTCTCTTAGTGTGAGGGCCCATGTTAACGTTGCATAGCGGAAGACAAGATGTGACCCAACTCTACCCCGTTGCGAGCCCTGCGAGCGAACCAACGCCCACTGCGAGTATTACGACTCGACCAAAAATCGGTCCATACCACGAACCTACATCACCTCTCTGCAAGAGACTGTACGTCGGTTGAACGAAGAACTCAAAGCATTGGAAAATGAGGAAGACTATGAACCTGACCACGAGTCTATGGCGCGGGCGGCTGGCCTCGTGAAGTTCAGCGAAAATGATGAATGCCGCTTCTTGGGCCCTTCGAGCGGAATTGCCATCACGCGCTTCGTGATGGACTTTGCGAAACAGAATGCTGTCCGGAGAACAATCAAAGAGATTGTACCGCATCAGGCCGCTCAGGAAATCAAGGACAAGTTCGACGCCGAAAGTGATAAGCCCACTTCTAAGGTATACCCGTTGATTAGCTCAGTTGCCGCCCCAGCCCTCCCGACTCGTGATCTAATGGACCGCCTCGTCGAGATATACATGGTCAAGGCTCAATACATGCTGCCACTCCTCCATGAGCCTTCTTTTCATCGAGATTTGCAAGCCGTCTACAGCGGTTCAGACGATCCGACTCTCAACTTCCAAGTTCGCCTTGTCACTGCGATCAGTATGCAGAAGCTCGACAAACAGTATGCTGGTCTTGCCGACAGCTACTACCTTGCTGCCTTGCCGTTCCTCACAGGAGCCGTGCAAAAGATGGATCTGTCGACCCTACAATGTTTTGCACTCATTGCACAATATTCGCTGCTTACACCCACGCGGACGGCAGCATATTGGGTGGTTGGACTTGCAGCGAAGTTGTGCCAGGATCTTGGGCTATGCGAGGAAGAGACTATTCACAGGCCGCCTTCTGGTGCACGACCGAACGCTCTGGAAGTCGACATGAGGCGAAGGCTCTTCTGGATCATAACATCAATGGAATATGGCCTGTCTCACAGTCTCGGAAGGCCAAGCGCCTTTGGCGTCACCGTTGACAATATCAATGTCAACTTTTTCGAGCTTTGCGATGATCGCTTCATTAGCGCGGACGGATTGTTGGCTGGACACCATCCAATCATGAAGAAGTGTATCTCCATTCATTTCTTAAAAATGAGATTGTTGCAGGCCGAGATCAGGAGGACTTTGTATCTTCGAAAGCGCGATACACCCACACAAGATACCGACCCATGGTTTCGTCAGATGTTGCAGAAAATCGACGACTGGGTCCGAGATTGTCCGAAGAATGACGAGGGATCTGGGCTGAGTGAAGCCTGGTAAGTGAATAACATCTTATGCCTTCCGGAGTCTGAAAGGTCTAACAAGATGCTCAGGTTCATCGGACGCAAGAATACAATGATAGTCTTTATGTATCGACCATCGCCACAAATTCCTAGTCCATCACTCGATGCAGCCCACAAATGCTATGCCGCGGCGATATTCAATATACAACTGCAGAAGCGTCAAGTGGAAGCAAATTTGATCGACATCACCTGGATCTTTACTCAAGCAATTTTCATGGCTCTCAACACTATACTCTGGTGTCTATCGTACCCTGGCATTAGGCAGCAGCATCCGATCGAAGAAGTCCAGTTGCACATTCAAGATGCGCTCAAAGCAATCGAGCTATGTGCGGACCGCTGGCCAGGTGTCAGATCCGCCGAGCAGCTCTACGAAAATCTTGTCCTCGGCTGTTTGAAAGCCTACGAAGCAGATAAGATTTCCGAGTCCCCAGCGGCTTCCGACTATGTAAGCACGGCGACCCAAGATATCAGCTCCTCGACGTCTCAGTACGCCAATAGCCCTGCCAGTACTGCAAATACGTCACTGTACGGTGCTCAATCGCCTCAATCCATTCACAGCGTGCAAATTCAAGCCGGTGGTCACAACTTCCAAAGACCCGGAAGCAGCTTCTTCGACCACACTAAGCAGGCGTATCACCCTCAGCCTGATATAGTTACACCAACGTCTCAGCCTCAGAACCTTGGCACACAATACATGCCATCCACAGTGCCGCGCCTCGATATCCAATCTATGCATTATAGCCTGCCTGGCTTCGACCCGCAAAATGCGGTCAACTATATCCCAACAACTTCGTCAGGCTCAAGCCCGTGGACATCTGGCCCAATGTTGCCTGGTATCATTCCTGGGCTTACCGGTTCGCCAAACATGAATTATGACGAACTACCTTATTTGGCACCCTTTGGTCAAGAGTATTCGCGGTACATGCAGCAGTCATACCCATCTACATTTCAGATGCAATCACTCAGCCAGCAGCAACAGATGGAGTTGATGGCATCCCTGGAGAGTAGTCAGCTACCAGACGTGTCGAATCTGGTCAGCGATGCCACAACTTTCTACACTGCTCAACTGCCTTGATCCCGAGTACGTGTGTGTAGTGACGCACGAGTACTTGTTAGCCCTCATTTTGAAGGCCAAAGTTTCTGTCATGGTAGTGCATGGTGCATTGAATCCCACCATGCGGAGTCGAGTTTCTCTCACCAGCTTGGCTGGGGAGTCCCCAGGGAACAACAACTCTGGGATCCCCACAGATCGATTACTCTTGATGAGAAGTCCGCCGCGACTCCTAAAAATCAGATTCGATCTTAAGTTTTGCTCGCAACTGGGCAGTTAATAATGTCAGTACGAAGCATTCGACTCTTTTGGGGGAGTACATCCGATGCACCATTACGCTGCACGAGACGAAAGTCCGAACTTTCGCTTAACGGCTTGCATGAGAGACCACGAGGTTCGAGGAACATCACAGAAGTGTTTCACAACACTGCAGTTTTAGCTGGCATACTTAACCAATCCAGTCTCTTCGAAAACGCAATTACATCATCAACACTGTGTGAATTTCGACCCCAATACCTCTAACACGGCCCATCGACACAGGATCATGAGATCTGACAATCGGTGACAAGGATCACAATGGATTTGGGAAATCAGTATCCGAACAGCCACTTCTGCCTGGGTGCCTGGTCACCGGTTGCAGCGGACACTGGCTGGATTTGGCTTGATATGGCTGCAGGTCAAGCCACAGCCCTTTGGTCGCCTTGCAGAAAGTCACGGGCATCCCGGACGGGTGCCTCGGTTGGGAAATCGTCACCGGAGAGGCTCTCTCCGAATTTGATTGTATGAGGGTTACAAGACTGCCCCGGAGTGCCTGGACTAACATCATCAAGTCAAAATCACCGATGCAGACAGGCCGTGCCCATCAACAACCTTTGAAGTATGAGACTGTTGCTGATAGGTGCTCTGTTCACCGTACTTTTGAAAAGGCACCCTACTAGCCTATTTATGGGGCATCTGCAGGTCAGATTCGCGCAAATCCGATACGAGGGGGCTGTGCACTTTGACTACTCTCCTCCTCTACCGTGTCCATTAGGATATGCTCCTTGACCACTCCCCTGCAGATGACGATGCCATGCGCAGACACTCGCGAAAATTGACGCAGGGTTATGGCCTTCGTCATCCAAGATGCCGCAATAGAAAGTCGGCGCCTGACGCATATCGCCCCATAACTTTGGGTCCTGCATATCGTCTACCTTGGACGACGCTGATTTCGGATCATGACTTCCTCAACCAGGAAGGTCTGCATCCAAGGCCCGCAAGGCGCAAGCGGAAAGTTCCACAGGACCGAACTGCATGTTGATATACTATGTTTCCATCCCAGATGCCGAGGCCTGCAAACCGTACAAAATATTTATCGCACGCTCAAGGCTCTTGTCTGCCGGCCAGCCTCTTCTACCAGAGCTTCTTCCTTTCTTCGTCACTCATTCAAGACCTCTTACCTCATTGATCTTTGTATTCTGGAGTCGAAGCCACACCGTCGGCCGGTCCGAGCCTTGTCTACACCCACCTTGGATCTTTCTGCCATCCGGCGTGACCTCGAACCATCTGCACCTCCCCTCCCGCTGCACGCGGTATGCATGGACGACATTGACCTCGAAAGTCTTGAAACAATCAAATGGAATGATCCACATTCGCCAATGTCTACTTGGACCACAAACACTTCACCGTCGATAATGGAGCAGAGAGACGGTTTAGACGGCCTTGGCTGGGGATACACTCAACCTATGTATCGAGGCAACCAACAAATCAGGCGGGAGCCAGGACGGAGTCTCGAAGTCCCTCAAGTCACCATGCCGGACCAACATAATATTACTCAAACCGGCCCATTCGACGCATTGCTTCAACACGTCGATATTGGCCGCTACCGCGACTCTGTTTGCCAGTATCTCAAAGTCCCTTCGGATCTATGGTCCGCGCTGTTCTATCCTCGAGTCTTGTCATCAGCTCAGAAGCTACTGAGCCATCACCTTATGCAAGTATATGGCCCGCTTCCAGCTGGTCTGTGGCAGTATGTTGTGGCCTTGAGGAGCGATCCTCATTTTGACTATTTTCAAGAGGAGTTGGCCGGCATGGTGACTTCAATTCCCGTCTCCCAGCTCCATTCACGGACAGGGTCCAGTGCGTCCCTTTTTGATCAATCATCTCCCGAGAACATTCGCAGTGTGGGCACATTTCAACCTTCCCCAGTGCAGAGTCCTGGTGACACAACCCCGTGGCCAGTACTGGATGTTGCAATACAGGCGCAACCCAGCACTACGGGGGCTCCTGTTTCCACCATGCGGGGACGGACAAATTCCAGAAATCCTTACTCGAAAGAGAAGGGAAAGGGAAGGGCTCCAGATGGTCAGAGATATTGTTGCCCCGAACCTGGTTGCACGCATTCTCCGTTCAAAAACGCAGGAAACTATCTTATTCACATGTGGCGCTGGCACCCTGAATACCCCCAGCGTGATCCTGCTTTTGCTCTCAGATGCATACCATCAAACGAGGTAGATGAGACAATCCCGAACGACAATTCAGCTATCCTGGATGACATATGCGAACCATCTGTGGCACCTGACGAAGGCCTATCGTTCGGACTGTTCCAGGAGACGCTCCAACGTCCAGGCCGCCGCTACCCACCCAGGAGTTGAAAGTGGAGATCCACCTTTGCTGCAAAAAAACTCGCTGGGCGAGCTGTACGAGTAGTTCTTAGCAAGAGCATGGGTTGTTACGGGGGAGAGCATCATATCGACAGTAAGCGCAGAGATGTTAGAATGCTCGGTGGGCGGCGCAGAGGATGGTGGTCGTCCGAATGAATCGCTTCAAATGCTTGGGAAGGGGCAGACTGATTGATCTATCGAAACAGAATTATGTTATGGGGAAAAGATGCCCCTTATTCATTGAAAGTCACAGGGTCAAAGGAATGGAATTGATCTCCTTCTGACATGAAGTGCGATGGGCTTATCCAAGGCTGGCCTTTGGGTCAAGTTTTCAGTCGCAAGTACTGCACTCATATTATTACCAGGACACGGCACATTCTCTTAATGAGTCTATCAAGTCCGCCACACCTCATCGCGAAAGTTCCAAGCTTATTCGACAGCTTGGGTCCCTCCACTGGGCCTGATATTAATTTAATGCCGAGTTGAGAGCGAGTCTCTAAATGACTTGGTGATTTCCTGTTGATTGCGCAAAGTGACTCTGTAGCACACCGTAGTACGGTCGAGTATTAATGACCCCACGATGAAACTCGTGCAAAATCTTGACCTCCGACCATACCAACTACTTCGACATGCCTGCCTCCTTGAATGACTTGAATGAAAGCCTTCAAAGACTGTATACGGTAGGTATGCTTGTTATTTACCATTTCTCTCTTTTTCCTTCTGCGTAGGCTGCGACTCATGTCTCCTGCTTGATTCATCCGAGCATGAACCCTCGCACCGTTGGGCTTGAACAATCCATATGGCGAGACCTACCTGAAGACACATTCCGCAGCCATCTTGTACAGCTTGAGGAGCGCACAAATGCAGTGCCGGCAGACGCACAGCAATTTCCAGAGTCAATCCCTCTCTTTGCGCGAGACACCGATGCATACACTTTTCCACTTCACGATGAGCTGAAACTCGCAGACGCATTTGCTTTCATAGCAGCCGTCCAGGAAGGCGCGCAGAGCGTTGCAGCAGTCTGCCTCGAGGAGAATGCCCAAGACCGGACATTGACAGTACGCTTTGCTGCCGTCGATGCGATCAACGAATCCATCCAACAGGCACTGAGAACAGTCTGCGAGATACTAGGCGACGCAGCTGAACAAGTAACGGATAGCCACAAGCAATTGGATAAACTATTTTTATTCGTGACAAGGTTGCATGTTCAACGCTTGCTGGGACGCCTTCGCTCCTCGAAATGGGAAAAACCGAAATACCTTTCCCGCACCCACAAAAAGCCATTGTGGCAGGACTTTGCAAACCTGATTCATCGTGTACAATTTCTATACACGAAAAATGAAAAGACCGTACGACATCTCGTCGAAAGCCAACTCCGATCCCTAGCCGAACTGTATTCAACCTTTGAACCCATACCTTCGAACTCCGAGCAAGAATTTTCCCTACTCACTCACCTCATCCGCACAAGCTACGACCACTGCACTTCAGAGGTGCTGCAAGCATACGGTTACCGCCTTGCTGTGGCCGGACAAACCAACCAAGTGCGAGCCGCCGTCAAGACCCTTCGACAAATTGAGAAGATAGCCGCCTATTACCGCGTGTCAAATACCCTCATCCGCGCCTCACGCCGCTATCCGTGTTACTTCCTCCGACAACACCTTCGTCTCGTATATCTCCCACCATATGCCAGCATTCCTACATCTGTTGGTTATGAAGACTGGGCGAAGACGTGCCACATTCATGCCGAGGTACAACTCGTAGTCCATTACGACCTGAACTGGCTCCTCAACACCAGAATCGCCTCTACCGAAACAGCTCAAACCAAGGTCCTCCCACCACGTGTTATTGGCACAAGTAAGTACCTGTGCTTCTTGTGCTACCTGTTCATCAAAACGCATGGTCGCTTCTTGCCTACGAATACGCATGGACGACTATACGACCAGTGGACGATTCCGGATCTCGCGGAGTTTAGTGATAAACAACGAGAGAGATACAGAGATGTCATCATGAGGATGGACGACGAAGTCGTGTCTCGGGCAGCAAATCCGCCGTTGTGGAGGGCAGAACCGATGACGAGCAGAGAGAATCTGCTGGATGCCGTCAGGGATGAGTCGTCAATCGCACTTTGGCGGACACTGCAGTCAGAGACGCAGTAAGCAGAAGAGTTGACCCCGGAGAATTGGCGCTTGCCTTTTGACAGTAGACCGTCAGATTCACAAGTCATACCTGGTCCAAGAAAACACCTTTCTGCCACTTTGGCATCCTTACTCTGGTCGATATCGTCTAAGCAGACCAACTCGGTTCAAGCCTCCCAAAGCCTTCGTCGACGTATGACTTGTTGCCTATTACCAGACGTCTATCGGATATGGATGCAGGGGAAAAAGGGATAAGTTGATATGATCGAGCAAGGAAATATCGGTGTTGATGTTGGGAAGCATAATGGTCAATAGGCGGTCTCGCCTTCGTTGCTCGCCATATGAGCAGCAACTCCAAGGATATTATCTGTCGATTTCGTCGCGATATGCAACCATTCTCCAATGAGTGATGATCTCTTAGTTCATCATACTCCGACTTTTACAGCGAGCCTCCGAGCCTCGTCCTGACTTAGCCTCGGCGTGCCTCGGTTCAGGTTGCTTACCGATGGCCTGAAATGCGGGGACCATCACCACCATGAACACCACCACCACCATCCGGAAAACGTCTTGCGGAGAGGGATAACTAATCAAGCGAGCAGCATTCTCGAGATATATCCCAGCACTGTGTGATCATCCTTGATCCTACCTGTGTCGTGGAAAAGACTTTGACACATACTACCAAGTTCATTACGTCGACAGGTCAGAGTTCCTCACCATGTCGTCCCTGAACAACGCCTACGTTCTCGGCGTCGGTCTCACCCAGTTCATCAAACCTCGCCAGCTACGACCATACCCAGAGTTGGGCTTTGAAGCAGGCACGAAAGCCCTCCTCGATGCGCACATCACATACGATGATGTCCAAACAGGTGTGGCATGCTACTGCTATGGCGACACAACGTCGGGCCAACGTACCTTTTACCAATTCGGCATGACCAACATTCCGATCTATAACACCAACAACGCCTGCGCAACTGGCAGTACTGGACTTCAACTTGCTCGAACTCTTGTCCGTGGCGGCATCGTTGATGTCGTTATGGTCATCGGCTTCGAGACCATGAAGCCAGGTTCCATCAAGAGTATCTGGGACGATCGCCCGAGTCCCATGGGCCTGGGCACGAAGATGATGGAAGATACCAGGGGCAAGCACGATAGCCCCAGAAATGCACAATTCTTTGCGAACGCCGGAAGAGAATATATGGAGAAGTAAGTGCTTTGTTCGTGCGTCATTGCCCAGACCGACGTTGGCCTTCGTTGTTTTGTATCAAACTCGTCTACGCCCACTCTGTTCTTGCCTCGCACTATGCACAACAATTAAATCTCCTCCCCACGACCCTAGAATCTCTCTTCTGGACTTGCACACCATCTTTCTGGTTAATTTCAGCCACTGACTTGCGCTCCAGATACGGCGCCGAAGCCCGCGACTTCGCCGAAATCGCCCGTGTCTCTCACGAGCACTCCTCCCGCAACCCCTACGCACAATTCAACACCGTCTACTCACTCGAAGACATCGAAAAATCACCCATGATCCACTATCCGCTCACAAAATTGCAATGTAGTCCGACATCCGACGGCGCTGGGGCCGCAATTGTAAGTCACAACCTCTCCCTCGTTTCCTTCCTTCGCTCAAGACACCCCCGCAAATTTCGCGCACAAGCTCTTCAGCCCTCGACTCCCGTCCTCCCTTGGGTCTTCTAAACTTCTAACACCGCGTCGTAGATCGTTTCCCAACGCTTCCTCGACTCCCGTCCCGAACTCAAATCCCACGCCATCCTAATGGCCGGCCAATCCCTCATGACCGACTCTCCCGCTCTCTTCTCCCGCAGCGCCATGGACCTAGTTGGATTCGACATGACCCAACGCGCCGCGAAAGCCGCACTCGCCGAAGCCGGTGTGTTCCCCCGCGACGTGAAGGTCTGCGAAGTGCACGACTGCTTCTCAGCCAACGAGCTCATCCTGCTTGAAGGCCTGGGATTCTGCGACAAGGGCCAAGCACACCACATGGTGCGCAACGGCGAGATCACGTATGGTCCCAACACTAAGGTCGTGGTCAACCCTTCGGGCGGCCTGATCTCCAAGGGCCATCCATTGGGGGCGACGGGCCTGGCCCAGTGCGCCGAACTCACGTGGCAGCTAAGGGGATGGGCGAACAACGGACGACTTGTCAAGGATATCGATGTGGCGCTGCAGCATAACTTGGGCCTCGGAGGAGCGGTCGTGGTGACCGTGTACAAGCGCGGTGATGGGAGGAAGAATACAGACGTCAAACAGAGTGACGCCGAGATTGCAAAGGAAAGTGGGTTGGGGTATAACCCGGCCGTGGAGGCGAGGGGCGTCACGAAAGAGGATGCAGAGAAGATTAGGAGTAAGACTGGGAAGTGTGATTATGCGCTGGGCGAGACGGCAGACAAGTTGCAGGCGAGACTGTAAATACTAGGACTTACCAAGGTTGTCAAGATTGCTATATCCTCGAGTTGGGATTCGTTGAGGATCTTACTAAGCATCTAGGCACGAAGTCGAAGGAAAGTGCATCATGACGGTGAAGCTGTATCGTATAGGTCATTGAGTGCCGATGTGTCGGTAGCAAAAGTGGTTGTTTTGTCCATGAAGTAGGGTCAGTTACGCGCTTCCAATCGCTCGAACGAGATCAAATCAGTCCAGATTCCAGAATATAGGCTCGATGTTCCCGCGGCGATGACCATGACAAGAGTACTATTGATATCTCTTGGAACAGTACGTAGAGCATAGACTCGATTACTTTTCATTGTCCATGGCTGGGCAAGGTACTCAGTGGTCTAGTGGCAGACTCGGGAGAGTCCCTTGCCAGCCACGGACGATGGTCGGAGGTATATCTTATTGCATACTGATACCTCTCTCGGCAGATATTCAGACAGCGCCTCCCTCTACACAGTAGTAACTTAGTGCTACTAAGCTTACCTCAAATTCCCATCCCTCTTCACAGCCAAGAACGTCAGACTCCAAAGTTGCCTAACATCACTCTCCGTGCCCGAACTCACGCCCGGCGGAGGCGGTAGCGCGCCCAGCGGCGTAGTCACGAATTTCCCAGTGGCGTTGCTGTACGTCCAACTCCAGACCTCGCCCTGCAGTTGCGCCGCGTTGGCCTCGATACTGTCCCAGAGCACATTATACGCCTTGAGGACGTTGTCATGGACGTCGGACATTCCGCACCAGGCCGGCGCTGGCGGACTACTGCCACCACCTGTTGTCACATTACAACGGCCCAGCTGCCTTTCCAGACCCTTGGCCATCATGGCGAGTTGGAACGACCAGACCACCGTGCCGTGATAGGCGGAATTTGTAAAGTTGGCGATCAGCACGTCGGAGCCCGAAAGCGCCGGGTTCGCGACAACCATGCTCTGTGGCGTCATCAGGCCGGCGGGGAACGAGCGCACCAGACTGTTGGCAGTGGCGTTGATGAAGCGCGTCTCTTGGGCCTGGGCTTCTGGCGTGGAAGATGACGATGCCGATGCGTTGACGAAGAACACGCGGAAGGCCGTGTCGCTGTGCATGACATCCACCGAGGATAGATGGTCGTAACCGTTCAGGGCGATGGCGTAGGTTGTGACATTGACATTGCCGGCCTGAGGCAGGGATGAGTTTTGGGTCGGACCGTCGTAGAATGTCGCGGTGTCGACGAAGTGCTGCAGACGGGTTCGAGCAGTCGAGGCGGTGATGTTGCGCTCGAAGAAGCGCAGGGTGTGTTGTTCCCAGATCTGGGCGCGGGAGTCGGCGAGCGTGCGCCATGCACTGACATTGACGCCGCCGGTGGTGGTGTGGTTGGGGAAGACACCCGGTATGCGTGCGAGTTGGCCGATCGCGCGAAGCGCCGCAGGGACGAGCGCGGTATTGACATCAAAGGGGATGCGGCCGCCCCCGATACCGTAGGTCGAGTCGCGCCATTGGCCGACGATTTGATCGGGCTTGAGATGGATGAGGTTCGCCATGGTTCGGTTCTTTACGAAAGCTGCTGTCTGGTTCATGATCTTCTCGGCGTTGATGAGGGTCAGGTTGGCGTAGGTGAGATTGCGGTTTTGGACGTCGATGGAACCTGCTTTGCGGCTCAGGAGCGGACCAACGCGCGATGGGTGGTTGTTGAAATATTGTGCCATCAGGACCGGGAGGTAGTAGTCTGTGTCTATCATGGGGTAGGTAAATCCAGGGGCGGTGCTGGTGATGTTGTTTTGCAGATTGAGGTACGTGGCATAGTCACCAATGGTTTCCTCATGACAGACAGATCCATCTGTGCGATTGATCCGCTCAAGCACTGCGCCGATGACTGCTTCGGTTGCGGAACCGTTGCCTTGGCTCAGTACCGGTTCGAGGAGAAGAGCACTAATCATACTGTCTCGGCCAAAATATGTCAAAAATCTCCATGCTCCGGCAAGCAATTTCTCGGTATAAGAGAGGAAAGAGAGAGAAGTGGTCTGGCCGGGCTGTTGCTGGATCAGGTTCTGGGACGCAACGTTGAGCACTTGACCGGGTGTAAGCTGGGTTAGTTGCGGGTAGTTGAAACTGGCTGAGAAGCTGTAGAAGCCTGGGCCAAAGCTGATCGTCTTGTTGCGCTGCTGGATCGTGATGTTGGTGCCTGAGTTTTGATAAGGAACTAGAGTAAAGCTGGAGACCGTGACATTATCAAGCCAGAGTCGTGAGAGGGTTGCTCCAGTCTCATTCGCCATTGTCACATTGATAGCATCTTGAATGGTGGGTCGAAGCAGACTTGGACCTTCTGTGAAATCTCGAATCGTACGAATGCTGCCGAGAATGGGAATGGTCAAGGTTGCGGAGCTGTTGAACGAAAGGACCCCCTCGACTCCAACATAAGGGTACTTGGAGCCTTGCACTGTCTTGTAGACAGGCCCTAGCGGTTTCCCCATAGTTGAATTGACCAATTCGATGCCCAGGGAGCCGTTCCGGCCATTTTGAGGCTGGAAAAAGGTGCAAATGCCGCTGTTACCGGCGGGCCATGCCACAATGAGTCTGGGTCCAATGATGGATAGATTTGAATCTGGGAGCGGACTGGTAACAACGACCTGTGAGTCGCTGTGGCAGTCCGAGTAGAAGTAGTTGTCGTATGGTGGATCACGGAGGTGTTGAGTCACAGCCTGGCATGAACCTGAGGTCTGGCCCAAGGCTGCTTGCAACCATAGCGCAGTCACAGCAAAGAAGATGGCCAGCATGATGAATGGAGAGGAGTATTATGACAAGACGTCCATCAAACGTTCACGAAGAAGACGAACTTACCGAGTGGGAGATGACGAGGCATTAATAAGGTCGTAACATCGCCGGATTGGGAGTCGCTCGTGGTCAGCAGTGACTCTTGAAATGGAAGAGACTGGCTCCGTGCTTCTGAGACTTGGATCAAGATGACATCAATGGCGAGGCACTCGTCTGTCTGCAACGTGGAGAAGATGATCTTTTTACGAGGATAGAATGGCGAAGCGAGAAAGACTGGCAGTTTGGCTGAACAGATGCGGGGAAGTCCCTACGCCTCGGCAGAGGTGGCTCTGTGGCCAATCAAGAGCTGATTTATCGCGGTACAAGTATTCGACCGTATTCTCTTCGGCGAAGCAAACCACTCGGAATTCACTTTCACGTGACGTAGACGAATCGCACGCTGACTTTGGGCTGCCTGTACTTCTCCGTACCGTGTTCACAAGACATTTTCCAGACCAGAAATCACGTCTCGTTTCTTCCAGCCGCAAATCGACCAAGAACGATATTTCGTCAATGGCTCGTACGAGCGGTCTTAATGGTCTTGCCTGACTGTCCGTGAAATACTTGGTACCGGCTCAGTTTTCATTTGTATCAAGCATAATCAGACCGGCCACTGAAACCGGACATTGTTCTTCTCCAGCCCTTCCTTCACAATGTCAATGCCACCAGATTTGATCATCCACTCCAGGCGATGATCCCGATACTCTCGCCTGAGCAGACCCTTCTGCAAGAATTCGTAAGCGGCAGTGACACTCTTGACACCCACCAAGAACTCATCAAACACGGAATTCACTGACGGCCGTTCTTTTGCACGCTCATACCACGCTCTTAACGGTGTTCCGGACTCGGGTTCCAAACAGTACGAGGTTGATCTGTTCACAAATGGCCATACACAAACGTCTGCGTATCCGAATTTGTCGCCACCAAACCACTCCGCATCCCCGAGCTGCGCGGTAAGCCAAGCTTGGATCTGCCTGATTTGTCCCCTTGCATTTTCTTTCATTCTCTCGGCCAACTCGCCATCAGCGCGCTTAAACGTCTCAATCTCGCCCATTCCCCAATTGATGGCCTCGTACTGTGAGTCGCACACGTCCTCGATCATACGTGCTTTCGCACGTCCTGCGGCATTGGCCGCACGGAGGGGCAGTTCGGGGTATCTATCCTCGATGTACTCGAGGATGATGGTTGAGTCGAAGATCTTCAGGTCACCGTCGACCAACGTGGGAACTTCAAGCCGGTGGTTATCTTGGACGAACTTCGGATTGAGAATTTTTAGGTTACCGCTACCCCCTCCTTTCGGTGTCTCATTCTCGAACGGGATGTTCTTCTCGCGCAGGGCGATGCGAATCTTCTGGGAAAAGGGGCTCACAGGGTGGTCCCAGAGGAAGAGTGCCGCCATCCTTGTCTCCGGGGTTGGTAACGTTTTGCATATGATCGAGGTGATTGTTTGTGCCCTTGAAAACTTTGCATACCAGGCTTTCTTAAAGAGTTAGAAGTTGGCTGATACAGCCCGTCATAGTATGGGGGCAGAGACGAGAGGTCTTGCGAGGTCCGCGGCCTCGAAAGTCTCGCCCGGCATATCATGATTTACTCTAGGGACACGGAAAAGTGATCGACATGGCGAATTTCCCGCCTCTTTCACCTCTTCGGGATTTCTGAAAGCCTGAGGTTCTGTTTCGGCGTCTCGATACTCGGCTGCTTTGCTCGCAGTTCCGCATAGCCCGGGCCGTGGCTTATAACAACGCAGCAGAGCCCTGCCTTATATTTGGGACTGGGTCATATCAGACCTCAAATCGATTCTGGTTCGAATTCTAACACACTGGACTTTGGCAAGAAGTAGATTCAACTTCATCTTCTTCATTATACGCCTTATTGGCTTCGCATTCGCTGCCTTTGTTATATCATCACGACAGCGGGCAAGATGGACAGCATTGCTATCGAGCCAGACCCAAAGTCGCCATTTCCCGATCCGACCGTCATAGTTACCTCACACAATTCCGCAGGCAAAGCCACTGTTCGAAGCTCGACAGTCGAGGCATCCAAGCCATACAGCGGGATGAGAGTAAGCCACAGTCTCCTTTACACGACTTCAGAATTTCCACCCGACCTCAATAGCGAAAAGGACATCAAATTGCACGAAGAAGTAAAGACTGCTGGCAGATTGAACATTGTCAACCCGAACGGCACTGTCATCCGCATTGTCAATTTCGCGCCCCACAACAAGTCCATGATGCACCGCACACAGAGTCTGGATTATGGTGTTGTGTTGGAAGGAGAGATAATCATGGAGTTGGACGATGGGAGTAAAACGCTCATGCGCAAGGGCGATATTGCAGTACAGCGTGCGACGATGCATACGTGGAAGAATGCCAGTGAGACTGAGTGGGCTAGGATGCTGTTTGTCTTGCAGGACTGCAAGCCGCTTTTAGTCGGTGGTCAACGGCTCCAAGAAGACCTGGGTCATGTTGGTTATGGCATCTTCCCAAGCAGCCGCAACGACGACTAGATCTATGAACGGATACTACCCGTGAAGACAGAATCCATCAGTGCGAGATTAGACATGGCCAGCTTTGTGGGGCTGTAGATTCCACTTATGTGATGTCCAGACGTTTGCGGATATTGATACTCTTGGCCTTTGTCGTGGGTGAAGGCGCTGATGAGTGTTTGGCACTGTTCCGGAGAGAGCTGTAGTCACAGGCCTCTGAACGGATCTTCCATCACCAACTCATCATTTACTTCTTCGAGGCATCATTCCACTGTTCCCCTTAATTGATTATGGCTTCCACACTTGGCCAAGTCTAGTTCTGCCCGCTTGGAATTCTTAGTGACAGCCGCTCCAAGAGGCTTACTGTGCCAGAGAGACGGAATACTGAGCTCGACACGGCAAACCCGGACTTCCAAGTCTCATCCTCGAAGCTCGAAAGAAATTACGCGTTACAATCCATACTGGTGGTTTTCCGTGTCTCCACCTTCTTGGGGAAACGCCAGATGGACATACGATCGTGGACCAAGAAAGCCGGAGTATTTATCACTCTTCACTGCAATGTCAGATGGTACGAGAAGGTAGGAGTCTTTCTTCCATTATTCCAAGAAGGTGCCGCCGCTCGCAGGACGGTGTCAGAAGTCACAAATGGGCGCCGGATATATCATCAAGAATGCCACCGTTGTCTCGGTCGACGTAGATATCGGCACCGTTCCCAATTGTGACGTTCTGATAGAGGACGGTTTCATCACAGCAGTTGGACGAGATTTGAGACGACCCTCATGGAACCCCATCGTTATTGACGGCACGAATGCTATCGTGTCTCCTGGGTTCATCGACACTCATCGACACACCTGGCAAACCCAACTGAGGACGATCGGCACCGATTACGTTCTATCGGACTATATATTAAACCTGAGACAGATTTACGGAGCGTCCTATACTGTCCAGGATGCATACCTGGGCAACTACTGTGGCGCACTGGACTCCATTGACAATGGAATCACATACTTGATTGACCATTGTCATATCATCAACTCTCCCGACCATGCCGATGCTGCCATCAAAGGACTCCAAGACGCGAAGATTCGAGCCACGTTCTGTTATGCTATGTATCCAAACCCACATTGGGAAGGGTCGTGTGTCGACAGAGAACGGGAAGAGCAAACGCCGGACTGGAGATTGCATGATACCAAGCGCATCTCTGAGAAATTTTTCAAGTCCAGTCAGCCAGATGATCTTCTACGAATGGGCTTCGCTCTATCAGAGCCCGACCTGACGCCAGTTGACCGACTTGTCCAGGAAATCAAGCATGCAAGATCGATCGGTTGCAGTGTTATTACTGGACATTTCAACTTCGGTAAATGGGATCCGGGCAACTGTATAGTTAGGCAGTTAGGGCAAAAGGGTGTACTCGGGCCGGACCTTCTACTCAGCCATGGCAATACCTTGCGTGACGATGAGCTGAAAATGATCGCACTGCATGAATGTGGGATATCCAGTACACCTGATACCGAGCTCCAGATGGGAATGAGTCATCCTGTGGCTTTCAAGGCAAAGGACCGCGGCTGCAACTCTTCTCTCGGCGTCGATGTCTGCTGCAGTGCGCCCGCAGACATGTTTGCGCAAATGCGGCTGTTGTTGCAGGCTCAACGGCATCTGGAGCACGAAGCTGGAGAAGGCGCGCCTTTGAAAATGTCGCGCAACTGCAGCGAAGTACTGGAAATGGCTACGATGGGTGGTGCCAGGGCTGTTGGACTCGAGAAAGTCATCGGCAGTATCACTCCTGGTAAACGAGCAGATCTGCTCATTACCAGATGTGATGCTCCTAGATTGGTTCCGGTTCACGACCCTGTTGGCGCTCTTGTACTATATGCTAATGGCTCGGACATCGACACAGTAATGATCAACGGCGAGATTGTCAAGTCTGGAGGGAAGTTGACCAATTTGGATTGGCCCAAGACCAGAGAGAAACTGAGAGCATCAGTCACAGCCATTGTAAGTTCCCTGCACCTGCAACGTCCACGGCAACGCTTTGCCGTTTCGTACAGTACCGGTTCAAGATCTGTGTCTCATATTGAGTCCGCTTCAAGACGCTGACTTGTGGTGAACCGTAGATGGACAGATCGAAGAAAGTCCCTATGGAGGAGGTGGAGGCAACTCGGAATGCCATGGTGAAGGCCCTGGACGTTATCAATCAGCGCCGTAAGGCCAACTCCAACGGAGGAGCCTGACTGCCTCCCCGGAGTGCTCATGTCGCTCAAGGATTCTTCGGGCGGTAGAATGTCAACGGATATGGAGGACGGGCGGTAGTCATGCTGGCTCACAGGCCTTGGGTACCATCGTTAGCATCGTCACCCATTTCTCCACGCATATTGACACAGTCACTCATAGTGTATCTTTTCCGTGTCTTGGCCCCAAATGCCGCTCTCCAGACCCCATTTGCCGCCTCTCACACGGTATCTCTTCCCCGCATTGAAGACGGTCAACTGTCGCTTCCTGGTGTAAATCCACCACGATGGTCCCCTTGCAGGAGTATTGCAGTTTTCAAAGAGCGGAATAGATCATGTTGAGCGGCTCAGGTCGGCCGCGGAAAGCTTGTGGTACATGCAAGAGCCAGAAGGTAGCGGAGACGATCACATTCGCCTGTCTCCACGTGCTGACGAGTAGTAGATCCGCTGTACAGGGGAGAGGCCACGCTGCAAGCGTTGCTTGAGGCTAGAACATACATGCATCTACAGCGATCCACCCAACCCCCGGCATTCGAAGTCTCACCAATCTCCGAGCTCTGCCTTCAATAATGAGGGACGTCCTTCTCTGACGTCTACAACAGCTCGAGAAGGGAGGCTTATCGCTCCAACCAGGTTTGCAACAGTTGTGAATCGTCCAACCGCTTCTCCTGTCTTTTCGCCGCGGCATGATTTTGAAGAGCGTTATGTTGGAATACCGAGAGCCTTGATCTCGACACTGGTCGAGCTCTATTTCGACAATGTGTACAACGCCCATCTCCTACTTCACAGAGGTTCTTTCATCCAGGCTGTTGTTTCGGGTACCGCCCGTCCACATGTCGTTCTCGGGGTATGCGCCTGGGCAGCGGTGTAAGCAGACGAAGTGCCTTTACCTTGTCAATGTGGCTGACTCGGCTCGTGGAGATTTTATCAAGATTCAAATGGTCAAGCCACGCTGAAGGACCACGGCTTTATGGTCGAATGGGCTGAACGCGCCGGTAAATTGGTATTTCAAGAGCTACATGAATTCCACAATGATAGCCTTGTCACGCTCGTCAACCTGTCTGTCTTCTGGCACAGCCAAGGTTCATGGAGGATGGCAATTCTTCACAAAGGTCTGGAGGTTCTAGATACCGTCTGATCGCGATGCTAAGTTTGTCACAGCAAGTGCCTGCAATCTACTGTCTATCATAGGCATCGGGACGGGGACCTGTCAACTAGACTCCTCATGGGAGTCCGAGATCCGTCGACGTCGCTTCTGGGCCACCTACCTGCTGCACTGCCACAATTCTGAGTCCCTATCGAACTTCCCAGTCACTGGTATGGAGAAGCTAGCACTCCCATGGCCGGAAGCCGATTTCGAAGCTGGTTATTTGAGGACATCTCAAGTCACGCTAGACTCCGCCCTGAGCAACGGAGGTGTCTATGCAGAGATCATCAAGATTCTGACACTCTGGTGAGCTTGACATACAAGTTTCTTCTGGAAGGGTTCACGGAGTCTTATTCCGGTGATAGGTCTTCGGTTATAACCTGCATAAAAATGACAGAGCCGAGCCTTGCCACGAAACTGCCCGCGATGTATGCTCTCCACGAAAAGCTGTCTGACTGGTGGCGTAGATCGCCGGCCGAGCTTCGTCTTACACCAGCCAAAATCGTGGCAGTACCCAAGAACATGCTGACCAGGATCTTACTGCTGAACGTCGTATATCACCAATCCGTTTGCGCTCTCCATGCGTCTATCGTTCCGTTGTTTTGTTGGGGTAACGGCGATGAAACCTGGTCGACAGCACGACAACTATCTGCACAGCTGGCTTATGAGCATGCTTGCACGACGTCAGAGCTGCTTGACGCGGTACTATCAACAGTTGACAAATTCAGCGCAATGCCGAGCTTCATAGCGTATGGAGCATACTGCGGCTGTGCGATACAAATCCCCTTCATGTGGAGCTCGAGCCGGTCGGTGCGGGAGCGGGCCAATGCAAATGTCAAGGCCAACATGAAGATGATTAATATGATGGCCAGGTACTGGAAGTTTGCAGCGCTATTGGTATGGCATTACATCAATACGTTGCTCCAGAGAGCAGTTCGGACTCGCTAATCAAGTCTGCCCAAACAGAAAATGTACGTTCGATGCTTGCATAACGGACACAAAAAGCACCCGACGATCCTCGAAGACGAGCCAAAATACGCCGACCCCCGGAAGCTGACAAGCTTCAGAGTGAATGCTCCGCATGTGCAGGCCTCTATCCTCGAGTTTATCGGCATTCTCTACTCGAAGGAAGACGGGTACGCAAAGCCAGGAGAGGAGGCGGGTCCTGAGATGGAACATGCCGGTACTGTAGGCGAAGAACCGCCCTCTCGAGAGTCGATCTCGGACGGTCACGAAGGTGAGGAACCCAGGACGAGACGGCTGTTCATTTCGCTGATACCTTTTCCGCAGCGGCTCCCGTGGAATACGATGATGCTCAGATCACAAGTGAAAACCACTGGGCACAACCACAACCGACGGTCCCGTTTACGCCAGACTCTGAAGAACAATGCCTGCTAAGCCAAACACATCAGCTACAGCAGCAGCAGCAGCAGCAGCAGGAGCGAGTCCAGACCTTCACGTCCACATTACCATACCAATCACCCAATATACTACCCGCACAGGATCCTACTTTGGATATATTTCAACCTCTGCTCGATCCGGAGATGCTGGACCTCTTCCCCAACGGCGAGCTACCGGATTTTTCAGCGTTTGACGCGATTCCATTGGACTTGGACCACTTCGACTTTGGAGGGCTGGAATGATGCTCCCGGCTCTGCTGGCACAGGTGCCTGGACGGGAATCACAGCTGCAAATTAGGCCGAGGGTTCCCGAGTCGGGGGGGTATGGCGCAATAGTGGATGATGACTTCGCCGGACGCAGACCGGTGTCGAACATGGCGCATGGGTTCTGTTAGTATATATGAACAACAAAAGCTTCCCCCTGTATCCAAGGACCGGCGGTGAAACCTTCCCGAGCATCTCATCAAGCTATTTACAGGTTACACGGAAATGTGGAGGAGACAAAATTCGAGCATGGAACGGACGACCGTGCTTTTATGAGCCGGGTCCCAGTCCATGATGGAGTCGACGCAGTCATGGATTACTTATTCTTGGAAGAGCAGTCATGTTATAAACGGCTCCATTCGATGTCCCTATCAAGAAGTCAAACCCTCCGTCATCCTTGCTCCTCCTCGTCGCACAAGAGTTGGGACGACAACATGCCTTCCATCTGACCCAACTGTCTTCATCCGTCACTAGTTCAGATGATGAACTTGTTCGTCCATTGTCGGAGACGAGCACCGTAGAGATACATCGGAATCGTGGTCAGGAGAATGACGCTCTGAATCAGTACCTGAAACCCAGAAACCTGCGGAGATCAAGAAATCAGTCCATACGTCGTGGTAGTCCCCCGAGGAACCCCAAAAAAATCAGATCGGCAGACACCGGAAGCCACCCGTACCTTGACAAGCCCGTCCTTCGCGATCCAGGGGAACACGGAAAAGCTCAGGCCGAAAGCGAACGTATTTTTCGCGGCCGTGACGATGGTCATGGTCTCTTTGGAGACCGGCCTGTAACAGTCAACCACATACGTCATGCCGATTCCGGGCACGGCACAAAGGACGGCGTATGTGATGGCGGTGCCGACGATGGGGACCATCGATGAAAGGTGGTTCTGGATCCCTGCGCCCCAGAGCATGAGACCCGCAGGAGCGACGAGCGCCGGGGGAATCATGCACCACAGACGGGACTCGGGGGCGAAGTAGCCGCCGTGTCGCTTGGTGATGAACTGCACAGTCCAGTCGGTGAGAGGCCCACCTGCCACACAGCCGACGACGGAGGAAACGAGATACTGGAGTCACACAGATTATACGGTCAGTTCCATATGCAAATCCTGGAATCTCAAATGACCAAGTAGGCCGGGGTGATGGGGAGATTTGGCGTATGCTTACCGAACAGCTGATGTTCCCTACGGCGAGAGAAGAGAAGTTGTACGCGGAAGGGAAAAGGGCACCTTGGGCGGTGATTTGGAACGAAATCCAACCCAAGCATACGCCGTAGGTGAGGATGCAGAACCAGACTGCTGGGAAGCGCAGGGTGAGGAAGGGTCGCCACCAGAGCCACCAGATCGAAAAGTCCCTGCGTCGGTCGAGCGAAAGATGTCAGCGAGAGAGAGGTACTAGTATATGTATAATATATGCGCACCGGCAGAGAGAAACCACCACAACCATCAGACATTACGCGTAGGATCTTCACATACCTGTTGTACCATGATGTGACGCCCAGGGACTTGATCCAGCGGCTCTTGACCCTGGCGCGGATGGCGGCAAGTTGAGATGCCGGCAAGCCCTCGCCGGACTCGTTCTCCTGCGGCCGGTTAAAGTTGGTCTCGGCCTGAAAGAGAACTATGACCAAGAAGAGCACGCCCGTCAGGAAGACTTGATGCCAGTAGACCCAATGCCAGTTCGGGGTTGCGTTGGCGATGAGGCCGGAGAAGATACCGCCCAGAGAGGTACCGACGGTGAATGTGAGTAAGTTGACGCCCACCCACAGACCGCGCTCGTGTAGAAAATAGACATCTGCCACGATCACGGGGCCCAAGCCTTCCGAAACGCTGGCTGCGAACCCTTGCACGATCCGGGCGCCGAAGAGTGAGCCCCAACTTCTTGACGCCGCGGCCCAGATGGTGGAGACGAAGAAGAGGCCTGAGCAGGCAATGAGGACGGGTCTTTTGCCTATTTTCTCCGACAGAGGAATCCAGAAGAGGTTGCCCAAGCCTAGGAAGAGGAGATTGACGGTGATCAGATAGCCTGCTTTGGTGAATGTGATGTTGAAGTCGGTCACGAGTGTGACTAGGATTGGCGTGATGGAGACGGTGATCTGGAGAACGATTAGTAAGACCTGTACTTACTAGCTTCCTCCGTAAGATGACCAGAAGTTGCGGTATAGTGGCGGTAAAAGGGGGGGAAAGCACACCCGAGACAGTGTCTCATTGGGGCAAATATTCAACCCTTTGGCCGGCACGATGTCAGGATTGAGAATATGGAGAGCTTACGTAGTTGGACAGGAAGACAAAGAAACATGCACTCCCGAACGCCATATGCTTTCTCCATGGAGCCCATGTCTGCAGAAGGAGTCAGTGGGGCTAATGCGGCAGATAGAGGCGGGATTCGAGGAAAAGGACTGACCAGAGGGTCTCGAGGGTCATCTGTAGGGCGCGGGAGAAGTAGTCTTTCGAGCACTTTGCCTTGAGCGTCCTCTGTATGCTGTCAGCGGGTTCGAGTTGGAGCACGGTAGCGATGTCAACATGCCTTTGTAAAGATGTGCTTGACCAGTGAGTGCAGCACCGTGCGGCCCGTGAGAATGATCCCTGAGTGGTTCAGATTTTTCAGATGGGGGTTGCTCATCACGAATACTGGCGGGGCTTTTCGAGTCCATGTTCGGTATATTGCAACACTGACTTCTTGGAAGGTGTAGTTTGTCGTGAATGTGTTCCGCGACCCCGTCTGGGGTATATATAACTTCGACGCGACTATCCCCACAGGTCCGTCTGGGTCTTCCTGGGGAGGGCTTGGCTCGGAGGTCGACTCGCCCTAGTATCTCCAGCTTGCCCTGGCGAACGGTTACAAAGCCCTGTCGGGCTTGCCAACAATGTGTGTCGTCTAAGCTTAGTGTCCTAAGAGGCTGAAAAAGGCGACTGGGCAACCCGTCCCAGTTTTCCACCGCAAAACATTTGCCGTGTCGGACGGGAAACTCCACGGCGCTCGTCCACAAGGCTCGGCCTTTCGAGATGTGGAAACCTGTGCAGCGTGCGAGAACGCGTAGGTTGCCGCGACAGCTTGGAGAAATCGACGTTATTCGTATTTAGCTCAGCTCAACACTACCCTCAGGACGCAAAAGGCTCACCCAGCAAGACGGAATGGAAAAACAAGTCACAAACATGGCCTCATGGGTAACAGAAGAAACGTCCAATTTCTCCCTGCAGAACTTGCCGTACGGAGTCTTCAGCATTAAGGGTTCGAAACCCAGGATCGGTGTCGCTATAGGTGATTATGTCCTTGACCTGACAGTCTTAGCTGAGGAAGGCGTCTTTGATGATCTTGATTTCGATATCACAACGCTCAAGCAGTCGACACTCAATGAATATGCCGCACTGGCAAAGAGTGTCCACTCCGGGTTGCGGCATAGGCTTCAGAAACTCTTGGAGAAAGACACCCGGTCCGGAAAGGTCCTTCGAGATAACCAAGGGCTTCGTGATAAGGCTCTCGTCCCGCTGGACAGTGCGAAAATGCATTTGCCCATGATCATTGGCGACTATACGGATTTCTTTGTTGGTCTTCATCATGCGGTGACCGTAAGTGACGACCTCATTTGGCCTCTTGTTGATAAGCTGATATCTGATCAAAATTGTGGAGACAGTGTGCAGGTCTGGTGAAGCCTGGATCAACAATTGAGCAACTTTGTCCATGTTTTTACAACTTACCAATAGCATATAATGGTCGAGCATCTTCCGTGGTCGTGTCTGGTACGTCATTTCACAGACCAAACGGCCAGTTCCCGGTCGACGGAAACGTCGTATCTGGTCCATGTCGAAAACTTGATCACGAAGTCGAATTTGCCTGTTTCATAGGGCGAGGGAATGCTATGGGTAGCCCTATAGGCGTTGACGCGGCAGAAGACTGTATCTTTGGATTCGTCTTGATGAACGACTGGTCAGCTCGTGACATACAGATGTATGAAGCCACTCTCATGGGTCCATTCAATGGGAAGAGCTTTTGCACCACTGTATCTCCCTGGGTTGTTCCACCTGAGGCTTTGGAGCCATTCCGAGTCGCACCGAAAGCGATGCCAGTAAGCTGTGAAGACTTGTTTGGGCATTCGCTGATCGAGACTGACTTCTGCCTAGCGTGAGTTGCCTGATTATCTCGTGGAGAAAAACCAAAGATCGGTATATGATATCCCTATTCGAGCAACGCTTGGAGGTAAGCATCCCAACTGGACCCGAACATTGCGAATGTGAGTTAATGTCAACAAGCGAACGGTCAAAGATATCGGATAGCAGACTGCAACACAAACAACGTGATATTCTCGTTCGCTCAAATGATCGCCCATCATACTCGCGGCGGTTGCCCGCTGCGAACTGGAGATCTCGTCGCCACGGGCACGCTCTCGGGTCCGAAACGAGAAAATGCCGGGTGCCTACTGGAACAGACCCTGGGTGGAACAGATCCTTATGAAATGGCAGCAGAAAATTCGACCGAAAGCAATGTGCGCCGAGCGTACCTCGAAGACAATGATACCGTGGAATTTACTGCTCAGGTGACAGGTCCTGATGGTATCGGTAATGTGGGCTTTGGGGTCTGTTCAGGCAAAGTATTGCCAGCCATTTGAATCCCTCTCGCGGCCCAGTCACGAAGGGTATCGGTTATTGACTTTGACCCTACTGACGGTCCAGCTTGTTCAAACAAGAGAGGGTGACCGTCGTCACGTTTATTGAACATTGTAGAGAAAGCTATGGATGAAACCGAGTCAAAAGGGCGAGAGTTGTTGAAGCCGAGCGAAGCCTAGTGAGCCTCAACCCTCCGGGCTTGGCGTGTACGGAGAAGCTTAGAGCCAATATTGGTATGTGCTTGATGTGCTTGTGCAGATGAAACGAGCACCCAACGAGAGCCTCTTCCGTGCACGATTTGCTAGCTAAAATTAAAGCTCCTACCATGCCTCGTCGCGATTGTCTGTCGTCACTCATACGTTTCCGTATCAACGAGGTTCGCGACATCTTGTGGCCACATTCCGGAGTAGGTAAATGAAGTTGGGCCTTCCATGTCTGCCGTGGCAAAGGATTCGAACAAAGCCGAAATGGATTTGGTGGTAGACCATGGAAAGGTAGGCTCGTCCGGCATCCAAAGATTTTCAAGCCCGTTGTAACCAATCATGGCTATCGCAGCACGAGATCTCAGCTCGAGGCATCCTTTGTACAGGCTACGAAGCCTGTCATTATCCATGGTCCCGGCAATTCTGTCCAGGTATATGAGTCCTTCGTCGATCAACATGTCGTCCGAGTCCAGGTGATTGTGCAATGCCAGCTCACATATCGTCAATTTATTGATGATCAGAATGACCATGGACGTCAAATAGGTACAGGAGATTTGTCTAGAAGATTTTGTTAGCGGCGCACTTCGACTCTAACGTCCAGGGAAAAGCCCTTTCCATCGACTTACCCAAGCAAGGCCAGATCCTGCTTGTGTACGACCTTGAACAGTCTCATAGTCTCTTTTGCGGTCTTCACGTCTTCCACCCAGGTCGCTGGCAAAGGCGACTCCTGCCAAGGCGTGTCGGAAATGACGGCAGGTCGGCCTGAATACCTGTCGCTGTAGGTCGTCACTCGTCGCATCCAGTCAGGGTCATGCGCATAGATACCATGCGCCAGATAATAGCAGTGGTAATAGATGAAATGCAAGTGTACCAGATACCGTAGATTCGTGCCGAAGGATCGGTCCGAGAGCATGTCCGGCTGGAACTGCAGGGGGATTGATTGCTTCCATTCATGCACCGTGGAGTCCAAATCCGTCATCGCAGCCTCTCGCTCATCGACTGTAAACTTCTCCGCTCGCACGGAGTAGATGCAGTGACAGATCCTCGCTTGAATGCGTGCAAGATCTGTCCGACAGAGGAGAAAGTTGAGCCACGCCCGACCGTCGCCTGCAAAAATTATGCTCGATTTGTCATTGAGGTCGTTGAATTCTGGGAGAGCAACATCCATGTCGTCATCTTGCTGGAGGTAAGGATCTTTGAGACGGACACTCATCTCCCTTTCAAGCACATACATGATCCAGAAGACCCGATCTCTTTCCAGTGCCGCGCTGTCGTCGAACATCTCTCTGCTAGATCTCGTATGGAGCCTCAGTCGGTGGGCCAACTTGAACGCAATGGCGATCAGTGCTGCGGCCGGTCGAGGGTTTGGTCCTACTATGAAGAGCATGACCAGACCCAAGACCGCCTGAATCCCCATCAGGTCTTGCTCTCGCGTCACCAGACTGCACAAGACCGACTGGGCATTCTGAATGCATTGGCGCATAAACCGGTCGTCTTCTGGAGACTTCCTCGAAGAGTCCTGCCACAATGACAAGGCTAGCACAACATTGATCGCAGCAAAAGGGGCAGGAAACCGTTCATGCGAGACCGAATACCACCTCATTAGCATGCGCATGAACCTGCCCTCATGAAAGAGCGGCAGCATGCTGTTGAAGCAGACGAAGTAGGTCTGGACGATGGGGAGAACGACCTGGAGTTCCGGCAGATGATATCCTGGTAGCGATGGGACGGATAGCGCATCTGGAACTGGGTGCAAACGCATGTAGTTCGATGGCTCATATTGCACCGCTCCATTGAGCGTGATATCCTGACCTGTATGTCTTTGCTTGAACGAATCGCAATTGGTGGCTGCAATGTCAACACTTTCATCACCCGTCTTGGGCATTGCTTCAACCTGGGATAGGCGGCCGTCGAGAAGATCGAAATCCTCGGGTGTACTTCGCAGCAATCAGCAGGGCGAAGGATGGCCTTCCAATGCGACACTCACCTTTCCTGTACTTTTTGCCTCTTTTTAGGCCGCTGCAACTGTGGTGTATAGGTACATTTCGCCTTGTACAAGATACAATGCGAGCACTCAGGCATCTTTGCATCACACTTGATTTTCCGCAAGAAGCAGACATCGCATGCCTTCAGCGCCAATTAATGATTAGCGACTCCAGCCCTCGCTGGATGGCAATTCCTACCTTTCTCCTTCCAATGCCCTGCCGACGATTTTGGCTCTCCATGATCTGGAAGCAAAGGATGCCAGACGCCACGGTGCAAAATGTTCTGTGATCCGGCTGTCTCAGGGCAGCGATGGTGGGAGCAATGTCAATGGAGAATTGTATACTTGGTGGAATGAAGGATGCTTCATTGCTTCGCCCGAAACCGAAATCCGCGGCCTTTGGATGCTTACAAATCCCCACTCCACCACCACCATCAGACTGCCATTGGGGGTGGTGGGTGGCCTGAAAGGAAGCACAGACTCCTGATCCACCATTTACTACATTGGAACTCCCTCAAGCATCCAGTCGAGCAGTTTGCTGTTCTTGATCTCATCGGCCCTCTTCATCATTTCTTCGACGTCCCAGTTTGCCCATACAAATTTGCGATTGAGAAATTTCGCCTCGGGCGCTGCAAGCCAAACACAGAACTGTCCGGGGAGCTCAACTGGCCACACGATTAGTACTAGAGCTTCCAGGTGGGCAGCACGAGACAGGAAACATACCAGCATCAGGAGCGTTGGTGTCGTGTCCATTGATATCTGTTGGTACCCAGCCAGGCTGGACATTGACCACATGAATCTGCGGATTCTCCCAGGCAAAGTAATCCATCATCTTGAGAGCGGCAGCTTTGGACACCCCATAGCCGCCTGCTCCGAGCATGGGTCTGAAATGTGCAATTGCCGTTGAAATATTGATCACAACTGGCTCGGGACCAGCGACAGGGACAAACGCCTGAAGAGCATTGAAAGTGGTCAAAACGTTAAGCTCAAATCCTTGCATAAATTTCCCCGCGTCGTAGCCCACAAGCATGCCAAGTGGTGGCAGGAAGCCATGGTTCGATACGAGGATGTCGATCTTGCCAGACTTGTCAGTGATAGATTTGATCGCGGCATCGACTTGAGCGCGATCTGAGAGGTCGGCTTGTTCGTACAGAACTTCCGTATCTTTGCTCGCCTCCTTTGATATGATGTCCACTGCCTCCTTGAGCTTGTCAAGTCTCCGGCCTATGATAGACACAGACTTCGCCCCTGCCTGAGCAAATGCCACTGCAATGCTCTGCCCGATTCCCGTTGCACCTCCGGTGACAATGACGTTCTTTCCACTTGACGCCAGTTCTGGTCGCTTGGGGGAGATGGAAGAGTACGGTTCGGTGTGCCACTTTTCTGTGAATGAGGCCAAAGCTGGCATCTCTGGTGTAGTTGCCATCTTCCGAGAGCAGATGAGGAAATTCTATGTCAAATCCAAGGTCAAGTGAGGGAGATGCGATTTTGTAGAGGGTTGGGATGATTGATTGCCTATCATCGTCGAAGGATTGAGAATGGGTGCTCTTATATACATCAGGCATTTGTTTTCGAAAGCCGCGGACTTGACATTCTCCACCGAAAGGGCACGATCTCGAGCGCGGACCCGTATGCCGGTCCGGAAGAGGAGTTAGTATACTCGAAAATGGAAGGGGGCGCCACACAGCTTAAATAAGCCAGAAGGCCGCGGATTTCTTGCTCGCAATCATTCGAAAAGAGGTAACATGGCTGCCGAGCCGTCTTCATTGGTTCGGTGGCTAAGGGGGTTTCGTGCGCTGATTGTGCTTCGATGACATCGACCTTGTACGCTGTCCGTAACTCCAGCATATCAGGGTGACAATAGTCAGCGGCACGGCGAACGCCCAATATATCCAGAATCTGTGCGACACCATCCAATCTTGCTCGCCGGTCTCTTCATCATATTGAAGTGAGAAGAAACTCATGCTGAAGATTGTCTGCAATTAGGTTGGACGTCAGCGGCAGATCCTTGATGGGTACCCGAAAGGACTCACAGAGACAAATGTTGCGGGGAGGAAAGCGAGAGTAACCAAAGCAATAGTCTTCATAGAAGCACTATCCTGCTGCACAACAAGGTTGAATCCCTTAAGTGTCATTAGTGCCAATTTTTCACGCCAATGGTCAACAACCAACTAGATTTATCTCGTTTGTCAATCGTGCCTTGAGAGCCTCCGAGCGCCGTTGATAATTGCGTAACAACCTCAGCGAGAAGGCCATTCCGCCGTGAGGGCTTGCCGGCTTGAGGGCTTTCTGGTTGCCAGTGGAACAACTGCAAGGACCGCCAGTATTCATTCCAGCGTCATCAATGATCTCTGTGACACTATCACAGGCCGCAGCAATAACTTCGCAAGTGTGAATTACGTGTCTCGCTAGGTCGTGGAATCTGGCGAAGTTGAAATGTCTATCCCTGGCGATCCCAGAAATGTCTCGGTCCTGGACAACCGATAGTCAATAATCAGGCACAAATTTCAGAGGCTCCGGCCTCTAGTTATACCTTTTCAAGCTGCCGGACGTGATTCCGAAGTGTCCAGATCGAAGTGTCATACAACTTGACAACTTCAGCAAGAATGGTCGCTTGAAAGAAGGCCGATGCGTCCGTGGGTAGTCCACATTTGTTCGCTTCCAGTGCCCTAATGAGATTATCGCGGAATATCGGTGGTGTGTTGATACAGAAGACGACCGTGGCGCCATCTGAAACCGCATATACATAGAAGCACATTTCATACCATTGGTAGCCGTACCATTCATCACTTTTGCTCGGATGAAGTGAGTCAGAGTCCAGCTGCTTGACCAGGAACTTGGACCATGATGCTGTTAAGACGATCGGTCAGCAGACACTGTTGTGTAATCTGTTGGGTTAAGACTCGAGTTGACTTCTTACTCTTGATCACTTTGATTCCGTCTTGGTGGATATGACTAGCACTGCCTGCATAGCCATTGGAATCCCAGCAGTAAGATTGCCACAGTTCCTCGGGATATCCCCAGTCCGTGGTCATGGACTCTTTGAAACTTCGCGTATCTGCTGATGGAGGCAGCTCTGCGAAACTGACAGCTCTCAGCCACACATATCAAGGCATATGAATAGTTGTTCATACACTATTTGTATTCCATGCAGTGGTGGAGACTATTCTTCTCTTAGAGTCATCAAAAAGACGCTGGTCGATACCGACCTGCAAGAACTTGAACGTTTGCGCATCGAGGCGGTCTGATTTGTGCCCATTGACTGAAGTCATCAGCAGGCCGCTGGCATGTCAGTCGAAATTATTCGAACCTTTGTGGTAGACTTCAATCGTGATCGGCTTCTGCATTTCTGCAATTGTAAGAGTTCTTCAACAGTAGAACATCAATCCAAGATCTGAAGACAGGCAAGGAAGCTTCATGATAAATCGAAAATGAGGCATCAGGCTGAGGTTGCCTTCTTGCAGATTCTACAGCTTCATCGACCAGGTTTCGCGTCGACTCGAGACCTGAGTGGCTGGTGCGCAGGGACGGTATTTTACTCGTTGGGTGCTCGTAGGTAGAGAGGCACACTGCATTAGCCCGCCTGCACGAACCTGCACCTCCATCTCCGTAAGCCATTCGAGAATTGAGACAATGGCGCAAGCGCCAGCCCGCCCATCTGCTCTTCAGGAGAAAATGTTGTGTGCCCGCAGGTGAGATGCGTGGCTACAGTGTAGATAGAATACTGTAAGCGTTCAAGCCTCGAATATGTGGTGTGGTTGGTTCTCGAGGCTTGCTAAAGTGCGTGGTGCCTCGCGTCGTGCCGGACGCGTTGACCACCATTCATGACGCTACTCTGTCCTCGCTGTTCTCGCTCTGCGCTTTCCTCCAGTCGCCCGTCCAAAATCCCACAACCTCTTCACTCGCAAACAAATCAGTTCTTATGCAGATCTATCAATGTGCACTATACCTGCTGTCTGAAGACCCTCAGCGACATGGGATATGCTCGTCGATGTGATGACTGCAACGGTGACAAGCCTGGCTGTAAAGGTGCCTGGACCAGATTGGACCTTTTGAACTGCAGGCATATGTGCAGGCATTCTTCAGCCTCATGCAGCATTTCCACTTCCTCCGTGGTTCTCGAGATGGCGGCTCGTGCCCGGAGCCGTCGCTGCAATTCGCGCTCTTGCTCTTGTTTCACACTGATCTCGAATAGATTCAATATGCCCCCTTAGCAATGCCTCGAACCCTCGTCACACACAACGCCTTCGGAGTGGGTTGGATCTGCGCCCTCGCGACCGAATTTGTCGCGGTTTGCGAGTTGCTTGACGAGGAATACACTGTGGACAATTTGGACTACAAAGAAGATGCGAACACATGCGTTCGGACGCATCGGACAGCACAATATTTGTTATCTCCTGCCGACCAAAAGGCAGATATGGACTCACTTCTGCTGCGTCCGTGGCTCGAGACATGCTCCGCAGCTTTGGATCCATTCGCTTTGGCTTAATGGTCGGTATAGGCGGGGGTGTCCCGAGTAAGAGACATGATATCAGGCTAGGTGACGTTGTTGTCGGGTGTCCTACCAACACCTCTGGTGGTGTGATAAATTATCAGCATGGCAAGAGTATACAAGGACGTCGATTCGCCCAAACGGGGGTCCTGGCTCCTCCTCCTCGGGTTCTGCTCTCTGCACTGAACAACCTGATCGCACGGCATGAGAGGCGTGGGCACAAGATCCAAGATACTGTCAACCGCATCAAATCGAAGCCACGCCTGACAGCCAGATACCAATCCCCTGGGCGTCAGTACGATAATCTATTCAACTCCCAATACCTTCACCAGAAAGACGAAGAAGACTGAGACTTGTTGCAGGAGAAATGTAACGGATATCAGGCGGCGCAGCCCACGGTCACCCGAGCTTGATGATCCGGTGATTCATTATGGACTTATAGCTTCCGCTGACAGCCTGATGAGAGATGCAGAAATCAGGGACAAGCTCGCGAAAGAAGCAGACGTCCTGTGTTTCGAAATGGAGGCTGCGGGCTTGACGGATCACTTTCCCTGCCTTGTCATCAGGGGTATCTGCGATTACTGTGACACTCACAAGAACAAGAGATGTGAGGGTTATGCGGCAGCCGTTGCTGCTCCTTATGCCAAAAAGTTACTAGATATGTGGGAAAGCCTGCCCGAAGGTATTCCTGATGTCTATCGTGTCGTCTAAACATCATCACGCAGGATCTCACCTCGGGGTACTCCGTATGAGTGCCTTCTTCAAGGACACCACCGTGATATCTCTACTTGTTCTCAATTAGATCCGATGTCCTTCAAGGGGGCCCTAGATTGGGGTTGCGCTCTTAATTTTGCAATCATTTGCCCAGGTGGCCGTGAGAGCGGATTTGAAGACCGTGATAAGAATGCAGACTCCCACCTACGGACAGCGTCTTCTCCAAGATGACCAAATCACGTATCCTGCTGGCCTTCGTCTCGTCTTCTCTTCTCTCTCTGGTACTGCTTTTGACTTGGTCAGCACCGCTCTTGGTCATTCTACGAACGCCCCCGAATACAGCGCTAACCCGTACTAAGATCTTACTTCTGTAATCAGAAGGCTCACGGTCCAGGTAACTTAATGGCAACCGGGGAATACTAGTAGTGAACGTCGCTACTCCGTGCAACTTTTCGACATTATCGGTGTAAGACTGATCGGACCGCCTTCCTGGAAGGGGTTTGGTAGGGTGACAGTGACCATCGCTTTCTCGCTACGGCCAAAAACAAAAAGGTATGATGGGGTCAAGGTGTTACTATGAAAGGGCGCTGGAATAACAATCGCATCGGATTCGTCCGTCTGGACAGGATCATGGACATGGAGAAGAAGACGAAATAAGAAATGTCTCTCTTCAGAGGTAAGACGGATATATACAGCTGAGAGCACCGCCTTGAAGTTCTACCAGGTACAAGTAGTCCGAGATTCCCTTCGTCCCTGCTGTACCTGTACCACAGCCTCTCTCTCTATCCCTAGTCAGAGTCCAAATTGTGTCAGTCCCGCTGTACCTAATCGTAGCCTCTCTTTCTCTCTGGTCGGAGTCCAGACCAAGCAAGAATATTTATGGACGACCGCTCCCTTCCAGCACGAACGAAAAGCAACACACGTTCAGGTTCGGCGCAGATGACTCGCACCGACGTCGAGTTCAAGACGTCCGACGACGTCACCCTGCGTGGCTGGTTCTTCACGCCACCGTCCAACGTCTCAGGTTCCCAGGGGACGTCGACGTCGAAATTGCCATGCATGATCCTCACGCACGGTCTCTCATGCGTCAAGGAGATGGGCATGGCCGACGTCGCGCTCAAGTACGTGACCGACCTGTCCGTGTCGTGCCTGGTATATGACCACCGGGGGTTCGGGGCTTCAGATACAGCGCCGCACGCCCCGAGACAGGAGATCAACACCTGGTTGCAAGCGAACGATATGCGCGATGCGGTCACGTACCTCCAGACGCGGGAGGATGTAGACACGACCAAAATCGGCTTGTGGGGATACTCATTGTCCGCGATGCACGCGGTGTATGTGGGCGCGATCGACCGGAGAGTCAAGGCCGTGGTCGCGCTGGGCCCAGGGATGGATGGGACTGAGATTTGTAAGAGGTTGACCGCGCCGCATGCGCTGAGTGCGATGCAGGGGCTTTTCGAGATGGATCGGCTTGCGAGGGCGCAAGGTCAGGATCCCATCAAGGTGCCTATCACCAGTGCAGACGGTGGCCAGTGTGTCTTGCCCAGTCCGGAGAGCACGGCGATTTTTGGCCAGTGGGTGGGCAAAGACAAGGATGATGAGAGGGGTTGGAGGAATGAGCTTACTTTGAGAAGGTGAGTAACCGCCTCCTTCGCTTTGACTTTGTGCCGCTTTCTCTGACACAGATGGGCCGGCTCTGCTATCTCTTGATCGCTTCGCTGCGTGAAATGAAACCGAGAGGGGTTAAAAAGAAGAGCGAGAGAGAGCGAGAGCGAGCGAAACTGGGCAGAGCTTGCTGACATGTGTGTGATCGCAGTCTCGATGATGTGTCGACGTATTCGACCGCCATGGCACATCTGGAGAACTTGTGCCCGACACCGGTGTTCTTTGGCGTGGCGAGCAGAGATACGAATAGTCCGGCGGACATGGTGATGAAGCAGTACAACAAACTGAGCGAGCCGAAAGAGTATGCCCTCGTGGATGCGGACCATTATGAGCTGATGGGTAAGGCGAGGGACGTCTTGCATCCGAAGGAGGTTGCATTTTTGAAGGAGTGGCTGTTTCTGTAAACTGCGACACAACATCTGATGTTGTTGCTCTGCCTCGTTGGGATCGATGAATGAGGAAGACAATCAAATATAGGCCTCGCGTGGCGTTGAGTGTGTCTGAATGTAGTTCTTCCCCTGCCTTGCCCTGCATCCTGCTCTTCCCTCTAATTGCGTTGGAAATGTTGCGAGAGATTCACTTCGCGATGGATAGGTTCAAAGGTCACCGTATCCAGCGTCTGCTTCGGATGTGCGTAGAGACGGCACCCGGTTCTGGTTCTTCCTTCGCGATGTGTTTACCACGCGAGAGCATATCATGCCTTGCTGAAGGACGAGACGAGACGAGTAAGGTAGGTTACGCCTGGCTGGCAAGGATTGAGTAGACGGTGAGATGAGCCGACGACTCGGTCCGTAGTCATCCTCCTCGGTCGAGACATAGTAATCGACGAAAGAATCTCACAGCAATAAAGAGGAGATAAAGGTAAGAAACATAATCGTTTGTCTGTTATTGCCTATCCACACGCAAGCCCTTTTGAGCGCTTCTCGCTCTCAGTAACAATCTGCCCAGTAGATGTTCCCAAACACAAAACCCTGGCAGGCCACACTCCAGACGCGCATGCGCTTCTGATTTGCAGGTATCAGCCATGAGCCATGAGCCACTCCATTTTTTCGTTGTCCTGTTAGGAAGAGGATTCGCTCAAAATCCGCCCTAAGACAAGGATCGAAGGACATTACCCATCGCATATTAAGCTAGTCTAATTAAGAACAAGAGACGCCAAACCCAATGCTTCACAGGAAGAAGACAGCAGCAAGCAGAGCGCTGAGGCCAGTCAATGGCGCACTAGGTCCGAAAGCGATGGCGGCATTGCTAGGTTTGCTAGTAGAGGTAGATGAAGAACCGCCTGAAGTGGCAGATGGGTTGGTGTCTGGGTTGGCCTTGTTGGTGATGCAGGTGTTGACACCCTTGATGACACCGGCAGAGTGAGCCTGGTTGAAGATATCACAGATGGTGGTGTTGGTGGAGGTGGTCTGAACGTTGGATCCACCACGGACATCGGTAAGGGATGGCATGGCAACACTAATGAAAGAGTCAGTACTGGCCTCGCAGCGAAATCATGATAGTAAATCGGGTACTTACCTGTTGAAAGCACCTGCGAAATCCAGAGCACCGACAATGGTCTTCAGCTTGGGGAGGCCATTGATAGCCTTGAGGCCAGTGTTGTTTGCGATCAAGAAACCACCGCCAATCTGGGTCAAAGACGGGAAAGAAATGGTTGACAGATCGGGGCTGTCAACGAAGGCCAGAGTTCCACCAGTCTGAGTCAAGTTCGGAGCAGAGAACGTCTGGAAAGTGTCGGAGTAGAAACCCATGGAGCCACCAACGTTGGCGAGAGATGGCATGGAAATCTTGCTGACGTTGCGGAAGGTCAAGTTGGCAGCATCTTGAAGGTTGGGGAAGCTGATTTCCAGGTCACGACCGTTGGCGGAGAAAGCCAGAGAAGTGGTGACGTTGGCCAGGTCGTTGACATTCACATCGGTAAGATAAGGGTTGTTGTTGATATCCATGCTTCCAACGGCCGTCAGCTCGATACCGTTGATGTTATTCAACTGAGTGTTGGAAATGTAGACCTGGTTGGCTTGTTGCACACCCTGTGCGAAGTTCAAGCTCTGGAGGGCTGGCAGACCGACCCAGTTGATCTTGTTCACACCTGTGAGCGAATCGAATTGGAGGGTGGACATAATGGTGAGGCCAGTCAGACTGAATGTGCCGGTAATGGTGCCGAGCTGGTCCGAGGTGATGGCAGTCAATTGTGTAGCGTTGTTGCAAGTGAGATCACCCTTGATCTGTTGAACACCGTTGATAGCAACTTGTCCGGAGGCGGTTGAATCAATGATCACGTCTCCATTGTATGTCTGGCAGTCGGCAATTTGCTGAGCATCTGCGCTGCTGGCGATGGTGATTGAAGGTCCGTCGCAGACATCGTTTTGTGCTGAACCCAGATGTTAGCCATGTTATGTTCTCTTTTTCCCCAAACGTGCTTCAATCCGATTTCTTGCGCGTTTCGGGCTTCGAAACGATCAAAGGTGCTGATGACACGTACCGAGGACAGCGCTCGCGATAGCGAGAGTAGGAAGGATGAACTTTGTGAAGGCCATTGCGAATTTATGAATCAGCGAGAAGGCTGTGATGAAGGTCAGTGAGTTTTCTTTGCCAGTTTCGCAGCTTGCGAGGACTGAAACGGGTTGATGTGCTTTGGAGCAGGGATGACGCGGCACCCGCCGTGGAGAAGGTGAGGTAGGAAGGTGATGCTGTCAATTTACTCACCTGAAATGCAATATTAAAGTGAATAGAAGGTGAAGCTGGCTCGAAGCAAGTCGTAAGAACTTTTGAGGAATGAATTCGTTGGGTTCCGAGTGAACACGCAACGGATAAATAAAAGCTTCAGCGAAGGAGAAGCTGTACTGTTGTTGCTTGAATTGTCAACACGGTACTCCGTAGGCCGGCGGCAGGTACGATCCTCGTAAATGTAAGAGAGGAATCCGCGAGTGGCTTGACTTGTTAAAGAAGAAGAAACAAACAGCAGCAACGATGGAACTGTTGGGTGGTATGAAGTGTAGCTGGAAGATTTGAAGAGAAGGGGGATGGCAGGAAAATAGATTGGGACTGGGAACGGGGAGAGTGAAGAATGAATCCAATGGCCGAGGGCGGTGATTGGGTACAAAGGGCAGCCGCAGGTGAGCAAGCCCGCAAAAGCCAGTCAAAGCCCAGTTAAAGCCGGGCACAAACCAGCCAGACAAGTTCCCAGCTGCTTGCTTTGACGGCCAGATGAACCCAGCAAGCCGCAGAAGCTCGGGCTCAACCAGGCGGGGACAGCAAGGGGATCACCACGGCTCACACCCAGCTGTCGACTCGCGCTTGCTACCCAGCTTGTTGCAGTGGTGGAGTCGGATTGACGGCCTAGTACTGTGTAAAAGGGGATGGCTGTATTGATACGAGTACCGTACCAACAGCCCATCTCCCATCTCCCATCTCACCCATCTGTGTTCTGTGCCATCTGCGCGTTCCCATCATGCATGTCAACAACCACCACCTTTTTTCTTGAGAGGAGTATCGTTGCATCTCCACTAACCAGCATGCAGCCATGTCGACTTTCATCTCAAGCTTTTTGCCTCAGCCACCTTGCAAAGTCCACCACACTTCCACCACAAGGGCATCATGCACGCCACGCACGCCAACCTTCTCCGGGCCTCTCGAGAACTCCAATCTGAGACATGTCGACTCCTCCAATGATTGCCACCTCGAGTCATCACTTGTGCGTGGGTGTTAGTGCATTATTCCGCTCGTGATAAGAAGACGGCCTTCACGGGCCTTTTCATCGTGCCCGCAGGAACATATCTCGCTTGAGCCGACACTGATCCGATTCTACTTGTATCGTGCTTGAATTGCGAACACAGATCCACCAAATGGAGTGTGTCCGCTTATGGCTGTTTGGCCGTTCACTTCCGATTGCCTACACAGTACAAACCACATCCTGCGGTCGATCCACGGTCATATCATGCTTAACCGAGATAGATCATTATTGGGAGCATGATTCGAAGAGAGATGAGGTTGGAGTCGATGGAACCTTGACCTGACGGCACAACAAGACGTGTCACGCCGTGCTTCATTTGATGCATATACATTCCGATGTCAAAATGTCACAAAAGCACACTCACAAGCCATCAGGTGCTCTCCGCTTGTACTTCAATTATCAAACTCATCTCTTCCAATCCTTGTTGATCATCATCACAAAGCAAGGATCAAATTCTTCTTCCCGTCAGGGTTACTCGCTGATCTCTCCTCAGTCACTTCACAGCTGGATAACTCCTGGGCGGCCACAATGCACATGCATCCGTCGACTTCGAGCCGGAAAAGTCAGTGGTCCATAACCCACCACTGCGTGGTATGAATGTCTCTGTCACCCAATGGGCTAGGCCTGGTGCCCAGATGTCCGCCACACTTGTTCCACCATGGCTGTTAGTGCATTTGTCGTTACAATACGTTACCAACCACGGGCACACATCCCAGACTCACGCCCACAAACGAGATAGGGCCATTCTCTTCTTGGACATCCACTTTCGATGAGCGGTCTTCAATTTCCATTGAGATCCGCCTACAACGACATGATGATGATTGTCCGAAATGAGCACAACTGAAATCATCATATTATTGCTTCCAAGTCTGGTGTATCTGAAAATATACCATGCTTTCAATAGTCCCGCGACACAGGCATGGTTCTGGAATCCCTGTGACAAGGTTTGTCTCTCCTCACAACCCAAATCCTCGGATCGAGTACGGAACACCACGGGAGCACGCGTGCCTAGAACATATCTGCACCACTTCGTAGTTGATACGTTTGTTCATGCATACTATGGGCTTCATCTTGACTGAAGAGGTGTGGGAGGTACACCTTCGACTTGGAAAAGAAGCGCAACGACTCGAATATGCCCCTGTCGAACTAGTATTTGATGATGGATGTGAGCCCTGATGGTCAAGCCAAAATGTGAGGAAAATTGGTTCCTCCGCGCACTCACGTGACTTCGTTTGGCTTAGGTCAGCCAGATACGCGCTCGGCCAAGCACAGGCAGCCTTCCGCAAGGATCTTAAAGATGACGACAAAAGCGCAACGAACTACCTTACACTGGACGGTGTAAGTCGTAGTCCTGTTTCTTGATTCCTGTCTCGTATCGGCTCAGCTTCGTGCCACATTTCTCGGAAGTCCGAGTAACGTGTTCGATTGTCGTTGGTTAGGAAACATCAACCTGGCCTGCAGCTCGCTGAGAGCCGAGCACGCACAGAGAGCAGCATCTTCCGCATCGTCGAATGCTGAGTCGTGGCTTCTTCAAAATGACTATTCGCAGATCTAGCAGGATTGCTTCAGTAGCTGCTGTCCCTGTCTCGGAAACGCCCTCAAATGTTGCCAACACTACCAAGAAGCGCTCAGCTACCTCCGACACCCCTCCGAACAAATCCAAAAAGTCTAAGCCATCGAAAGATGCGATTGCCGTCAACGGTGAAGAAACGGCACCGGAGTTCAAAGTTCCCATCACGCCGGTGAAGAATGCAAGGAGAGCTTCTGCAGCCAAAGAGCCGAAGCCTCCTCCATTGACTCCAACACCCAGCTTGGTCAATATCCTCCGGGGTTCTTATAGTTCAGGAGATATTGACGATGCAACGCCACCACCAGATCGCCCGGCCGGGCCTCACATCACCAATGCTCCTTTAGTCACACCTGGTGGTACGCAGAAAGTCGCATACTCTGGAGATTTACCTGATGCGTCACCATCCAAGACAGGACTACCTAGACCAACAGGCACAACGAACACACTTCTGGATCAAGCTTGTGCACATCTCATCAGCGTCGATCCTCGGCTCAGAACAGTGATCGAGAAACACCCGTGTTCGATATTCTCGCCCAGGGGCCTCGCCGAACAGATAGACCCCTTCCGCTCGTTAACAAGCGGCATCATGGGTCAACAGGTATCTGGAGCAGCTGCCAAGTCCATCAAGAACAAGTTTATCGCCTTGTTCAACGAGGAAGGTTCAGACAAGCCGAAGTTTCCGACTCCAGCACAAGTCGCTGCAACGGATATAGCACGGCTACGACTGGCAGGTCTATCACAACGAAAAGCAGAATACATCCAGGGTTTAGCGGAAAAGTTTACGACAGGCGAGCTTACGACGGACATGCTCATGAAAGCTACTGACGAAGAAGTCATGGAAAGATTGATCGCCGTCCGCGGCCTTGGGAAATGGAGTGTGGAGATGTTTGCATGCTTCGGGCTGAAGAGGCTGGACATCTTGTCCACCGGCGACCTGGGGGTGCAGAGGGGCATGGCCTCATTTTTTGGCAAAGACGTGAAAAAGCTCAAGGCCAAAGGTGGTGGGAAGTGGAAGTACATGTCCGAGCAAGAAATGTTGGATAAATCAGCGCCTTTCGCTCCATATCGGACCCTGTTCATGTGGTACATGTGGCGGGTTGAGGATGTGGATGTCGAGGTCATGAGCACCATGTAACATTTCGGTTCCATGGACTCTTTTATTGTATATGTACAAAAAGTCGTTGGATCGATCGCCACTAAAGATGCATATCTGGGCTCCCTTCCGTCTCAGCGTACTGCAATCGACTTTGTCTCCGCCCTGGATTCATGAGTCTGGTATTACTTTTTCCGCTGCACCATCATCGACTCGAGATCAGCGCGCTCCTTCAACTCGGCTTCGATTTCTTCGATGATAGGGCTCAAATAGGGTTGATCCTGGGTTCAATCATCAGCATCCATTCGTCCTCGCATGTCTTTTCTAGGTGGGGTTCTCACTTCCTCCGAGCTTGTTTGGTCTTCGGCAGGTAACAGCTGATGAGCCAAAGAAGCCTATTGCGAGCTGTCAGTCAGGGCTTCTTCTCTGAATCATGAATCATAGGATCATGGGCGTACTTGGAAAGCTCTTCGCAGTCGGAAAACCCGGTCATATGCTTCTTTTGGCGGCAGTCTCTTGAGTGCGAGCTGGACAATATCGTTTTCTTCGGGGATGAGGTCGTCGGCTCTAAGCCCTGTGACATGGTCAATGACTCTCTTCCACTAGGTGTTGGCAGCTCTCGTGATGTCGTACCCAATCTTCTGTAACCGGCAGCTTCGGCGTACCAGTTGGCCAGCGGCACCATCCATCTCTTCAACCATGGTCGCTTCAGGATGTATGGAGCTAAAGAAGGCGCAGACATGGTGACTTGAGGGAATCGTTGCGTCGAGGTTGCTGGAACCGTTAGTGGTAGTTTGAGCGCACCCTGGAGCTCCGTCGGTCTAATGCCAGTCGAAGAAACAGTGACTGCGTCTTGGCAGTGTCCCGAGCTCACGTGCGACTCACCTCTGAGTGTGCCGCTTTAAACCCTCCCGCTCGCGACTCAGTCACCTCTACACTCACCTTCCTACTTACCCTTCCTAAACCTCGCGCGGCTACCTATCGTCCTATAACTTTAGGTCCTGTATATTTACCGCCGAACTATTTGGATGGCCTTACTGTAAGATATTTTAACATCGAAATTACAGAACAGTAGACGAAGAAGAAGCCGGTTTAAGTACTGATCAGTTAGTCCCATGTCTCTCAGCTCCGCCGTTGTCTCGAAGCTTCGATCCGTTGCGGACGTCTTATTCTGGGGA
This sequence comes from Vermiconidia calcicola, assembly GCA_035928285.1. Lineage (NCBI taxonomy): Eukaryota > Fungi > Ascomycota > Dothideomycetes > Mycosphaerellales > Extremaceae > Vermiconidia > Vermiconidia calcicola. The sequence continues at coordinate 1,165,563 of JAXLQG010000006.1, forward strand.
CTTCAATCCGCCGTTTCGGATCGCCATGACTGCTCAATCAGCATATGACCCTGTCACTTGGTCAAGTCTCTTCCCAATTTTCATACGAGAGCTTGACAATTGCCAAGGTTGTCACGCCGGCTCCTTTGAGTACCACTCCATCTCTTCTTGCCCTTAAGACTCGCGGCCAAGCTATCGTGCAATTTGATTCCAGACTTGTTCAATTTTCCGATCTCTATAAATGAAGACAGCCTTGAGTTCATGGCCGCCGTCTTGCTGAAAAATTTTCACCTTGCGCAAGCGCTCAGGCTCTGGGGGTAAGGATGTGATGTCTGATTGAGCTGCCGTTTCAAGTGAAATTGCCCGTGATGCAACAGTAAGCAATTCTTCCCTGTCCCAAAGTCCCTCCCTCCTTGGACCTTTTGCCAGCAGGCGTAATGCCTCTTTGCGCAATGAGAAGTGCCGACATTTCAGAGCTGTGAAGTAAAGCGGCGGCAACACTCCCATCTCAAACGTGAAGTCGTCGTCAAGGATGTGTTGCTTGCTAGCAAGAGCCTCGTTGGCTTTCTCGACGATGACCTGAAAATAGTCGAGGCTTTCATCGAACGACATCTCAAAGCCCTCGCTTGGGTTTCTCAGCCAGATCACTGCGGCGGCATGCCACGTGATCAGCGTCGCGATCACAGCATGGTCCGGACCGTCGAGACTCCCACACATTTCACGAAAATTGCAGTTCCAAGTATCCAGCTGGATGAGCAGCTCCTTCTGTCGCAGCAAGTAGTGTTCGGGCGGACAGGTCGTAGAGTTCAGGACCTTCAAAAATTCGTGCATGACGACCAGGTGCCGGAAGAGGATATCCCGGGCCTCTTTGAGGCTGTTGAAAGTGGACAGGGTTGGATTTGAACTCGACGGCAATGTGAGGTTGTGGCCGAACAGCTTTGCCATCATCATAAGTCTGTTATACATAGGACGCAGACTCTGGTTGACGGTTGCCCACCCCGACGTGGCAGAGTGTTGAGAAATAGACTGCATCAGAAAGTGTCCATGCAGGAAAAGGGACATGGCCTGCAGCTTTTTGCCTTGCAGGAATTCCATGCAAAGAAATAGGGGGCAACTTAGGATCGCCACAAGTTCTGGGTCGGCTGATTCTGTGCGTCGATTTGCCCTAAAAAGGGCATTTTGGTAGTATTTCAAAGCGGCGTTGTAAGATTGTTGGGGGATGGGGACCGTTGCTCTGAAATGTCTGTTGCTTTCCCCAATGTATGCTGCGATGGCAATCACCGAATAACGGATCAATGACTCGGAGTGAGAGGCCTGTAGAAGCGTCGTGATCCAAAAGTCTTCGTCGAGAAAACCGCCGCGCTGAAAGACGACTCTTTTGCGGAAATATTCAGACAGTCGACGCTCATCGTCACTTCCGTGGAAGAGGCTGAGTTGACGCTCGAGGCTGGCGGCTGACTGGCTGGGCTTGTGGGCTGGAATCGCCGCCCGTTCTCGCGAGAGACCACTGGCTCGAAAGACATCTTGATAGCCAGCACAGTGAAGGTTCAGCCGTGTGCATCTGGGAAAGATTGCATCAGCGAACCTGCCAAGTTGGTAGATGTGTCGTACCTCTTGCACTGTGGTCTTCCCTTATCGCACTTGACCCGATGTTTTCTGCGCAGTCATGAGCAACTCCCGCTTCTGAGTTTGATGACTTGACTTGCCGACACGTGAAGCAGCCGGTCTTCGTTTTCTTCGACCCCAGTCGCCCACTGACCCTTGGTGGCTGTGTTTCTGTCGAGTCCGCAACCATGACGCGTCGCTTGTACTCAGCCGATTACTGTAGTCTGCTGCCGAGGAGTGCATCAATCTCCAGAGTCTTGATCAAGATATGAGAGCGAGGAAAAGAAGAGGGTGGTGAATGATCGGGGGCCTTGAAACAAGGCGGCCTCCATCGAGTCGGTCGAATCTGGATCGAAATGGCTCTTTCTAATTGGGCCGTCGCTCTCGCTTCCTCCTAGGGAAAGTGCCGTGGCGATCAAATCTCTTACTTTGTACCTAGGTAGACTTGATCTTCAATGTCTCCATGACCATGCGAGGCTCGAAATAGCAATCACCCAGTTTGGGTATTGAAGGCGATGGTCAATGTTGGCCAAATGGCAAATCCAATGCATTTCCCACCGCAGGTTCGGCTTATAAAAAGCCAACGGAAGGCGCGACGTAGATTCTTCCTCAGTCGCATTCGTTCATTTCCTATACTTCAATATGCTTCTTCCAACCTCCTTCATCTTGTTTTCGCTTCTGCGCACCTCGCTTTCGCGGTCCTTCCAACCATGTCCCATTCTCGGCTCACGGTTTCCCGTTCCTAGCGGTCTGGCAACTGACAGTGTCGTTCAATCTGCGCTGAAAGATGCCACTGCTACACTTGATGAACTTGTTTCCACCTCCAACAGCAGCTATGGGACAATCAACTCAAACACAACTTCTTTCTCGATCGGACTGTTTACTTCAAACGACCCTCTCAACTCTTCACATCCATTCTTTTACGAGTACCATTACACGGCGCCGCCCTTGTCCAAAGCGAAACTTGGAACGTCGAAACTCGACTCGGAGAGCGTTTTCCGCCTCGGCACGGTCACAGAGGTCTTTACGGTCTGGGTGTTTCTCATCGAGGCTGGAGAAGCACATTGGGTTGACCCGATCACGAAATACCTACCGGAATTGGCGGAGGCCAGTGGTCAGATCACATTTGGACACTTTTCCTGGGAGGATGTCACACTTGGTGACCTTGCAGGACATTTTTCAGGAGTACCTCGAGATTGTAAGTTCGAGCGCTTGAACCAGGTTCCGTCTAACAGCAGACACAGACGGCATCACGGATCTGAGCGCGCAGAACTTTTTGCTTCCCGATACGTTGGTGGCTACGAATCGGTCTGGTTGTCTCCAGCCGACCTGTACGAGAGCAGGCGAGTAACCTACTATATTTGCGAGGACCATTACTGACAATGGACAGGTTTTTTCAAAGACCTGGGCGCACGATACCCCGTTTATCTTCCGGGCACAACTCCTATCATGTCGAACACGGCTTTTCAACTGCTCGCTTATGCATTGGAGGGTATCAAACAGCAGCCATACGATACTCTGTTCAATCAAACAGCCAAGTCAGTCGGACTCTCACGTAGTAGCTTGCGTCACCCACCAGACAGCACCAATGCTGTGATTCCGGGGCCAAATGAGAGCGTGAGCGGCTGGTCCACCGACTTTGGCGACGAAGCCCCGTGAGTAGAAACGAAAGCGGAGTGTTACACCCACTGACCGGATTTCACAAGGGCCATCTCAATGTATTCTACAATCGCCGACATCTCCAGAGCAGGGATAGCGATGCTTAATTCCACATTGATTCCATCTGCCATGACACGCAGGTGGATCAAACCAATTGCACACACCTCAAATCTAGTCAACGACGCCGGTCGCCCCTGGATTATCTACAAATCCACCGAGGATCAGAGTGCCATCAATCCTGTCGTTGATATCTACACCAGTTACGGCTCAGTGGGTCTTTACAGCTCATATTTCGGGCTTGTGCCCGATTACAATGTCGGCTTCGTCATCCTCTCAGCAGATGAAGTGTCCGCACCTGATCTCAATGTCCATGTCGATATTGTCGCCGACATGCTCCTTCCAAGCCTGGAGAAAGCAGCGATTAGTCAGGCAGGATCTATCTACTCTGGAGAGTACACATCAAACCAAATAGGTGCGTCTCTGATCATCGAAAAACCGGACGGAATGCCTGGCTTGTCCTTGTCAAACTTCACGGTGGGATCCACAGACATGCGCGAAGAACTTGCAACAGCCGCCGGAATTTCTCCTTCAACGCTGAGTATCAGGCTTTACCCAACGGATCTGATCGAGAAAACCGCATCCGGAGGAACCAAGATTGCCTTCCGAGCCGTTCTTCAGGACGAAAATGCCGCCATTGACGCCGGAACTCCAACGTGCATCACCTGGTTGAGTGTCGATACACTGAATTACAATGGAATACCTCTGGATTTGTTCATTTTCAATGACGAGGAGGGAAAGACGAGCGTCGAGATCCCTGCACTCAATCTGGACATCCCCAAAGAGGGATAGATAGAGCGCAGCCCGGTCAGCCTCGCTGTGAGCCTCGTTGAGGAATTGGCACAGCATAGGTGGTCGCCAATTTCAGAACATGTCATCGCCAATCTATCGACCGATCCTCTTCTGGAGGTCTGACTGATGACTTCGGTAGTCTCTGCCAACAGTGATATGCGGGACGAAATGCGGAGTGTGGTGCGAGACCATTTGGCAAGTGAGGTCGATCACTTCGACTTCGAATATCAGCCTTTGTAGGACAAGGCGCAGTCAGGTGGATTGGATGGTGTGTGGCCCGAGCACGCTGGTGGGAATGGGCGGAGATAGATACCTAGATAGGGAGATGTAATTGCGACTGACGTTGATGCATTCTATCCATCTTTCCAGCGACCGTTCCCGCGGGCGGCCGCGCTAATCGTGGAGTTAACTCGATCACAGTATTGCATACCACGGAGCGAAACTCATGGGGGTTTCACCATCTTTCAGAGGCCCATTTGGTGAGACTTTAAGATGACTCGGTGATCGCGCCCCAAGTTCTTTTGCTCTGCCTGTTGATGGTAACGCTAACTATTAGATACCTGACCATATCGATGCAAATCTCTCCTATTAGACGCATCATCTGACTCGATCACACTCGACAACTTGATTCTCGAGAGTTCCTCCTATGCGAGCCTTGCCTACCGTCCGAGCCGTCCCACACTCGCCTCGCTCCTGCTGTCGATGAATCTAAGCACTCTCCAAATGTTGACCCAGCCCGGTTTTCTCCAAGGGTATCTGCTCCGTCTCTGCAGACACTTGCTGTTGTTGCGTCTGCCTGCTCTTTACTCTCTCCACGGCAATGTCCTTCAAGCTGACTCCCTCCTTCCTGAGGCGCTCCAGGTCATGTGCCTGAGCCGCGTAGATCGCGCGTTCTTCTTCACTCATCTCTGGTCCCAGCAACAAGAACACAATCTGATATGCCCACACTGCGCCCATGAAGATTGCAATGACCTTCCCGTAATTAAAGCGCTCCGTACCATTGTGAGGAGGGAGGGGGTATTGCTCGCCAATGACGGCCTGGATCGTGGCAGACGCCGACGACGCCAGGTTGCCCAGTTGATACGTCAAGCCAACGGCTGTGCTGCGTAGCGCCTCAGGCGATACCTCCATCAAGAATATTGGAATCGCTCCCCACACTCCGCCCACGAAAAATTGCAGGGCGAAGGCGGATCCAACAAGCCCCATGCTGCGCGGAATGATGTAGGCGGGCACTAAAGCTCCGCCGCAGACACACGCGATCAGCATGGTTAGGCGACGGCCTGCAAGATTCCTCACTCAGCATGTGATCTCTCGGTGGCAGAATAGAACACGGACGGGGAAAGCCTTACCAAGGAATGTGCTGATATACCCCAATGTCGTGCCTCCGATTAGCGCTCCGATTTGGCCAACGACGCTGATGACTGTAACATCTGTCGGGCCCATCAGGACTTGATTTTTGAGGAAAGTTGGATAGAAATCTTGGCTGCCCGAAAAGTCAACATCCCAACTAAAGAGTACAACGGGCCTGAGATGGCTCAATACACTCACCTGCCATGCGAGCATGCATTAAAACCAGCCATTAAGAAGACCATCCACACGAAGAGCACCCAGTTCAGTTTGATGGCTTTCCAGGATTCTCTGGTCCACGCCTTGAAGCCGGCAGACTTGACATGGTGCTGGCCGCCGCTTTCCTCGTCGGCAAGGAGCTGAGCCTCGCGCTCGGCAGCCATGACTTGAAAGTTGTTCGTCTCAGGCAGCCACCAGCGGAACGCGATGATAAAGATGGGTGGCCCGGCCCCGAACCAGAACAGGGAGCGCCAGCCGTGGGTAGTGGTCGGGACGAGCTAAGAAGTCAGTAATAGTTTCGGGCAATTAAGGATGTACTGCTTACCGCGCGGTAGAATACCGATGCTAGCAAATAGCCCGTAGCATAGCCTTGCTCAAAGAGACCGGACAAGAGCCCTCGAGCGTCGTAGGGCAGATCTTCTAGCGCTGTTGCTGCTGCGGGACCGAAGAGACCTACGGTTGCTTAGATCGAGCTTTGCAGCGGCGGTGAGACGGCTTACCACCCATGGCGATGCCATAGAGAGATCGTACGCCAAGAAATTGAGGGAGCGTATTGCAAAACCCAGATGCCAATTCCAGGACGATGAAAAGAGCGAGGTTGATGATCATGGGCCACTTGCGTCCGTATCGATCAGACAGCGCCCCGAAGATCACAGCGCCAACGGATCGCAACATCAAAGTGACCGTAAGACCCTGGCTTTCATTAGCATGCTCAACATACTGAATACGGAGTATGCTCACCCATGAGACATCAGAGTTCGCGACGCCGAAGTCCTTGGCGATTTCCGTGATGGTGAGAGACACAGTGAAGAAGTCAAAGGCGTCCCACGTCCATCCCAGGAATCCCACAAGGAACATAAGCCATTGATGCTTGTCGAGTTCCTTGAGGATGTAATAAGGATGTCCCAACTTGGTTCGGGGAGGCTTGAGGCTAGTGATACGGGTGGCCAGGTAGTGCTTTATCTGACTCGGGGAGTAGAACCACCCTGCTGCCATGCGATTATGCATTTTGCGTGATATGAAGAGCTGGGCAGAGAGGCTGGCGAACGAGGAAGATGAAGATAGGAGACGATACTACCCCCAGAAGCTCCCGGGGGCAGACTCGGTAGATATACCCAAAGGCTGTCGGCGTACGATGCGGATTGAATGCCACCTACCTTCCTATATGATAGCAAGCGGCACATGGCCAAGGCGCGAATCGTGATGGAAGGGGAGTAGAAGCGTGTATTGCCTGTCTTCAGTGGGCTTGTTATTGGCTCAGCAGCTAATCCGTCTCTGTTGTACTGCCTCCTGTAAACGAAGTTGTAGGGTCAATCCCTTCCGTGGTTCCGTGACTGTTGATCGTTGCACGAGTTGACCAGGGGTCGCTAGCACCTTTCCCCGTTGCTGAAGCTGCAGAAGCAGTTCGGTAAGGGTTATCAGTTGAGGTTTGCGCCAACCATCTGGGCTGCCGGTATTGTTCTATCTTGGCTCGTGGGTGGCTCGTACGCCACTTACACTGGCCACGACTGGCCAAGGTAGCAGCCAAGGAGGATCGACGCATAAGCGTGAGTGCCAACAGAGGCGGCGTTGCTTCTTCTGTCGTGCTATTGCATGGGGACTGGGATGGGGAACCCCAGGCACCCCGCACTCTGGCTACACCATCCTTGAAGTATTTCCGTAGTCATCAGCTCACAGAACGGGAATGCACGGACATATTCCGTGTTACCGGAGAGTGCCAGAGCCACCAGTGCTGTATCGAGCAACGGCCGAGTGGGAAGGATCTCTGCAGACGGACCTGGACGACCAGGCGATATACTGGCATAGGTGGCCAACAGTAAGAGTCGGTTTCGACTGGGAGGAACGCACCGCAATGTGTATCGCCATGCTCGCTCATCAAACATGTTTCCTGCATCTCTGGGGTATCAAAGATATCGGGGTACGAACTCCGGGGACAGCAGAAGTACCCCGGACATACGGAGTGCTTACCCAGAACCGGTGCACCCATCATTGGATGGGACATCGTTTATGCGGACAGCGGGAGTCGATGCAGTTGGTACGAGTAGATGCACTGAAGGCCGAGGCGTGATATGCCTTGTATCGAGAGATCTCCCGACTCGCCCTTACCGATACACACCACATTGCAATGGTCAACTGATCAGTTGATGACAAGTGTTGATCATGAATGCTAAGAACGATGACAGAGGAGAGACCAGCAAACCCCACAAACAGAGCAAACAAGATAAACAGCATAAACACAGCAAACGGGGATGGGCGCACGTGACATATCATGACTGCCCACCGGACCTGCTCTTATCCGCACTCTGTCGTCAAATCTTCCCTGCTTGGAAGCTTGACCGACCGACTTGCTTTGCTTTGTTCGTATTCGCCCACTTTCATCATATCTCCCCCAGCATTACTTGTTGGTCACTTCAATCAGAGTCACCTAATTCACATTGAGAGTACACTCTGCCTAGACCTCATCTTAGGTTCTGTTTCAGCTCCCACTGATCGAGCCTTGTGTCATTCGTTCTATGGCCTTTGTCAGTCGCTGACAGGGCAATTGGCTTCGGCCAGACCCCGCAGTTCCACGACACCGAAGAGACGGTGCAACCAAAGGACTTGCTCCCAGCGAACTGTCTTCTGTACCACAATATACTAAACCTGAACCGACCTTCGTCCTGTCTCCGCCATGAGCACGTCATATGCGCTCCTGTTCTCTTGACCTCTCAACAGCTCTCAAAGAATGTCCTTTGAACGAGATCCGGAACAAACTCCAGCCATCTTGTCGCCCAACCAATATGCTATCCCGACCGACGATCCATCCTCCTCCAGAAACTACAATACAATGCCTACGAGTCCTCCGAGAGACTCCCTCGCCGCCCGATTACAGATACAGTCGACACAAATTCCGAAGGCGTGGATTAGTCCAATATGCGGTGCTGGAGCAGGCTTCGCTTCGGGTATCGTCACCTGCCCACTTGATGTGATAAAGACAAAATTACAAGCACAAGGGGGATTCCAGACGAGGTACAATAGAAACCCGCAGTCATCTCATCACCTCTACAGAGGCATCGCGGGCACAGCTCGCGTGATTTTGCGGGAAGAAGGAGTACGTGGCATGTACCGGGGTTTAGGCCCCATGTTGCTGGGTTATCTACCAACATGGGCAGTCTATTTGACTGTGTATGAGAACACAAGAGAATTCTGGTTTGATCAGTGTGGAAGTTGGTGGGTAGCTCGTTGCTACTCTTCCTTGACCGCAGGCGCCTGTTCGACAATCCTGACAAACCCGATATGGGTTATCAAGACCCGATTCATGACACAAAGTGCGACGAAAGCTGCTAGTGACGGCATGCGTGCTCCCTACTATTACACTTCGACGTTTGATGCCGCACGGAAAATGTACCGCACCGAGGGCATCCGGTCATTCTATTCAGGCCTGACACCTGCCCTGTTGGGCCTTACGCATGTCGCGGTACAGTTTCCGTTGTACGAATATTTCAAGATGAGATTCACAGGTTTCGGCATAGGTGAACATCCAGTGGAAGACAGCAGTGCAAACTGGATTGGCATCTCAGCTGCCACCTTTCTGAGCAAGGTGTGCGCCAGCACAGCGACATACCCTCACGAAGTGCTACGTACTCGGCTTCAAACTCAACAACGAAAATCTGCGGTGAGCACCTCGAACTCGGATGGCCTCGCAGCCAAAACACGTTATACCGGTATACTCCACATGTGCAAGGTTATTCTGAAAGAGGAAGGATGGCGAGCGTTCTACGCTGGTATTGGCACGAATCTTATCCGAGCTGTTCCGGCCGCCATGACGACGATGCTCACCTACGAGTGGCTGCAGAGCCTCATCCACCGTTCTCAAGATAGAGGTGGACAGTTGAAGAAGGAACTCCACGAACAAGGGACATAAACCCCACACGTACCCCGTTTTACCGCACGACTTGATCATTTGCAAGGCGTTGGAGGAGTTTTGCGGAGCATTCTACCTCAAGCTGCAGCGTGATGGCCACCGGCACCCCCTGAAGAAAGCGTGCTATGCATGAACATCAGATATCGTGGCCACGCCTTACCCTGCCCAGGTTGACATTGGGCAATGCCAACGAACATTGATACCGGCACCGTCGTGTAATTCACACTCGGCTGAAGAAAGTGCTTCTGCCCAAGTCGCCGCAGTGAACGTCAGACGAAGCACAGAACCAGAAAATCCTCACTTTCCCGGAGGCTACACTAAGATGAGGTCGTTGGCGGGGCGAGACTACAAGGTTCCGCCTTCCGTGGGGAGAAAATCGGGCCCGTGTCTGATCACGGGTAGTAGGACGAAACTGAAAGGAGCTGGAAGCAGAGCTAGGAAAGTCCAATTCTCAATGCGAAAATACTGTACTTCATTGGGCTCCCATGAACAATATTACGATGGAGCTGTTGCTGGCAGCCGGACCGAACGAACCGAATCGAAGAGGACCTTTGTGCTGCGTGCGGTGGGGGTTTGACTCGCATGGATTGATGGAAATACATATTTGTGAACGACGTGCAATGAGCTGCTCAGATCCTTTTTGTCTACTTTCCACATCTTCTCTTTCATACGAGTCCTCTGCCACCGGCCTCACTTTCCTCCCCTCACCGTATCATTGACTGCTTTGATCTTTTATTCTCGGTAGCCTTCATCCTCTGTAGTTGTCATTCCAAAGTTCGCACCGCTGTCGAGAACTTAGAACGCAAGATGATGAGTGTGACACGAGCATGACACGGGGCAACCTCCTGGGCGGTGACTTGCATCGGATCAGATACGCACAGAGATCTGTCAGGTACAACAACAACTTAAATCGGTTTACTCCGCACATAGTTGGATTCTTCAATATTTTTCATACATACCAGGTATCCTGTGAAGCCAAGGCGAGAACGCACTTCGTCAAGACAGGACTGGCCAAACTGTCAATGAAATAGGGAAAAGTCTCATTACTACATCCATCCAATGCTGTGCCAATGCGACAATCATCCCGTACCAGAACTCCATCTCAAGCTCTGTACAGTAAAGCCGTCAACTCCAGAGCAAGAATATTCACCTGTGCTGATCCCTATGTGCGTACCTTTTACGCGATACAACAGCACGAATGCCAATAACAGCACTACAAGCCACGGAGAATCTAACCGCTGCACATGATGCAGGCCTCCTTGTTCTCGATAGAGCCTGTCAAGGATATTAGTCTCGGTTTGTGAAAGGATGGGATGAACTTACACTGCAGCACCTTCTGTGCATAGATATCGCCTTCGCGCTCTTCCGAGTCACTGTCCTTATCTTCTTCTTGAAGGGCCTTGGTAGCCGCTCTGTCCTCAAGGCTCTCCTCAACCACAGGCACGCCAATGGGGTCGGTGGGCAAGACTTTGGGGCTAGGTTCCTCGCTGCTGACACCGTCGCTCAGACGACTGCGGGCCAATTTGTTGACAAGTTGCTTCTCCTCGGTCGGTGGAGGCGTGGATGTAGGTGTTGGGATGCCGTTCATGGAAGTTGCTCCACCATTGAAGTTGGAGGTCTTGGAGGCATACATGGGACGCACGCTGGAAGTGGTGTAGCTCTGTCCGTAACCGACAGAGGTGCGCTTCTTGGGCATGCTACGTTCCCGAGCAACATTGGTATCAACGACCTGGAGCTGTTCCTGGTCGACAGTGAACTGAATGGGGGCGCTGGCAGCCATTGTACGGAGGTAGTACATGCCAGTCTTCAAGCCCATCTTCCAACCGGCAAAGTGCATGGATGTGATCTTGCCCATGGTTGGCTCTTTCAAGTGAATGTTGAGGGATTGGGACTGGTCAATGAAAGCACCACGGTCGGCAGCCATCTGAAGAATGTTGCGCTGACTGATCTCCCAGACAGTCTTGTACAGAGCCTTGAGGTCGTCGGGGATATTGGGAATGTTCTGAATCGAACCACCATCAGAAATGATACGATTCTTCATGTTGTCAGACCAAAGACCCATGTCAACCAAGTCCTTCAGCAACCATGGGTTGACGATCTGGAATTCACCAGCCAAGACACGTCGAGAGTAGATATTTGATGTGTATGGCTCGAAGCATTCGTTGTTACCCAAGATCTGAGATGTGGATGCAGTAGGCATAGGAGCAACAAGAAGAGAGTTGCGGACACCATGCTTTGCAATTTCAGCCTTCAGGCTATCCCAGTCCCACAGGTCTGTAGGAGTGACATTCCACATGTCATATTGAAGAATGCCTTGGGAGACTGGGCTGCCCTCATATGTCTGATATGTGCCTTGCTCCTTGGCAAGCTCGCATGACGCTGTCAAGGCGGCGTGATAGATGGTCTCGAAGATCTGGATGTTGAGTTGTCGGGCTTCCGGCGAATCGAAAGGCAGACGCAGAGCAAGGAAAGCATCTGCCAGACCTTGTACACCGAGACCAATCGGTCGGTGTCTCATGTTGCTGTTCTTGGCCTCGGGAACAGGATAGTAGTTAATGTCGATGACCTTGTTCAAATTGCGGGTGACGACTTGAGTAACCTCGTGGAGACGACCGAAGTCATATTCGCCGCGGGCTTGGTCGACAAAAGTCGGCAGAGCCAACGAAGCAAGATTGCAGACAGCAACCTCGTCTGGTGCAGTGTACTCGACGATTTCGGTGCAAAGGTTGGAACTTCGAATTGTTCCGAGGTTCTTTTGGTTGCTCTTCTTGTTGCACGCATCCTTGTAGAGCATATACGGAGTACCGGTCTCGGTTTGTGATTCAAGAATAGCATACCACAATTTCTGAGCCTTGATGGTCTGGCGACCACGTCCCTCCTTCTCATATCGCTCGTAGAGAGCTTCAAACTCCTCGCCGTACACATCGGCAAGACCTGGCGCCTCGTGAGGGCAGAAGAGTGTCCAGTCTTGGTTCTTCTCGACACGGCTCATGAACAGGTCAGGTGTCCAGAGAGCATAGAACAAATCACGAGCACGGACTTCTTCTTTTCCGTGGTTCTTTCTCAGGTTCAAGAAGTCGAAAACATCAGCGTGCCATGGCTCAATGTAGATGGCAAAAGCACCGGGGCGCTTGTTGCCACCCTGGTCAACATAGCGGGCTGTGTTGTTGAAGACGCGAAGCATGGGAATGAGGCCATTCGACGTGCCGTTAGTGCCGGCAATGTATGAGCCGGTAGCTCGAATGCAGTGAGCATTCAAACCGATACCGCCAGCAGTCTTGGAGATCATGGCACAAGTTTTCAGCGTATCATAAATACCCTCAATGCTGTCGGACTTCATGTCAATCAAGAAGCATGACGACAGTTGAGGTTGAGGTGTTCCAGCGTTGAACAAAGTTGGCGAAGCATGAGTGAAGAACTTCTGAGACATGAGGTTGTATGTCTCAAGGACTTTATCGATATCATCTCCGTGAATGCCCACAGAGACACGCATAATCATGTGTTGTGGTCGCTCAGCAACTTGCTTGCCAATCTTCAGCAGGTATGATCTTTCCAACGTCTTGAAGCCGAAATAGTTGTAGTTGAAGTCTCGGTCGTATACGATGGCTGAGTTCAGCTCATCGGCGTGTCTCATGACGCACTCGAAGGTCTCTTTCGAGATCATGGGAGATGGCTTCTGGTTCTTGGGGTTGACATAGTCGTAAAGATCTTGAACGACAGAGGAGAATTGCTTCTTGGTCTGCTTGTGGAGGTTGGAGACAGCAATACGTGCTGCTAGGATGGCATAGTCAGGGTGAGTGACGGTCATGTATGCTGCAGTCTCTGCGGCCTAGGTCCAGGTTAGTCAATACAACAGCAACAGCCAGAGGGGCAAACTGACGAGATTGTCGAGCTCAATGGTAGTGACACCTTGATAGACACCAGAAATCACCTTCTGTGTGATAGCTGCTGCGTCCACATGATCAGGATCGAGGCCGTAACACAGCCTCGAAACACGAGCTGTGATCTTGTCGAATTGAACGCGTTCTTTGCGTCCATCTGAAAAAATTTGTTAGCCAGAAAGTTTGCAAGGACGAAGTCTGCAGCCGCTGGCAGCATGCCTTGCGGACTGAAGCAGTCAGTAGGGAGGTTACTCACCTCGCTTGAAGACGAACATGATGGTGTTCGAGAGAACTGCTCTTCAACAGTCCAGTGCCGACGAAGATAAGGTGACCAGCAGGAGAAGGGATTGAAGGAAAGCACGATTAAACCACAACGCTCTTTTGTATGTGATCTCTGTTGACGAGTTGTCGCTGTAGGAACGCAGGCAGCAGGAAGTCAAGGTCGTGTGGGATAGATGAGTGAGAAACAAAGCAGAGGGCCTGCAGGATCACAAAACAATTATATGCAGGAACGCGCCTCGAAAGACCCATTTAGTACGCGTTCTCGCGTCTTAATGAACGACTGGCCCCTCAATGTCACGCATGTCGCCACTGCGTCATTCCACACCTTTAATCACCGAGGAGAGCATGTCTGACAGCGTCAAGTCTAGCCAAGACCTCGCAAATCCACGCGCAAATCACGGCAAATCTCTGTCATCTCCTCGGTCAGACAAAATAAATCTCTTTCTGCTTCGTCCACCTCATGCCTTTGACCAGCCATCCATCCACCACATTCGAGACCCTTCAAAAAGTGCCACGGTAAGCAATGCGGCAGCATAACTGTAGCCCTTCGGACGCTGGGGTGTGACAGAGCCCGCTGGGCCCAGCTTTCTCTCGATTCATAGGGCCGATCCCATATGCCACCACTACTATGGAGTACAGTACGTGCCTACAGGCAACCAGGACTTGGCTGACAAATGCAAAGAAAACGCCATTTCAACAGTCTAACGGCATATATCAATTGTACACATCCAAGCAGTCAACATCGTCGCTTGACATACAGACATGCCCACGAAATCCGATGAAAAAGCAGATTGCCGCTCCAAGATCTAAGAACTCTGAATCTTTGGGCCAACAACACAGAGAGAAGTTAGTTACAAGAATATAATCAAGACCCCTTTTGCACATCCTCTCGCCAACCACTCAGTAGTCCTGTTCCTTTCCTTTTCCCTTCTTCATGGAGTCGTCAGGGTCGTTAACGATATCTTCATCATCCCCCTCCCCTACGCTACTCATCCTCTTCATTTGGTCTCGCTCCTTGTCCTCTTCATGATCCGCCTCGCTTCTATTACTGCTCACGAGACTCAACGCGTCGGCATTGACAACGCGTAGTTTTTCCTTTGGGACAGTAAACATGACCTGGACGACTCGCTTCTGCACAGCAGTTTCAACGTCCCAATCATCGTCTCCCCCATCCCCATCAATGTCGTTCACCACCATTCCTGGCACTGGTTTCCTTCGGACCGAGGATCCAGCTTCACCTTGACCAGGCATATTGTCATCCCAGTCCTTAGCACCTCGTTTACCTCGCCAAAAAGGGGCTCCTGAGCTTAGGGTCCTGCTCGGGGCGGCCTCGGTCATTTCAGGCTTCTTCGTCGAGTTAGAATGACCGTTCGTGTCTTCAAATACGTTGACGCGGTCTTGGACATCGACATTGCCAAGTCCCGTGAAGGCGCGCCTCATGCTGCCCAGCAGATTCATTGCTCTTCGAGTAGGCGTAGGAAGACTGCCTGCTCTGCTGTATTTGGCCCTAGCAGGGTTTTCCACGACCGTCTTGTAAGACCGATCATCTTGACGCTTGTCTCTAGCACTTAGTAGTGCGTGGTTTTCACCCGCAACCACAGGGGCCCAAGGGTTCTCGCGGGCAAATGCATACGGGTCCGCTCCCTCATTCGCATTGGGACGTCCGGCAGAATCTGTATTTAGCGAGACGCTGCGGTTGGATGGCGCTCTGGCGAGCCCACCCGCATTTTGAGCTTCGTTCTGCCCTTGTCGAGGACCTCCGAACCTGCTCATGGCAGCTGCAGCGCCCGAAAAAAGTGCATAACCCGCGCTGACGCTCCGTTGAGACACATTTCGGGATATTGTACTTGACATGGATCGTTGGAAAGAGGCAGTGGTAAAAGCACTGCTGTCGGACAAGTTGCTTCCCGTACGGTCAGACTTTTCTGGCGAGCCTCGTCCTGAGTAATCTCCACCAGCCGTCGGTGGGCGCATTTGCGACAGATTCGAATGAGTTCTGCTGTAGGCTTGACTCGTGCTCCTTGACACGCTCATGGATTCTGCAGCTGATTGCCAATCCTCTACCCAACCTTCAACTTCTTTCTTGCGCTGTGACGCGGAATTGTCGGTGGTCACAGGAGGGTCCTTGAATGGATCGCTGTTGACGGAGTTGCCATCTCCTTCGATATGATATCGCTTGGCCCGCTTTGCCGAGCCCACTTGGCTAGTCTCGTCCTCTTCGTCGATGCGGAAGACAGGACCCGGAACACCTGCGGTAGGGTGCTGGGTGAACGGCCCAAATCCGTTGGGCGCTCTGTTGCTTAGATTCCTCCTCAAGCCTCGAGTGGGACTCGGTACCTCCATCAATACTCCGGTGCGCTCGGCATACCGTGAGTAGTTGCTATCCGTGATTTCAGGAGGCATTTGAAGCTTTCCATCGTCGCCCGGCGAAACGACCGGAGCCCAGGGGAAGGGATTGCCTGAACTCTCGATATTCCGTTCTTGCATCGCACCCCAGCTGGGAGAACGGAAACCAGAAGCCTTTTCATCCTCACCGTGTGGCGGGCTTGGTGAATGAAAACGACTGCCCAAAGCCTGCTCGCGTAGCTCCTTCTCCCTCATCATTCGCCTCCTGCGCAGTTTGCGCGAATAAAGAAGCCAGACTATAGCAACCCCAGCAGCTGCCGCTATCCCAAGACCAAGACCAGCACCCAGGCCAGCTTTTTCGGCTGGCCTCAATCCTGATGAAGACGTATCTGTGTTTACGGCAGCCGGAGACGATCCGGAAGGATAGGGGTTGGTGTATTCTTTGGACCATGCCATGGTGCTGGTGTTCAGGAACCAAAGATCTTCAGAGAGGTCGCGTTTTCGGCTTGCTCCAGATGAATCCATAGTATAACCTCCCAAGACCATCATAACCCCGCCTGGCAGTAGTGTAGCTCCATGTCCGTAGATACCGGAACCTGACGAGAAAGGATTTGAAGCCGAAGAAGGTACGGTCCACATCCAGTCACCTTGGCCACCATAGCCTTGGCCAACTTCCAGTATGATCAACTGCGGTAGTGCTGGCGACGAAACGTCTCCTACCCAGCCCCCTAGCACAATAATCCTAGAGCCGTCCGCTGTCAAGACCGCAGTGTGGCCCGATCGAGGCTCGATGGTTGTGGAGTCTCTCAGCTTCAGCTTGCCAGCTCCTGCACTCGCCGTCTGCGATACCCCGACGAATGCCCACGACTCTTGCGGTAAGGCAAATATAGCCAACTGAGACATGTTGATGAAGGCGGTCTGAGTATGGCCTCCGAGTAGAACAAAGTTTTGTTGCTGTGATACACTCGTGTCCGACGTATTTGAATAGGTTGGGTTGAGGGGTGTTATTGTCAGTCCAGCCTCCGCGATAGGGGGCGCTCTTGCGCCGGTCAATGACAGTTGATATGGTGAGCTAGCCAAAGACCCCGAGTTCGGTGCCAGAGTCAGCATAGTATTCGAGTATGTGGCATTCGAGGTCCAATCCGTCGCGTCTGGGGTAGCCACATCGGGGCACATCCCACCAAAGACATACAAGGACACATCCTCGGTAGAATCGGAAGGAGAGAATGAGAAACCAGCCGAGAGATACTTCGGTCTCAGGGAGTCGTCACTGGCAGAAAGCGCTAATTGCGACCATGTTCCGTTCTCGCCGCCAGCATTAGTTGCGTATCTCCATAACCCTATGTCCTTTGTACTGTCTTTGCAATCTCCTGCCAACACCGTGATGCTCTCATCGTCAGGTATTGCTATGAAGGGTTTCGAGGCCGATGTTGATAAGAACGGGAGAGTCTGCGAAAGCTGATGCTTGGCCGAGGTAGAGTTGAGTCTGTCGGAAAGATCTAACGAGTACAGCGAGAACTGGGAGGACGATGGCTGCGGGGACAAGGCGTATGCGACGGAGCCATTCTTCGACGGAATAATACGTGTCGGGTTGTATGGAAGTTGTGCAGACACAAGTGTGACGGAGGTCAAGAGACCAACGGGTAGCAGGAGGAGTGATAGTAACATAGCTCGATGGTCGCCGTCAGGTCATCTCGATGCGTGATTACAGTCTGAACTGACGAGCAAACCCATCTGCGGCCTGCCGGTACGCCGAAGTTGATCTGTTTGCCTTTGTCAACAGGAATGGGATCCAGCCGCCTTTAGAGTCTCGAGCAAGATTTCTAAAGAGACTGAGCCGACCGGAGGCTGGCGGCGGTAGTACTTTCGTCGCGGGGCAAGTCGAGTGTGTGGTGCAAGGGTTGTAAACAGACGTGGGATAGTCGCCAGCCACGCTGACCACCAGCATGGAACCAGGGTCTCTAGGCGACGACGGTTGCGCAGAAGTTCGACGCCCTTATCGATTACACCCAATGGTCATCTCGAGCCGGAAGACGAATCTTGCGCCATCTTCGCGCGCCAAAGGGTCCGGTGCAGGGAATACGAAGTCTGTGCAGGTGTTGATCTCAAGGTTGCCACGACAACGAGGTGAGATGCTGATATGCAAGGACCACCTACTCAAACATATGAAGCATTTGATACGACCTCTTCCAGAGACCTTCTACTCCGTATTATTGCGGACAATTAATTTTTCTTTGGATGGCTCATGGTTCCATACTTGATAAAATATTTACAAGCGTACAGCGGACACACAAGTAGCCCCAGGTTGAATCCGGACGTCCGCGCTTATGCAGAACAGCTACGTCTTTTTGAAGTCGCCAGCAACACCAAAATCAATTCGTTCCATTGCTCGCAGCGGCCTGTAGATGTTGACCAACTGTCTTCGGGTCTGCCGCTGTGCCCGTTTCCTTTGCCGGCAATGTCGTCTTCAGAGGCGGTAATGCGCTCCTGGCGGTCTCTCTGGCCAATTGAGGAATGAGTGCGTCCATAAGCACCAAAGCCGACATAGCTTCCACAATAGGCACGGCTCGAGGTACCACACAAGGATCGTGACGGCCTTTGGCTTCCAGGACGCCTTCCTCGCCGTCGAACTTGACTGTCTGTTGTGCTTGGCCAATTGTCGCAGGAGGCTTGAACGCAACCCGGAAATAGATGGGCTGTCCATTCGAGATGCCGCCTTGAATGCCGCCCGAGTTGTTTGTTTTGGTCGACAATTTCTTCTTTGCACCGCCTGATTCTTGTGTTTCGACAACGAAGGGGTCATTATGAATCGACCCTGGCACTTCACAACCCCCGAACCCAGAACCAATCTCAAAGCCTTTGGTAGCTGGTATACTCAGCATGGCATGTGCGAGTTCTGCTTCGAGCTTGTCGAAACACGGTTCTCCAAGTCCAATGGGACAATTTCGAATTACGCATGTCACTGTCCCTCCAATACTGTCACTGGCGTCCCGGAACTTTTCGATCACCTGGGTCATGCGTTGTGAAGCGCCTGCATCTGGACATCGGACCGGAACAAAAGAGTCGACATCTAGTCTAGTGATCTTTGATATAAGCGATAGGAATTCTGGATTGGTCGAAGGCGTGGGATGAGTAGGCGTGGGCGAGAAAAGATGCTCTGATCCCACAGAATCCACGAAAGCGACAATTTCGACACCATGTGCTAACGACAGATATTTCTCTGCAATAGCACCCGCTGCCACTCTGCCTACCATGGAGTCAGTTCTGGGAAACTAAACTTGTGCAAAAGACCTACCAATCGTTTCTCTGGCGCTGCTCCTGCCTCCGCCACTACTTGCCTTGACGCCATACTTTTCCAGGTAGGTGAAGTCGGCATGGCTTGGTCGAGGGTAGAGATCCATGGTACTTCCGCCATAATCCTTTGGTCTTTGATCTTCGTTCCGGACTACAAGGCCAATAGGAGTGCCTAATGTGACACCGAATTCTGTTCCTGATTGGATCTCAACTCGGTCTTTCTCGTTTCTCGGAGTAGTCAATGCAGACTGTCCTGGTCTGCGCCGAGTCATTTGAGGTTGGATGTCATCCTCCGACAGTTGCATTCCAGGAGGACATCCATCGACGATACAGCCAACAGATCGGCAGTGGGACTCGCCATAGGTGGTGACCCGAAAATATTTGCCCCATGTAGACATATTTGGTGACACAGGCTAAGGCGCCGACAACTGCACAATGATTCGGACCTTCTAAGCTTCCTTGGTTTGTTTTTTGATTTGCCAACAGGTGCAGCCACTCTCAGTTCTAGATAGCAGTTCCGGTTCTTTCAACGAGCGTGAGGATTCCGGTGTAGCTGAGCAGGAAGATTTCTGAAAATATGAGTCTTCGAGAACTCATACCCATAAATTCCGCTAAAGAATCTAGGGCGAGGCTTTGCCAAGAACTTCCCCAGTGATCACCTGATAATCGGCAGAGTTGCCTTCTCTACCTACCTACCTAGGTAAAGACAAAGAGATCACGGCGATCTAATCTTCAGTCTGCTATGGTTCTGTCTTCGCTCAACGGGATGGGAATCACAGACACAACAGGGCAGGGGGGTCATGTTGAGTAGGTTCTATGCGTAGCAAAGCCGTTGTGTACAGCATTTCATCAAGATTCGTCATTTCGGAAAGCGCAGGCAAGAAGCCGGTCTCTCTACATAAGTGCATTTTGCATCTGCGCTCGCCCACTGCTACAATTCCTTAGATGTTTGCATCTGCAAGGGAAACTCAGCGTTTCGCAGAGTCTGGTGTGAGCCAACCCTAATTCGCCTTCGCGGTTGTGACCAGAACCGGCGAGCCGTCAGGGAATCTAGTAATCGTCCCCACGACTGACAACCTCCTTGACGGTGGGTCTGAGCAGAATGGTATGCTCAAACTGGGCAGTATAACTGCCCTTGATATCCACCAATGGCGGATATGCTTCGACAATGCCGGACTGAACCAAATTATTCAGTCCGAGCAGATACTTCTCCTGGCCCAGCCTGTCCAGGTATCTGCGACAGAACGGAATGGTGCCGAAATTCTTCTTGATGACATTCAATAGTGACCTCGCCGACTGAACTCGCAAGGCGGTATTCGGGGCATCCGGTTTCAACGCATAATGTGATACCTCGAGATCATCCACGACGTAGCCACGCCCTGTACTTCCAAAGGTCTCGATGGCAAAGATCTCGCCCTCTTCCATTTTGGTCTGATCGCCTCCTTTCACGATCGGCACAGACTTGCCACCGTGAATACTATGCTGGACAATATCATGCCCATTCAGATTCCTGATGGATTTGATGGGGAACGTCTTTCCATCAAGTTCGATTTCATACGACTCCATGGCCTCTTGGATGGCGGAGCCGACATCACAGACTCTTACATCAATGCCGGCCTCACGAATGCCGGTGTTCGTCGCATCCTTGACCGCGGCCAGGAGATTATCGTACTTCGGGTCGAACGTCATGGTGAAGGCCGAATCGACAATACGACCGTTGACATGCACGCCGAAATCGACTTTCATTACATCCTGCTCGCCGAGCACCCATTTGTTCCCTGCGTTGGGCGTGTAGTGCGCCGCAATGTGATTTATGCTCAGGCCTGTAGGGAAGCCCACGCCTCCTTTGATATTGTCACCCTCCTCTAGGCCCGAATGCCCTGTGAGCGCGCGGGTGCCGTTCTCAATGCCCTCCGCAATCTCCGTGAGTGTCATGCCCGGCTTGACATGCGTCTGCGCCCACTTGCGCACCTGACGGTGCACTTCCGCGCCCTCGCGATACTCCTGCAGGAAGTCATTGTTCATGCGGTCAAGATGGCGCTTCTCTTCGTTGGTCGTGCGGTAGGCATTGTCGTTCTTGTATTCGACTTCTTCGCCTACAGGGTATTCGTTGGGGAAGAGTTGGCTGAGAAGCACACGGGGAGGGTCGGACTGGACCTTGGCGGCACCGGCCTTCTTCTTCTTGTTGGGTTTCCTCTTTTTCTTCTTCTTTGCGGCGCCAGTGGCGGTGTTGCCTGCACCACCGTTTGCTGTGGCATCGTCATCTTTGTCATCGTCCGAGTCGTCCGGATCTGAGAGGTGACCGTTCACGCCATTTGTGCCGTTGATTTGAGGGTTGGATTTTGCGGTGGCCGCGCCATTAAGGGCGAGCTTTGAGAGCTCGTCTGCCGTCTTGGCTGCCATAGTCGGAGTCGTACACTTCGACGAGCGATAGTTGGGGAAGAAGACCTCAAGGGCGGATGAGTCGAGAAAATGGACGAGTACAAGGCTGGTGCTGGGTGGGTGCGGCCTTTTTTCTTCCGGCGCAGGCTCCAAAGCGGGCTCGGATGGCGGCCGCCTGAATCCACCAATGATTTCAGATGGGCAACTCTGCAACTCCCCAAATTGAAAGACGTCACGCTTCCTCATTCCCTACTACTAGTAGTAATCTCGAGCACCTAAATGATCATTCTCTCATCTCAATCCTCCAACCACTCCTACCTATACAGAACCCAGAGTCTCAGGCTGCTACAAGTATGAGGGATGTTCCCTCGCCCGGCGTGTCTCTCTTCCCTCTCGGCTCTCCGCCTCTCCTCGACCAAGTCCACCATCTTCCTTAATGTCCAAACCTGCGCATCTCGAATTCCTACTTCCACCCTGCTGCTCCCTGAACTCGGCCTCCCTCTACCATGTTCCCGACCGCGCCGCGGCCACCCCAGATACTTCTCGCAGACTTCTCTACGCGAGTCTTCCTCCACGCCTCCCAACCACTACGAAGTCCTCCGCATCCACCATGACGCCACGCCCTCTGAACTCAAGAAACAATTCTACGTTCTCTCCAAAGAAACCCACCCAGACCGCAACCGCAACGACCCCAAGGCAGGCGAACGCTTCGCCGAGATAAGCGAATCCTATGCCGTCCTCGCGAACCCGGAAAAACGCAAACGCTACGACCGGGATGTCTTCCACGCCCACCATTCCCACCGGTCTCCTCACTCTCACTCACACTCCCATGGTGCTCGCAAGACCTACGCAGGCCACCGCCCTGCAACAGGGCTCTCTAGACGTCGCAGCGTCTTCAAAGGCCCGCCACCCTCATTCTACGCGCACGGCAAACCCTCGCCGAACACGACCGCTCAAACACAAGCACAAGCACAAGCCTACGCCGAACCCGGTCCAGGCCCGTACCAAGCAGGGACATTCAACGCAGGCGCCTACACCGACACGGACCCAGCGTTCGGCGGCTTCGACCCACAAAGCACATACAAGACGCAAACGCACGAGGACTACCGTCGTGCGAACCGCCGCGCGGCCGAATTAGCAGCCCTACGAGCGGCCGCCGCCGAGGAGGACAATTTCTGGGGTCGCTTCATAATTGTCACGGGAATTATTGTCGCGAGTGTCTCTGTGGGCACAATCGTCGTGAGCATGGCTAATGCGCCCCGCGGCGGCCTTACCAGGGCAGATGGGAGTCGAAGGGACGGGCCCAGGAATGACTGGACAAAAGCTTAAGATGGCATAAAACAATACAGCATCAACACAACGTAGCAATGCAGGACGATTCAATGTCATGAATACAACGACACGAGAAGCCAGCGCAGAGCGAGACTCGGCCGTATCGCATAGCACGCCGTATCGCCGCTTCGAACGGCAGACGAACCAATACAGGGTAAACACGGAAGAACCCGTCTAGCGTAGAAGACCGATTTTTGATGGGGAAAACAGAACGGAATGAGAAGCAGCACTTGCAGAGAAGGAATTGCAAGATTGCCATCATCGGTTCGATTCGATTCGGATCAACGCGTAGATTGACGATTCTTGTCCGTAACTAGGTAGTGACCACGCAGCTTACGCCGACTTAGATGGATATCTCTGCCTGAATGCCTTCTTCTTCTTCTATGCTCCTGTTTCTCCTCTGTACAATCTGAGCCCCTCCCTCGTTGGTGCTGCTTTGGAGATGACAGTGAAAATTTGAGGACGGTGCGCGTCTAACCCTCAAAAGTGAAAGACGCACCGACCTTGTGAGCCGCCTGGTTGAGATTCTGTGTGTCCAGGCTCGCGCCGAGGCCCAGAGTCACACCGGTGCCGAGCTTGACGTTGTATGCCAAAGCGGCGATACCGCGGTCGTTGATCTTGGCCTGTACGATCTTGTGTCAGCCGGTCTGTCCTTTTGTCTTTCCCCCGTCGCGACCGCGCCCAGTAGGGGGAGAGTGAGGACAGAAATGGAATGGGAGGCGAGATGAGGTAAGAGGCAAACATAGGGGCCAGAGAGTCATACCTTCGCAAAAGAACTGGGATCAAGCTTGTACTTGGTGGCGACCTCCAATCCGACATTGCTGCCTGCAGTCGAGTCCCAGGTAGCCTTAGCACCGGCCTCAACCTCCGTGTTGACCTTATGATAGTAACTGGCCGAGAAGACGCTCAGGTTGTTCGTCGCAGTGACGGCCGCAGCATAGCTACCCTGGCTGTATCCCGCAGCAAGGGCGTAGCGGGTGATGGCCGCCTTGCCGACGTCGTAGCCACCTTCCGCGCCGATGAGAAACCCTTCGTGGCCGAGCGTCAGGTCCATAGTCGCGGTGGGGCCCTTGAACAAGTCGGTGAACAGGCGCGTGTGGATGTTGGGCTGCTTGTAGAACAGGTTCACTTTGCCGCCATAGGTGCTCTTCGCGGGGAGATAGTTGGACAAAACCTCGGCTTTGAGGCCTTTGGTCAAGTTGTCTTCCAGCTCGACCTTGAAGTCTAGGCTGTTGGAGGTGGTCCATGTGTTTGTGATCGTGAGGCCTATCGGTATCCGTGTCAGCCGCTATCGTCCACGCAAGAAGGAAAGCACAAGTGATGTTTTGGAGTTCCGCAGCTTGAGACACTGTGTCTGCCCGCCTGCGGTAGTGCCAGGATAAGATAGGATCGAGTGGTGGATAGTCATACCAGCAGCCTTGTCGGAATATTTTCCTTCAATCTTTCCTCTACCGTTAATATGTGATATTCTGAAGTGTTTTTGTAATATCGTGGTGCTCACCGAGCCTGAAATAGGTCCATCGTGGGCAGATTTCCCCTTGACATTGAAGCTGCGATCTCGATCAGACGGAGGTCGAAAATGGACATTCAAACATCATACGTAACGCCGTTAGGTGCTTTGGACTTGACCTCGAGGTTAGCAGCGGTGGTGTGGTAGAAATCCTTGTTGAGGAGCTGCGAGAAGCGTGGGTCAGTGATTCCGGTATCGCAACGAAGAAAGAGGCTCTCACATCGTTCGCTGGCTTAGCGATGTCGCTGAAAGGGACTGGGACGCCAGACATGATGACGGTCGGCTGCGAACAGAAGATGGATGGCGAAAGGAATCGAGAAGGGAGTTCAGGAGAAAGCACAGGTTGCGAAATGAAGCGTCTCAATCGAGATGGAACTTGAAGCTCAAGCAATGTTTTCGTCTCCAATGCACTAGCCAATCAACTCGCACGTTTCAGCAACGTCGTTCTTCGGAAATCTTCCCCTTGAGGAATCGCTTCGGCAAAAACAGGGTGCAATCGGATGCGGTCCAATATGAAACATACACTGGATAAGGCACCACAGTATTCCAATTGTCCAGGGTATTTACGTGTTATATACGTGTCGTCGGTCAATATCCAACCTAGATTAACACTCTCATCCCCCCAGCCTATGTGCAATACAAAGGTAAAGCAGTATCCCACGAGCTTCGCAAGCTTTTAAGGGGCAAAATTAATGCCTCTCAGAAACCCTTTCCCAACTCCAGGTGATGCTGCTCCCATTTCCATACAATTTCTCATGAATCAACCTTGACACCGTTCTCATATCGTGCAAGATGAGTAGCTATGGCTCTTCCGCTAGGGTCCGACTGCTTGGACCATGTCGGCGTCCATCTCATAACCGTCGAGGCGCAGTATGGCGGGAAATGCTGATCAAACATTGTCCGATACCAATATGCCTCCTTGCTATCAGGGATGTCGTCGCCCCATTCTGGCTTGGGGTTCTTCATCATCTCGTCCGTCACGTTGAGCTCGGCATTGTCCTTCAAAGCATCGATCCAGCCGTAGCCGACACCATCACTGAACTGCTCTTTTTGCCGCCACAAAATGTGATCGGGCAGGTACGGCTTGGTTTCAGGCTCATCGGTCGTGTCGAACGCTTTCCGAATGATATACTTCTCAATTCTGTCTTTCGTGATCATCTTCTCGGCGGGGTCGACATTCATCGCCACTTCGAGGAACTGCTTGTCCAAGAAAGGCACTCGAGCCTCTAGACCCCACGCGGATGTGGACTTGTTGGCACGCAGACAGTCGGCCAGGTGAAGGTTCTTTACTCTTCGGACCGTCTCTCGGTGGAACTCTTCTTTGTTTGGAGCGGCATGGAAGTAGAGGTAGCCGCCAAATATCTCGTCACTTCCCTCACCACTCAGGACCATCTTCACTCCCATGGCCTTGATCTTCCTGCTCAGAAGATACATTGGAGTGGAAGCCCTGATTGTTGTGACATCGTAGGTTTCGAGATGGTAAATGACATCTGACAAGGCATCTAGACCTTCTTGGATGGTGAAAGTGAGATCATGATGCTTTGTCCCGAGGAACTTGGCCACTTCGAGTGCGGCTTTTGTGTCCGGCGCACCAGGTAGCCCGATAGAGAAGGAATGCAGTTGAGGAAGGAAAGTCACAGTAGTCAACTCGTCGTCGTCGTCAACCCCCACAAGTTTGGAGCCGGTCTTGGGTGTGTCACCGTTGATTTCGTCGGAAGCACCGTTGGTCTGGGAGTTGATAAGTGCTCGTTGACGAAGTGACTCCCGCTGCGCAATGGACGCCGTCAGACTGGAGTCGAGGCCACCAGACAGCAGCACACCATATGGCACCTCAGCCATAAGCCTCTTCAGCACAGATTTTTCCAGCGTCTTTCTGAGTAGCTTGTAGTCGACTGGCGTGGAAGGGACCTTTTCGGGATCCCACCATGTTGGCTCGAAATATCTGTGGAGTTGGTCGGTCTTGGAGTCGTAGACATGGCCCGGCGGAAAAGACTCGATCTTGTCGCACACGGGAGCTAGTGCTTTCAACTCGGAGGCAAAATAGACGGCGCCTGGTGTTGAGCTCGATCGACCGAGGTAGAATGAAGTAATACCAATAGGATCGCGTGCAGCAATCGTTCGATCTTGTTCCTTGTCATACAGAACGAATGAGAACATGCCGTCCAGGTGCTTGGGAGCGTCTATGCCATATTTCATGTAGAGTGGGATGATGACCTCACAGTCACTATGGGTCTTGAAGTTGTAAGGCGAGTCGAACTGTTTACGCAAGACCCGGTGGTTGTAGATTTCGCCATTGACCGCCAACGCAATGGTTTCCCCATCGTTGACCAGAGGTTGTGCGCCGGTGTCCACACCCACAATACTCAGTCGCTCATGGCAGAGGATTGTGTTGTTTCCGATCCAGTTGCCTGACCAGTCAGGACCACGGTGTCGGAGGCATTTGACGCACTGCAGGGCAGTGGTCTTGAAGGTGGCTATCGACGGATGGCTGTGATTGTGAGTCAGTGAGGCGAACAGCAGCAAATGCAGTTGGTCGAGCAGAACTCACCCGTGGCAGGCAAAGATACCACACATGGCTGCCCACGAAAATCTCCTTTGCTTGGAGGATAAAGAGGGTGTGACTGTGTATGCAAGGTCTGAGAAAGTGTGGGCGGGCGTGGGCGTGGGATAAATAAAAAAAGGTGTCGGCGGCGCAGGACCCAGAATTTTGGTGTGCTGAGCGGGATGAGTCAAAGCCTCAAAGGCCTGAGGTCAGATCAGATCAGATTCCCTCAACCCACGGACTCGTCCTCTTTCTCCCCAGCCAGACTTCACCAAGCCTGTTCCAGCCTGAGTCGCCACAGCACCCGCCGGTACACATTATGGTAACTTAGCTAATGCTTCAGCCCTTCCACCACCTTCCAAATCCACCTCATCATTCCCTCGCATGCCTCGCTGTCTGGAAGATGGCCATTCAAGAGATAAGGGAAAAACGGGTGACTGTCAGTGGAGCATCAATGGCCGATGCCGCCCCTCGGTTCGCCTCACATTAAGTACGAGTATTACGGCTAGCAAATTGAATTTTTGCACGGCTTTCGCCTTCGACTTGAAGAATTGACGTTTTCGTGCCTGGCCGATCCCTGGAATTCCACCCATGTTGGGCACGCGACTCTTGCGATGGCTATTACTCAGACGTCCAAGCTGAATGGCGGACGGTCTTCGCCTGTACGCTCTTGGGCAGCTTTTGGGTAAGCTTGCAGTCCTTTGCTGCAGATGTCCGAATCCCCGCACTCGTCCTTATTGACCCAAGCCCCCACGCTTTCACTCTTTGGGCATTGTCGCCCGTCGTCGCGCGCCTCAGGCAGATAATGAACGCCTTTACTGACGCAGTGAGGCACCAATCCTCGCAAATGCTGTTCCTCTAGATCACCAACACGTGGAGTGCATCGGGTTTGATCTCATCCGCATTCTGCAGGTAGAGAGTCCTCCTTGCCCAAATCATCTAAAAAGTACCGTCCTGAAAGCCACTCCAAACGCCTCGCTCATAACTAATGCACATGTTGATCATGAATTCATGCCTGTCGGTGTTATTGCCAACAATATCCACTCCGCAATGCGGCATGTCCGATGTTCTTATGGTGCGGGATTTTCTTTGACTATGCTTTTGATCTTTCGTTCGTACGCCGCCCGATCCTTCTTGAACAGGTTGTATGCATCCGCTTGGGCTGGTGATTCGGGGTTGGGATCGTTGAGCAGGTCTTGAATACCGATGAGGATCTGCCTGATGGTGATTGCTGGCTTCCAGCCTTCTTCTTCGTTCAGGATCGAGAGACAGACTGTACCAGAAGGGTAGACATTTGGGTGGAAAAGAGGGGGAGTGAATTTGCCTAATAGCAGTCAGAGAGGCTTCTTATGCATGCGTGGGTTCAATGGTCTCACATTTTGGAGGCTTTGTAGGGTATTCATCCGGAAACGAGAGGCTGAGCTTGAACAGGCCACCCTCCCAGATGGTCTTTTCCCTCCCTGGTATGCCCACTTCCCAATTCTTGAGGTCAAGAACCCCGTTGGCGCCTCGTACGGGTCTTGCGAAGAAGCCGAAGGGGTGATCGCGACGCCATTGTTTCCTATGGTCATTTGTAAGATAATGCGCAACTTGACAACGAGGGGCAGTGGGCTCACCTCTCCTCCTGAAGGCGATTGAGGCACAGAGACATGGTGAAGTCGAGATCGGGATTGGCAGAAGTGACCGATTCGATGAGAATTCGAGATGGTTGGTGGGAGAGCTTTAGATGAAAAAGAAGTGTGACTGGTAGATAAACAACAGCTTGTTGGCTAGAATGTTTGATATGAAGAGCGCAAACTTGCAGTGAACAAAGAAAAGAGTAAGAGGTGAAAGAGAGACTGCGACGGCGCCACAAGGCTGCGATTGCCGCCAGCGACTGCAGCTTGGCATGCCATATATCACGTGCTCGGTGCGTGTCATTTGCATTGAAGCCTCGTCGACTGGATGGACTCTCCTTTGCTTCATCCAAAAGTACCTGCAAGAAGGGAAAATGTAACAAAAGGACAATGTGCAAAACAAGGGTATCATCTAACTAAGCCATAACAGCCACGCTCAACAGTCCTCCACCAAGGCCAGACCAGCTAGCCCTTGGTCGAAGCCATTCTCACCAACGTCTCCATTTCCTCCACCCATTTCCTGGCAAAGACCGCTTCCGTGAATCGCTTCGTGCTTGCTCGACCTCTGACCCTCATGGCCAACCGCTCTTGGGGTTCAAGAGATGCCACACGCGCGAAAGCCTCCGCAAACTCCCCGTCAGTCTCAGCATGAAAGCCGATGGCCTTACCCTCGTAAGGGACTACAATGTCCAGCTTCGGGCCACCACTGTTATGGACAACAGGGATGAGGCCTGCCGCAAGTCCTTCGACGTTGCCGATGCCGAAATGCTCTGAATACATTCCATTCGTGGTGATACTTGATTTTTGAAGATATTCGAGGATCACCGAGAAGGGTGCATCGCAGATGAACGTTGTAGAGTCCTTGATCTTCAGCTCCCGCGCCTCCAGTCGTAGATTGTAGATGTGTTTCTCGTCTGGGGTGTTGCTGCGTACCGATCCGATCAGGACTAATCGAGGTTTGTGTTGTTTGGCTGAATGATAAAATTTCGCAAACGCTCGCAGGATGAGAGAATGGTTCTTCTCCGGTCGAAATTGTGCAATGTATAGGACGATGTCCTCCCTTTGCCTCTCGCTTTCCTGAGTCACCTCGATCTTCGATTCCAACTCCTCGACCGGGCAAGGAGGATAAACGATGGCCGCAAACGAAGGGGATGCGACTCTCGAGCCCCAAAGCTTTTTGATATGGCCTTGGGTCCAGGTTGAGTTGCACATCACCACGTCAATTTGCCGACCAACCCATCCGTAAAGCCATGCAAAGACATGCCAGTAAGCTCGCTTAGCTTTGCCTCTCCATCCCGCGCCAGCACCGGAGTGGATACCTCGCGTACCAGTTGTATCATCCAGACTCTCCAACATGTCGGTAGAGATGGTCGGGTAATGCACGTACGCTGCTGTTGGTACTTTGGGGAACAGGAACTTGCAGAATGCCACTGCAAAGGCGTACCCCATCGTATCGATGAAGATATCGGGCACAAGGAGCTGGAATGCATCATATGCAAGGATTAAAGATCCTAAAGACTGTCCAAGTAACGTGAACTGAGGCCAGGTGCTGGCAAGGACAAATCGACGTCTTGACAAATATAAAAAGACCAGAGAATGTTCTTGTAGGGTGATGCCAAATCGAGTCTTGACTGTGTTTACCACGACGCTCCGGTCAATATCATGGTCGCCAGTGTAGATCGTGCAGATGGCATTAGGCCACCGTTTTTGAGTCGCGGCAATGGCAGCCCAGAGCACCCTCTCACCGCCACCTCCAGCATTGCTAACGAAAGTCAGTCACAAGATTGCAGAAAATCGCTTGAAAGGTCACACTCACCAGAAGGGGTGGAAAAATCCTACTATGCCTTCCCATTCATCTTGCGACGGCTTGCCATTCTCAGCCGTACCCGCCTGTTCAATTTTCTCCCACCCATCTTCAGCTTCGGTTTCTTGCTGGAGATGTTGTTGGAGTTCCAATGCGGCCTCTCTATCCTGCTGGACTCTGGAGATGATAGCAGCCCTTCTGTCCTTGGACTTGGCCTGCAGGACCCAGCCCAGGCAGCGGAGTGACAATTGGACGAGCAATAGTAAAATCAGCGGCAAAACAGGCACTACAGCCAAAGCTGCCACGACGGACGAAGTGGCCATTGCTGCAAAGAAAACCACAGCTCAACGAGGGACATGCTTCCAAGATTCTTGGTGGACAAAAGAGCAAATTGGTGTGAGGAAACGACCAGGTAGGTAGTTAGCCACTGTAGCCTCTTGAATTCCAGCCAACAATGACGCAGATCTTTAGCATGCGCGCGTCCGGTTCTGGTCGCTGATTCGGAGACGCGCAACTTGCTCAACTTCATTCCGCAGCCAATTTTCTCCACAATGAATTGACCACCACACTGTTGCAGTACTGACGAGTACTTCACGATATCTATATCCCGTGCCAATGCTATCGCGACAGACTCTACGATGCGTACACAATGCGTCTCCTAGAGCTGGAGTTTGTCGCTCGCTCTCGAGCTCTCCTAGGTCGCCCTTTGCGAGACCTTTCCACTCCTCGAGACCAAACCACTTAGTAGCAGAAGCCCTACAACTCTCCGAGACTGCCTTCCAACAAGTCCACGCCCTGAGTGGACTATCATGGGGTCTTTCAATCCCACTGACAGCCGTACTCTTCCGGCTCGCATGGTTACCTATCCTCTATGTCACAAATAAAGCCAGCAAAGAAGAACAAAAGCTCGCCGGGATTTTGAAAGGATGGCGGCAAGCATATCAGGCACAAGCGGTCATGAAACATCCTGCCGGCACGGACGTCGCGGCGAAAAAGGCAGAAGCTTACGTTCAAACCCAGCTCGCTGCCAAATTGAAGGACATGCGAAAGCACACCAAGTACCTGGGAAGGTGGTCGAGGGGTGCCCTTTCAATGTCATTCCTGCCCATCTGGTTCGTCAACGCTGATGTCATCAGGCGCATGTCGGGTGACGATAGAACGATCCTGTCCGCGTTCATGAAGACGGGTCAGGAAGTGGATACCAGCACAGTGGCCATCGAGCCAGGATTACAGAACGAAAGCTTCCTCTGGCTCCCAAGCCTTGTCGAGTTCGACCAGACCTGGGTCTTGCCTTTGGCTTTTGCAGCTCTATCAGGAGTCAGCGTCTGGCAGATTGTAGGGAAAGACATGAAAAGGTTGCAAAGCAAGGTGACGGGCATGGAGCGTGGCGAAGCCAAAACCCGCGAACTTATGTTCTTGCAGTTGTCCCAACTTGTTGCGGCGAGTGCATTTGTCTTTCCATTGCTAATAATCAGAGGCGAGCTGGCGTCGGCTGTGGTGCTCTATCTGATCGGCAGTGTCGGCACGCAAACGATTCAGCGCCCACTCGTCAAATATGCCCTCGGCATTAAACCACCCGCGGATAAACTGGAGGCGCGAATTCCCAAGCTCAAGGGAGAGAAAGAAACAGCCGCAGGATGACCAAGGAATGTACATTGCCGTCAAACAACCATCGAAGCAATCGAAGTGCCCTCCGAATGGACGGGTTTACAAACCTGCAGTTGAACTCGCCTTGTAGGGTTCACACCAACTGCAGGGCTACCCTCAGCAGCCTCCGATCATCCAGCTTGTCACTGTTCTGCATGATCGGAGAGACAGATCCTTTCGGCGTGAGGGAAAAGTGTGGTAGAACGTATCACCACTCTCTTACAACAGGCTCTCAAATCGACCAACCACCTTCTGCAGATAGATGCCGGTCCTGTGTCTGGATCGCACGGATGAAAGGCTGGTGCGTCGCGGCGGGCTTATCTCAGCTGAAGTCCTATTTCGGGCCGCGGACGATCTTGTCATGGTGGATGAGCCAAAAAACCGCTCGATATAGCAGACGGAAGATGGAGAGAAAGCACGAGTTGCCTAGTGCTAGCCGATCCTCATGTTGTACCTCTATGAGCTGACTGACTCCTGACAATGCCATGCATATGTCAACCCCGTGTCTACCTAGGTAATGAGAAAACAAATAAAGGTACACAATTGCTCAGAAGAAGGTCCCGCGTACACCATCTTCTTCTAGCCCCCCGAATTCAGATTCTTCGTTGCCTTTGTGGCTACTGACACTTTCACTTCCGCTTGAAATAAGTCGGAATCCCTGGCAAGTCGAATCATGCTGCTGTGCTGCCAATTGTTGAGCAATGTTGAGCGGATGGTTGTTCTCAGGTCTCTACAGCTTCGCCTTCAAACCCTCACTGCCGCCGTTCTGCGCCGTGGCCTCCGAATTGATCACCACAGCCCCCGAATTCTCGCCCTCGCCAAAGAAAATAACCTCAACCGTCAGGTCGTCCCTGTACCGTCGACTATACGGACTGGGCAACGTCAACAGCGCACAAACCATATCACTATCTCTTCCGCCCAACGCGTTCCTGACCAAGTGCGTAGCGGCATTCTTGTCCTCAACCACAAAACGCTTGTTGTTCTCGCTATTGACGTCCCATTGCTGCTGGCGGATTGGTCTGTTGCCATTGCCTCCCTTTCCATCGA
The DNA here is from genome assembly GCA_035928285.1 of Vermiconidia calcicola. Lineage (NCBI taxonomy): Eukaryota > Fungi > Ascomycota > Dothideomycetes > Mycosphaerellales > Extremaceae > Vermiconidia > Vermiconidia calcicola. The sequence goes on from JAXLQG010000006.1 coordinate 1,198,808, forward strand.
CTTGAATCCGCCCCGTCTTATCCATGTTGCCGCCTTTCTCCACCGGCAAGGCAGTTGGGGTGGACGATTTGAACCAGCTCGTCAGCCACGCTCCTGTACTCGCATTGGACGACTTGTTGCTAGCTTGTTTGTTCTGCTGTTCGATCCACTGGCCCACAAGCCCAACGACCTCTTCGTTCGTGAGCATCTCCCATAAACCATCCGTGGCCAAGACCACGAAATCGCCCTTCCCCGGTTCAATCGACGTACTCGTTACGACGGGCTCAGCGGTCACATAGGGTGGCGTCTTGAGCAACGGGTGCGGCGTCCGGCCGAAGAAATGCCTCTTGATCCGATCCTGCGTTTCTCGTGACCATTTGTAGAACGCATCGCCGAATGCACGTGTGGGTTCGAGGTTGCCTAAAACACGCCCGGCACGGATGACGTTGTCCTCGCCGGGGTGCTCGGCGCGCATACGTGCCTCCTCGTTGGGATTGGAGCCGGTTTGGTCTTCGGACAGCGGCGTGGCGAACCATTTGCCTGTCTGCAAATTGCGGCGGCCGAGAACGGCTCGGCTGTCACCTGTACAGGCTACGCGGAAGGTCTTGCTTTGTGAATCGTAAAACGACAGCAGGGCGCATGAGCCGGAAAGAGCGGGCGCGAGGATCTCGGCGGCGAGCCGCTTGCTGGGATTTTTGCTTAACTTGTTCACACTGTCAAGGCAAATTTCGTTGTCGAGTTTGACGAAGGCGGATTTCAGGGCTTGATCTATCGCCGCAGGGGAGGGAAATGGCGATTTGGCGTTCGCAAGAGCGGCTTTGTATGTGCTGTTGAGTTCGCGTGCTGCGAAAGAGATCAGGACTTGACGCAGTTTGGCCGATGTTGTCCAGCCTGAATGGCCGTCGAAAACGCCCCAGAACATCCAGTCTGAAGAAGCAGCATCATCGGTTGCAGCCACAGAGTTGGGAACTTCAACAATTTTCTCAGCGTGATCGTCCTCGATAGGGTCATTGCTGGGAAGTTGAACGATATCATATCTGACCACACCACGCCCACGGCCTACTAAATATGATTGCTCATTCTTGCGTAGCCTCTCGGTGGCCTGTTCTGGGGTCATCATCTCGAGGACTTTTCTGCCGTAATCATCGGTATCTTTTGCCAATGGACCTTCACCAACAATAGCCCCCGTGAAAAACTGGTCGTTGTCGACTACCAAAGCCTTTCGATTCGACTCGTGACCTGCGGCTACAGGTGCAGCGCTTGTTGGTTCTGCTGTAGGCTGGGCGATGTCAGGCTTTGTGCTTAGGCTTCTTGTAGGTTGTGCTGATAGAGGTGAAGTCGGATTTCGTAGCAACTGTTCTGGTCCATCTCCTCTATAGGCGTACCATGCACCTATTGCCCCAAGTGTTCCCACAAAAGCAAGGGGTAGCTTCGGCAAACGCATAGACGCCTGTAATGGCTGCCGACCGGTACTGTATCTTCGTACGACTGAGGTAGAGTATGCAGAAGTCGCTGCTACATGGCTCGAGGAGGACAAGGTTGTCTTTGGGATGAGCTTGCGAAAAGCAGATCGTCGAGCCGTACGAAGGGCGAAGACAGCTGCTCGACGCATTGAGGCGGTCAAGATCGGGGCGCTGAGGTCGGCGGCATGGAGAGAGTTGATTGAGATCGAAAAGTGGATTGGCACATGAAGCGGATGCTGGCTGCGTTCAGAGAGAGAATCATCATGGACACAACAATTCCCATGGCTGTGTTACGAGTAAGTGACGAGTCTTAGTCAGTTGGCGGGCCCCGTGCGAGCGCCTAGCCTACTACCTGACTCGCCTGGGAAGTCTAGCCTAATCAGCCTAAAGGCAGCATCATGCAGCGATCCCTCCCCTCTGTTTTAAGGCGAGTGAGGATCTGCGTCATTCACAGGTCTTCCGAGGGTGGCCATCATAAATTTAATGCCTTGAGCGAACAATTTCCCAAATCCTGGTCTTCTGTTCCTCCTTTTATCATTCCTCTTGTTGATATCAGACAGCGCCTTCCAAACCGGTCACGATGTCTACGAGAGCCTTGCGGAAACTCCAGCGCGAGCAGGAGTTGCAGAGACAAGTTGAGGCAGCCAAACAGGCCTACGAAGAAGCCGAAGAGTCAGAGGAGGAAGAAGATGGAACCCTTCCTACTACGTCGCGACCCATGAACGCATTTGACATGCTGGAAGGTGTCGAAGATGAGGCGGAAGAATCAGACCCAGAACCGACCACGTCCATATCACAATCAACAGCACCCTCAGAAGGTCGAACCACTCCAGCGCCCTCCTCAAAACCTAGGAAGAAAAAGAAGAAGGGTAGAGGCAAGAGTAAGGGCAAGGCTAAAGTCCCAGAGTCTGCGACACCGCAGGATGACTCAGGGGATGAGGTTGATCGAGCTCCAAGAGAATTGGCATTGAAGAATGGTGGCGCCAAAGCCGCTGGTGCGGACGAACCACCAAGTTGGGAAGCGCAAGCAACGAAGTTACTCGCGATAGACGAGAAGAATCTCAACCCAGTGAACGAGATGAAGAGCCTCTTTGGCAGCATCGCTTTGGAAACACAAGAGTCTCGGGGCAACCCACGCCAGCAACGGCGGCGTGACCAGAACCTGCAAGGAGGAGTCGATCTGGCCACAGCCCTCACTGGGCGATATTGTGTGGGAAGTAGAGGCAAGGAGTTAGGAACACTCGCCCATCGGCGGAACATCTTTATGCAGGGCAGAGAGGAATGGCCACTCGCGACCAGTGGTGGTCTCAGCATGGAACATGTTTCAGACCCAGAGTCGGACCCGAAGAAGAAATCCTTCGAGAAGAAGTACAACATCATGCACAACAAGCAGTACCAAGAGACGCAGCTACACTTTCGACTGGCAGTTGAGTCTATGGATCCGCAACGGATGATTGGGGTTCTGTCGATGTACCCCTACCACATCGCCACTCTTCTCCAGGTATCAGAAATTGCGAAGCATCAAGGTGATCATGCAGTCTCTGGGGACTTGATCGAGCGAGCATTGTTTTCATTTGGCAAGTCAGTCCACAGCTCTTTTCCAGCTTCACTCAGAACTGGTATTGCCCGAACATCTTTCGACAAGCCTGCAAATCGAGAACTCTACCTGGCTATCTGGCGGTACATCAAGAATCTCGAAATGAGAGGAACCTGGCGGACAGCATTCGAATGGGTCAAGCTTCTGCTCCAGCTCAATCCCATCACCGATCCATACGGGGTCACTTTGATGATCGATCAGTTCGCTCTCCGAGGCCGTCAACACGCACAACTGATAGACATCTGCTCCGATGATGCCTACGGCCCAGCCTGGGATTTTCTCGCCAACATCCAGATATCTCTGTCGTTGGCCTATCTCAGAGCCGGCAAACCACGGGACGCCAGAAGGCAGTTGGCGGTCGCAATGCACAAATACCCCTACATCCTCTCCGCCTTAGCCTCTGCACTCGACATCTCCCCTCTGCCGAAAGCCCTCTGGGCAAAACTACCTTCAACCGACGCCGAGAAGTTGCACACCGAATTGTACGTGACGCGCGCTAAAGATCTATGGAACACGCCCGAGACAATCAGTCTACTCGCAGAAGTAGCAGAGACCCTCTCTCACTATAGCGCCGCTATCGCTGCTGCTCCACCAGCGCCGAGGCTAGAAGTCTCACTCGAGGAAGCTCGACACATTATGCTCCTTGAAATCCCTTCCCTTATCGCCCTCCTCCCCCGCTCCTTCACTACCAGACCAACATCTTCCTACGATGTTCTTCCCCCGCCAACCTCAGAAGTCGACGGTTTCGTCTTCCGTGCCCCAGCCGGCGCAGAACGCGGCAACGGCACCATGCAGACCATTTTCAACGCCGCAGGCGCCACAGCCGGTGCTACAGGCAGCCTGCTCTCCAGGATTATGAATTGGTTCCAAACACCTGCCGGTCCTGACGATACCAACGGCGAATCCGAAGGCCAAGCCGCCCTGCGCAACTTACAGGAGCAGCTGGGCGGCGACATACCGCCAGAAATGATTGAGCAGTTGCTGCAAATTCACCTGGAGGACACAGACGATCCCGACCTCGGTGCTATCACTCCGGCCGGCCTCGGCATGGTCGGCGGGTGGGATTATTACGAGGACGCTTACCAGAATAATTCCGAGGTGGATGAGGATGAAGACAGCATGCCAGAGCTCGAGTCCATTGCCGGTGATCACGAGCAGGCTGAACCAGACGCGCCGAGTCAGATCGCGTCCGAGCCGGCTCGCAACCCTCACGCCGCGATGGTCGAAGAAGGCGACGACGAAGACGATGTTCGGCCCGGCTCGTCGAATGTCGGAGCTGGCGGCGCGGTGTTGCGGCACGTCGATTCAGATTCGGAGGATGAAGGCGATTCGCTCCCATCTGCTGCTCCTCATACAGCTTCCGTGCCTTCTCGATTTGAACAAGCAGTGCCTGCATCTATGACACGTGCCACAACAACAACATCTTCAAGTGAAAATACTTCGCAAACACAAACGGCCACGAATCCAGCGGAGGAATTTATCTCCACCGACCCACAGCGTGTGCAGCGCTGGCTCTTGACCTCCGGCCTGGCGGATCTACAATCCAAGCCGGACACATTAGGTCTGTACGTGTCACGACTGAGGATGTTACCTCGCAAGGCGCAGCAGGACTGGGTGGTCAATATGGTGAAGCAGCGCGCGGGAGCGGATGTTGAAGGCAGAGTCAAGGCCGCTTTGCAGAGTTCGTGACCTAGTAGCGTTCAGATAGGACGATCAGGCCCGTCCAAAGAGCCCATAGTCTAGTAGACAGATGATAATCTCCCAGCATGAGTCTAAAGCTGCTGACTCTCATTACTCTACGAATTACTCCACTCGCAAACAAATCGTGCCTGGCCATGTCCGAAAAGTGTGGCCTGGTGCAGACCAATATTGCATGCTGAAACAGGGGACCTTCACTTTTCTACGAAGGTGTCCAGGTTGCGATCACTATCCCGAAGAAGTTTTGTCTTAATGGGCTAGCCCCTTTTTTCATGCTCGATCTATCTTGGTTCGTAGTTACCTAGGTAGCTTGTGCAACTGGCGCTACACGCCGCACCTGTTTCCTATGATCCGACCCAAGAAAGTAGCATAGCCTGCTCAGCATAGTAATAGGAGCTCTCCGAAAAACACTTTTGATGTTGGAACCTATTGATTCTCTTCAACTTCTCGAGTCGATGTTGGGCAGTTGTCACTTATGGCAGGCCATGACCTTGGGTCAAGCCGTGCACGTAGATGACTGCGACTGGTATTTCCTGCTGATCACACATTTCTCGACTCTTTGTAACTTCCTCGAGCCAACGATAGCCGAGTGCAATGATGGTAGACTATCACTGTCGAGGGTGCTGTCAAACCTTTCTCCTTGCTGAAATTAGGTTGGTTTAGAGGGACCGCGCGGACATCTGGACCGAGCTTTGTTGAACGCTGGGTGCGACCATACCGCTCATTGCCATGACAGCATGCTTGTGCCATTACGACCAAGTGAGCCCTCACAACTCCTCCTCTGACCTATCAATCTGGGGATCCAGAGATGCGACAGAGGAAATGTGAGTCTATTTTTTGGACGATGCTCCTGCAGCAGCCAGGTCGGCCAGCAGCATGGCATAACCGGGACCGGGCGCATGATACTTGCGTCGTGGTGCCACCCGTGGGGGAGGAGGTTGGTAGTTCGGCGGGTTGGCTGCATACTCGGAAAGATGACCAAACGCTCGTCGATCACCAATGATTGAGGGAGGTGAGTGCTGACCAGCCGCAGCTGCCGTTGCCTGGGCGGTAGTTGCGAATTTCGCGTCTGATGCCACCTGCATTGCTGGAGCGGCTGCACCGTTGGTAGATTTTGGTTGCAGCACCACGGGTTTGGTTTGACTGACTGATGTACTGGGAGCAGCCCACTTCGAGACGATTGTGTCTCTAGAAGTGGTGACTTGGCTTGCGCCAGCACCCTGTGGAGCTTGGGTAATTGGCTGTGCTGCTGGAACTGCCAGTCTTGGATTGACGGCGGCGACCAACGCTTGATCCAAGGTTTGTGGCTCAGTTCGTGTCAAGCTACCACGCTGGTCAGTGGCAACAGGCTGCTGAGAAGGCATCTGTGTTGATTTCTCCGCAATGAGAGGCTCACGTGGAGCGAAAGGATTGGTCTTGGCAGCAGGGCCTGGCACAAGGCTGGATATGTTGTTGAACAATGAAGGGAACGGCTGGGTGGTGGAGTCCGACTGGAAAGACGAACCCCGGACGTTGGGGCCAAACGTAGATTGAGCACCAATGCCAGAACCTTTTCCATGAATGCCCAGAGACTCTTTGACGGCCAACAGCGCAGACTCCTTGACATATCGAATTCCATTGATGATAACGATATCCTCCTTCTTGTCCTGGCCGGCCACAAGAACTTTACCACCCAGGTCATCAATGATTGGTGAGTCCATCAAGCTACCAGATTGGGACACCAAGTCGGGTTTTCTTGGACCGAGAGACTGGTTATTCATGGACGAACTGGCCGTGGCAATGCCTGCACCATGAATACCCAGCCCAACGAGGGCATCAGTGAGCTCCTGAATATCATCTTCAATCAGAGGAGGTCTGTGGGTTGTGAGAGAAGGAGTGAAGCCAGACAGGACTCCAGTACTTGGTGCACCATCAGTGTGTGTTGCAACCTCATTGGGTGCCAGTGCGGCATTCGCCGAGAACGAAAACTCGCTCACAGGCACCTGACGGATCGTAGTGGCATTGCTGCTGTCGCTTGTAGTGGTAGCGGTAGCGGTAGTAGGCGTGGCTGGAGTATTATCTTGTGAGACAGCAGCATTTGCCGCAGTCGCAGGTGCTGTAACCTGGACTGACACCTGAGCCTGGGGCTTTGCGGCTGTCGCCAGAACGTTAGTAGCCAAGGACATGAAGGTAGCTGGGTCCGCTAGACGTTGCATGGCGGCTGCTAGAGGACGTGCTCGTGTGGCAGTTAGAGCAGGCATCTTCTTCTGATTCTTGCATGGGCCAGTCTTGGGGTCAGCTGTGATGCTTCCAACAACAGATTTGGTAGCAGGTGAAGCTTTGCTGGACGATGTTTGGCTCATTGCAGCCAAGGCTGGCGTGCCTTCCAAAGCTAGTGGTGGCCATGGCCGATCCTGGGTACCGCCACCACCTTTCTTCTTGGGATTTGACTTAGTGGGAAGTGGGGGAGGTCTTGAAGGAGGGACATGTTAGCAGGGAGTACAAGCTGAAGGTTGGAAGCACTTACCGTTGAGACGCTCTCGGACCCTGAGGAGCAGCATTCGTACCGGGATTTGGGCGTCGGTATCCACGTTCATCATAAGTATCATTCAGAGTGAGTTTGTGGCCGAGTCTCTTCTCTTCAGCTGCCAAAGCCGAACTTATTGCGTGGCGATGGCTGTTACCAGAGCCAATGAGTTGGTCTCCAGAAGCAGTCAGCCTAGCCTCCTCGCTATGCCCGTAATCTACAGTGTGTTAGATACTGGAATCCGGTGGGAGAAGAGCTTGCTTACTGCACCAGTTGTTAGTCTGTGCCTTGTGCTCTTTGACAATCTTCGACTCTTCAGTGCCTGCCTCATGACAATTACGAATAATTGGGACATTAGGTTGAGGTTTACGATAGTCGCTGGTTTTGATATGATCGGCGGTAGCTCGTCCGAGGTCTTCCTGTGAAAGGTATCAGTACTCGTCATGCGATGATGGCGGGCAGTGTACTTACTGTCATGATCATCTTCTTGTCGTACTCTTTCTTCGAGTTCGGTGACATCTGCGACGGGTCCAATCCATCATCAGAGTCATCGTCCTGCGCCATCGCCTGGCGACGGCCCCCGCGTGGCATGATGGCCCCTGCTTCAATGGGCACAAAAGATGTTCAGGCTTCGACCGTGAGCAGGACTCGAGGGAGATGAGGGAAAGCGAAGCTGTAGAAATCTGTCAACATGCTGTTCTTGAACATCTTTAAGTACGCACTTGCTGACGGCGGTCCTCGGGTCTGAGAACCGCCAATTGTAGGTCGGATAGGTCGGATAGGTCGGTTTGAGACTCGTTAACTCGACGAGCGCTGTCAATGGAGAAGTGGGTGAGGTTGTGACAATGTCAAAGATTTGAGCCAGAAGGAAATTTGAGATTCAGATTGTCAACAACAGATCAATTACAGTCTTGGCAAGTCACTCCTCGCTTAGTCGTCGACATAGAGAAGGAGGGGGAAGGAAGGCAAGCCGCGGGGAGCGGCTGTGTAGGAATGATGTCGCCAGTGCGGCTGATGAAAGAAGTAAACAAAGTCTTCCCAGGTGCGGCAGAAGAGGAGGAGACCACCATATTAGACAACTGACAGCATCAAGTGGACAAACATCAAAGCCCCGGTTGAACTAATTGGACTGGGAGAAAGTACAGGTAGGGAAAGGAGCTTGGTAGGTATGTCTTTTGCTTGAAGCATTCAGCCTCACGGTGCAGCCTCGCACAAAGACATGGCTCTGTCCCTTCGACAGTCCAGTCCATTGAGTCTTTCTTTCCTCCTTGTCGGCCCGGTGCTTGGAGCAGGCGTCTGTACATGTACCAAGGGGACACAGTTTTCGCCCTGAGTACTAGCCTTGTCAACGTTGACAAAGGAGTCGGAAAGGAGAGTCATCACTCAGCACATTTGTCCAACGTCTTTCTTGCCTTTGGTCCTTTACCTTTTCCCTCTTTGAAAGGATCTGTTCCATCTCATGGAGTGGCCAGTCATCAAAGGCCAATCTCTGGCCCAGGTTTGAGCACAATGCTGCTCAAATATCATTTCAAGACTGCCTTTGAATGTCCTTCTCCAGCAGTCGAGCAATGATCAGGGAGAATTGACGATGATATGTCGCATCCCCACAGGTACGCGACAGTGGCCTCAGACTGATGGAAACCATGATAATGCACCAAAACTGGCAAGTACACCATTGCAGCAGCTTAGCTACAAAAAGGGTCTGAGCTTGTGAGTCAGATATACCCTGCACCTCCTGGCTTACTACAAGGGCAACACTTGTTGTTGTTGTTGGCAGAGACGATGCATGAAATGATGTTGAGAAAAGCTGATGCCGGAATTGTCGATCCGGATGGATCCAGACGAGATTAGCGCATCCGGACGTGTCACAGTGGGTTCTCAACTTCTCCCTGTCGGCCAATTTTAGAAGTCCTCAGCCTCAGCACTATTGATGATGAGGGAACTCGAGTCGGGCACCGCTGCAAACGAAATACGAGCTACGAGAAATACTGGCGCCACCTTCCACTATTCTTGTGCAAACATCCTGGGAGATGATTTTGCCGAATGCAGCACGGGAGGACGATGAGCCAGCAGCGTGCAATGACTGCCCGCTTCTCCGCACTTTGCTTTGCTTGAGACTTGAGATGCCGGGAAACGCGTGATGTGGTTGCTTCCCCGTACACCGCCGGAAGGGATGAGCGAATCAAGGGCGAAGGGATTGGTTGATGGTCTGATATAGGCAGGGATTAAGTACTTGTACTGTGTTAGTGTCCGCAGCGGCAGGATTTGTTGTTCCCCAACTCAGCAAGACGAGCAATGGCGCGGGGACCGAAGCTTGTGGCTTACCCTCAACAATTGATCACCGAGCTCAAGATAAAGCATACGGATATTCGCATACGAGTAGCATCTCGGCATATCCTGATCACTTTCTCTCATCTCCAGTAACACCACTCAATCGGCTCCGAACTATCCCGTACTCACTCATTGTCACCGCCTTTTGACCAACATTACAAAACATCGTCTCACCACACCTCATTTCTCATCTCCCATCACGACCTTCCTTCGTGGCTTATGAACCCTCCTCAAGACTACATCGACCACAACATCTACCATACGATTCACTAGATTCCTCATCTCACCATCTCGTCTCTATCCTATATCCTAAACACTATGGCTGCTCCACGTGCCTCCTCCTTCAAAGTCCTGCGCAACCTCCAACGGTCCAGCGGATCGACTCCGGCCAAGCGAGGCCTTCACATGACCGGAGTCCATGCCCATCCGCGACTCATCGATCCTACTCACAAGACCACCTATACCCCATGGAATCTGCAAGATCTTCGTCAAGAATGTCAGAAGCGGACACTGTCGGCTTCGGGCACAAAGCATGAGCTCGTCGACCGCCTTGCCGGTCATGACAGCTTGCAGGCACGGGCCTTTTCTATTGCTATGAAGCGCATCGCCGTTGAGCAGACCAAGAAGCCGGTCTCTGGGTATGTAATCACAAGCTCGTTGGAAGACCCTGATATTGATTGAGAAATAGCCCTTCCGATACTGGTGGTCAAAGACACTTCAACACATCACACGAGTTGAAGGCCGTTCACGACTCCTCCACCATTGACTTCGCATACCTCCCTAGGCTGTTCGAAGAGCAGTACGGCCCCCAGCCGCCTGAGATTCGAGTCCCCATCCTCCCGGATATCAGCTCCCAGCAGGCTGAAGCTATGCTAGAGAGGTATCCAGAGCTCGACGCAGCTGCGGGTGGTTATCAAGATACACAAGGCCATGAGACGATCATGAAACCTCAGATCTCAGCTGTCAGCGATGCCTTAGGCAATCCAGCGAGTGCACTGAGTGACCTACATGATGGCCATCATGACAAGGAAATGTCGGTCGAGATGCTCACTGCGCTGACCGACCAGGTGGGCAATAGCGCTCGACAATTCGTGGACATGGTCAAAGACAAAGATGAGCAGACCATTCGCAAGATTTGGTCCGGCTTTCTTGACGATCTATTTGGCGGCCCACAGAAAGGAACCAAAGCATGAGCTGTGCGGCGATGATTTCACCTTGAACCTACACTCGTGGCAACACGGTCATGACAGCGTACAAGCAACTCCACGGCGTCCTGTGTTTACCTATACTTTCAGGCGGCTGGGAGATGAGTGTCTCTATTCCTTGTAATCAAAGCTGCGCACAGCGCACTGTTTGCTCCCTGGTATCTTTTGGCCTTGGATGGTCTCCAAATCTCGTGTCGCCCTGCTTCTGGGGATTCGACGTGTTTGTTCATCACCGTGTCTTTGCTTGACTCCACACTGTGTATCCACAGATGGTCAACAAGCCGTGCAGACCCAACCTCCAACTTTTCTCCTGATGAGTGTCAATTCGAGCCTTCAGCACGAGTTACGTTTGGTTTTGGGCGAGCAGGTTTGGACGAAGCATACGGTGTAAGGTCAGAAGCATGACGAAATCCAATATCATGGTACTCCGTATTCCATCCTGTATCAGTACTTTCTCCCCTCGGTGGCTTTGGTCACATTCCTGAATGAGGTAATGCCTAAGACATCGTGGAGTTAGCGAGGGGCTGGCACCTAAAGCCACCAACTGTCATTGGTTTCGGGGCACATTCCCAGGCACCCAGCCAGGGACGAAAGCGAGCGATCGTCAGGTACCATTTCCTCTTCCCCTGGACACTCGACCCGCTTCACAAATGCACAGATGCCCTCGCACGCCTCGGCGCCCTTGGCATGGCGACGCTGGCGCGCCATCGACCTTCATGCCCGGCGGCCGGAGTCTGTCAGGGCTGCGACCACCTGCTTCTGACGTGAATGTTAGTCCTCATAAGTCTCTAGGCTTTCTCTCCTACTCCTTTCCTACATCTTCACTGCTTCATACAACTGCTACCAGACACTCGCCCAGGGATCTCTTGACTGAGCATCTCTCAAATTTTGTGTCTACCGATACTGCATACACTACAACCACAGGTTCGCTCATTTTGGCTGGATACCAAACGGGAATGTTTTAATGCGACTATAATTCGGACCGGCTCCTGGGATAGACGGATTTTCGACTCTAAGACTTGCATTATATGTGCTAATATCGACGACGATGCTCACCAGATGGTTACCCTTACTGCTGCTCTCCAGTTACGCTGCAGCGTTCTATCCCTACCACGATGGTGATGGCGGAAAAGTTAGGAGGTTTGTCCCTCTGGACATCGAGCCTCGGCCTGAAGAGGGCGCCGGAAGCGTTACAGTCGACATACAGAGAAGAAGGGTAGGTCGGGAACTATTTGTCGAAGACGCTATGATACTGAACCCTTGTCCAGAATAAGAGAGACAATGACTTCACAGTAGTCAAGTCCAACAATCCTAACGTCCCTAATGCGATGGCGATCGACTCAGATGGCTCCGACTTCACTTACTTTGCGATCTTGGAATTCGGATCTTCACGGAAAGAGATGTACATGTTGATTGATAGCGGGTCTGCAAACACCTGGGTGATGGGCTCAAATTGCTCGTCGAATGCTTGTGGGATACATAATACCTTTGGGAGTGCCGACTCGACCTCTTTACAGACGACATCTCAGACGTGGACTTTGAGTTACGGCACCGGCCAGGTCAAAGGGGTTGTGGCCCGAGATGAAGTCAGCTTTGCCAACTATACCGTCCACATGGGGTTCGGCCTCGCTTCCAGTGCGTCGGACGATTTCAACAACTACCCAATGGACGGCATTTTAGGGCTAGGTCGGCCCAGCTCAGATGCGCTGGGTACGTCTACCATCATGGAAGTACTGGATCAACAGGGTAGCCTGTCCCAGAACATTGTCGGCATTCATCTTCAACGCGCCTCTGACGGGACGAGGGATGGACAACTCACGTTCGGTGGGGTTGACTCGTCGAAATTCTCTGGCAAGCTGGGATATACCAAGGTCATCAACGAAGCCAGCTGGGAAATCGCGGCAGATGACGCCGGCGTTGACGGCAAAGGGGTAGGATTCAGCGGCAAGAGTGCTATAATCGACACTGGCACGTCTTACGTCCTTATGCCTACGTCTGATGCCCAGGCACTACATGCGCTCATTCCGGGCAGCGCTCAGAACGGCGAAATTTTCGTTGTTCCCTGCTCAAGCAACGCCAACGTCTTCTTCACCTTTTCTGGCGTTCAGTATGCAGTCTCCCCCAAGGACTACGTGGGACAAAACCTCGGCAATGGCTGCCAAAGCAAGATCATTGGCCATCAGGCTTTTGGGCCGAATGAATGGATACTGGGCGCTGTTTTCCTGAAGAACGTCTACACTGTGTTCGACTTTGACAACAATCAGATTGGATTCGGAGCCAAGTCAGGAACTGGCAGTGACAGCTCATCTTCAACATCAGCAACAAACGGAACGTCTACGAGAACCGCCTCGACATCGAGCCACACATCTTCTGCATCTCATTCATCGGCTTCGAAACCGTCGACGACCATGGCAACGTCAACTGCTGGGAGCAGCTCGTCGAAATCTACGGCTGCCGCGGCTACATCATCTGGACCTAGCGACAGCAGTCCCTTCGGAAGTTCAGACACTACTCCATCTGCAGCGTCTCATGCGACCACACATATTGCTTTGGTGGTATTCCTTGCATTGATTATGGGATTGATATTGTAATTCACGATGACGAAAGCATTTCAGCGAAGCTTGTTTCAGCATAGCATTGTACATTCTTCGGCCCTACAAGAATATGTTGGCGCCCGTCATATAAATATGTGAGATAGTGTGCAATTACAAGTGTTACTATCGATCTTAGATTTGAATGCCAATTCGAGCAGCAATAGAAGCTCATTAGTGAAGGTGAGGGTAGTGAGGCTCTGTTCCCTTCGCGTAAGAGAAATGGGGGTTCGTCAGAGCCTTATCGGCGCAACGGACACCGGGATCCCCTTGAAGGCACGTGGCGGAGGTCCGCCATCGTTCTCCAATGCCAGATGTTGACACCTTCCCTCACACTCTTCAACACGACAGACGAGATGCAACGCCGTACGAGATGAACATATATGACGAGGATCCTGATGGTTCAGTCAAGCATGTCCCGAATGGTACCCTCGAAAGCCACCCTCCTCCACGATTCTCAGAAGAGGATAACTCAGAGACCGGAAGTCCGTCGATAAGCTCTACTCAATTCACTCGTCCTACCGCACAGAGACAATCTTCCCTCGTCCAGCCTCGACCAGATGGCACTCCTCGAACCACCAACAGGGTACGCTTCGATATTGACGAGGCACAGAATGGCCAAAATCCTGAGGGGTGGATGGAAGAGGAGGACTACCTCGACTCACCAAGTCAGGATGCACCGCTGCTCACGAATATAACTCCGCCCACCGAGTCCCCCTTTTTATCCGACTCGTTCCAGCCAGAAGACCATCTACCCGATGCCCGACCGAAGAGTGGCATGCAGAGTGCGTTCATGAACATGGCAAATTCTATCATCGGCGCAGGCATCATTGGTCAACCGTATGCGTTCAGACAAGCGGGTCTCACGATGGGAGTCATTCTTCTTGTTGGCCTTACAATAACCGTGGACTGGACGATACGCTTGATAGTTGTCAACAGCAAGTTGTCGGGGGCGGACTCGTTCCAGGCGACTATGCAGCATTGTTTCGGTAGGAGCGGGCTTATTGCGATTTCAGTGGCACAATGGGCGTTTGCGTTTGGCGGGATGATTGCCTTCTGTATTATTGTGGGCGATACGATTCCCCATGTCCTTGAATCATTGGTTCCGGGTTTGAGGGATGTGCCCTTTCTATGGCTCCTGACTGACAGGAGGGCTGTTATAATACTGTTCATTTTGGGGATCAGTTTACCTCTCAGCTTGTACAGGGATATTGCAAAGGTAGGGTACTTCTGTGCATTCAGGGACTATTGCTAACGGTGGCAGCTTGCCAAAGCATCTACACTGGCGTTAATCAGCATGCTCATAATCATTGTGACGGTCGTCACTCAGGGGGCTTTCGTGGATCCAGACCTTCGAGGCAATGTTAAGGGATTGTTATTTGTCAACGATGGCTTCTTCCAAGCGGTTGGAGTCATTTCATTTGGTACTATCCCCTTATCACCTGGCTGGAATAACTGCTGACTTTGCAGCGTTTGTCTGTCATCACAATTCTCTGCTCATTTATGGCTCCTTGAAGACGCCCACGATAGACCGCTTTGCGACCGTCACTCATTACAGCACTTTCATCTCGCTCGTGGCATGCCTCGTCATGGCACTCGCCGGCTTTCTCACCTTCGGCGACCGGACCAAAGGCAATGTGTTGAACAACTTTCCTTCGCAAGGACACTTGATGGTTCAAATTGCCCGTCTGTGTTTTGGCCTCAACATGCTCACCACTCTGCCTCTCGAGTGCTTTGTCTGCAGAGAAGTCATGAACAACTACTGGTTTCCCGAGGAGCCATATCAACCCAATCGACATCTGATTTTCAGCAGCGCTTTGGTGGTCAGCGCAATGGCGATGAGCCTTCTTACTTGTGACTTGGGAGCGGTGTTTGAATTGATAGGAGCAACCAGTGCTTGTGCGCTTGCCTACATCTTGCCACCGTTGTGTTACATCAAATTGAGTACGAGGAGCTGGAAGACCATTCCTGCGGTCTTATGCATCGTATTCGGGTTTTCTGTTATGACTGTCAGTCTGGTCCTGGCCATGAAGAAGATGATTAAAAGTAAGTTTGTTCCACATATAGGATCGTGGGATCGTGCTGACAAAGTCTTACAGATGAAGGAGAGCCACATCAGTGCTAGATAAAACGGAGCAATAGAATCGCAAACAGACGGAGCAAATGCTTGACAATAAAGAGATTGACTGCTCATGGTTTACCAAGACCAGTCGCTTTACCATCGTGCATGAGAAACCTTGAGCAACGTGCGTTGTAGCCAGGGATCTGGAGCTTATTCAAGCCTATCAAGACCTTGCCGAGCACGCCGAGATGACATGCAGGATATGCAGGTAACACAGGCAGATTGCCACATGACCCTGAGCATTGCTGCTACGACCAGGTCGTTTACCATGCCTACCTACCTTAGTTACCGCTGATGTCTCGGATGCCAGCCCTTCTCATTATTTCCAACCGTCGTTCACCAGTACACGAGGGAACCGCTGCTGCTGCTGCTGCTGCTGCTACAAGTATACCATAGTATGTCCCCCGCTCTGATTGATGAGCAGGAGGTTTGATGGAGACAACAGCGTCCTCGGCGTGTCGGAGACCCTGTCACGCTCTGTTTGAGAGTCAGGAGAATTCTCCGCCAGATGCCGCTAGCTCAAATCAGGCTTAGGCGAGATCTTATTTGGCGCGGAGGGAGCCAATCATCTCGAATTCCATTCTTCCCGTGGCCATCACCTGGATTTCTTCTTCCCCCTGAATTGGTTGCTAACCAAACCACATCGTGCGACGTCGACATCCTTGTCCCTTGCACCCAGTCAATCATCTCCATATCCCACGCTTCCACTATTTACACGGCTGTGTTTCAAGCTGGATCTTATGCCATCTGGAGCGACCTGGGATGTGCCTGCGACAGGTGTGGCCATCAGCAACCTCACCATGCTCCTACAATTTCCCTGCAAGAATGGGTAAATCGCCTCGTGCTCACCTTTTTCTTCCCTCCGCTCTGCTTTTTATGTTTTGAGTTGTCGTCGAGTCGTCGTTCTTTTCACCACCTTCATACGTCCTAGAGACGTCAGTCACTCCTTTGCCACGTCTCTTTCCCCAAGTCTCTTTTCTTGACGCATTTGACATTCCTTTGACGCGGGTTGATCCTGCCAGAGACAGCCACTCTTTGATACGTTCCAGAACGCCGTGCGAATACCCGAAAACAGAAACGAAAACGCTACGGGGCGAAAATGCAGTACAAGACCATAGCTTTGTTGGTCGCTTCCTTGACATTGGCGCAGGCGCAGGCTCGTCCTGAAGGCATGCTGTATGGACGTCAATACAACAATGACACTACCTGGTCCGATTGGACCACGACGACCACTTCCAGCTTGATCGTGGATGCTGCGGCCAGTAGCACCGCCACCTCTATTGCTGCTGACACTACCTCGACTACCACTTCCGAGTCCGCTGTTGCTGATGTGACATCGACTCCGACCACGACCTCAACCAGTGCAGGAGTGATGGCTATCACGACCGCCTCGACCTCTGATGTGACGAACAGTACTACTGCCAGTTCGGAATTGGCCGCTGTGACGACAACCTCTTCACCCACTGAATCAGCCAACAGTACTGTATCATCGTCATCAGCTGTACCCACCTTGTCATCTACAACTAGCAACAGCACTGGCGTTGAAGCTGCAATTGTCACTTCGTCTACGAGCGCCAGCATTATCACTACCAACATCACAACCACTGAAGCTGGAGATACCACAACCTCCTCGTCCACTGCGACAGCCACTACCAGTGACGAAGTCGAGGATGTCGCCACAACTACCAGTGATGCTGCAACATGGTCGGATTGGACAAGCTCGACTTCCACGACCGGTGGAAGCTCAGAGATTGCGGTGGAGAGCACCTCGACCACAGGCAGCCCTGTGTCTGCAGCACAGACGACGAGCAGTGTGAAGACTCCTGCCGACATCACCGCTACCTCCAGCGAGGCTATTGAGGTCAGCACTAGCATCGAGGATAAGACATTGACGATGACTATTGGTTCTGGGCCATCAGCTTCGGTCATCACCACCACAATTCGCCAGACAAAGACATTCTACCTGACAAGCACGGTTTATGCTACCATCACAAAACCGTCTCCAACTGGCGTGGGTGCCTCTCAGAACCATGCAGCCGGTACAGCTGGTGCAGCTGGTGCGACGCCGACCGATACAGAGGGTACCATCACGATCACTCTCATGTCTACAACAACTGAAACCGTGACCGTTGTGCCCTTACAAACTGGAGTAGTTGCCGAAGGATCCTCGCCCGCTGGATCGGGCAATGGAGCTGGTGCATGCGGTATCTCGTATGTCACAGTGACCGAGACTGTCCAAAGCACAATCACAGTCGCCGCCTCGCCTACGTTTAGCAAACCATCAATCCCCGTCCAAGTTCAGGAGACATCGGCCAGCATAGAGAGCACCTTGAGCGTTTCCGCATCGATGAGTGCGAGCATGTCCACATCCGCCAGCGCAAGCATGAGCACTTCCAGTGTGTTGGCATCTACCACTACCAGCACAGGTAGTTCCACCATGTCGACTGGATATAGTTTCGGAAATGGCACTGAAACACAAAAGCAGCATCTGGGGAGCTCGGGATTCCTGACAGTATCAAGATATGCTACAGAAACACCGGCTGGATGGAAGCCATGAGCCAAGCATTGACAGGACACGGACGAAACAGGTATTGTAGGACGTGTAAGTGTTGGAAAGGGAGTGACCATCTTTCAATTCTTGTAAAAAGTTTTCTTGCATCCCAATGTTGATCCTGGAGATGCCGAGCTGTGCTTCATGAATGTAGGAAGATTTCAAATGGCAATGTAGCCAAGTTACCTAGGAGTTTCCACAGTAGATCCGGTAACGATGCGATCCGATCTAGAAGCGAATTCTTAAAACACCATCCACCCAACACAGGTTGGGCGCCTGGGTGACAGCTGAGTTCGTGTTTCTGCATGATGACGCCAGAGCGGGCAATTCGATCCAACCTTCTCAGCGGGTTGTACTATTCGGTATGTGGCTTTGCCTGCTTTCGGCGACTCCCATGATGTGGAAATACCACCACAGTAATAATGCCTGGGGTTCACACTGGTTCGCCTACCACTCCTTGTTATTGCTTGGTGGGAGAATCCTGGCGAGCTTACAAGGCTTGGTACGAGGTAGTTACTAGTAACGAGTAGGCGATCTCGTAGGAGATTTCCAAAGCCCCTCCACCTCTCTTATTTAGAGAAGCCCCGCAATGATGATGCTTGACCATTGATGCCACTTTGATTTCCCCTCCACGCCCGTGACGCCCCTCCAAAATCTTGAATCTTGGTTGATCGGTGCACTGCATCATGGTGCTGTGAACACGGTACGTATTTTTCTGGTTGACTCCAATGCGCTATGACGCATCTTCATGGCGTCAGACTCCAGCTCCCATGACCATGGTATCTGGCAGTGAAGACGTAACACAAAGATGGGCTTTATATCCCATGCCCTCGCCTGCTCTTCCTCATCTTCTCACCTCAGCCTCATTATCACATTACATGACCCCACGATAATTCTGTATCCTTGAAAGCATAACCCTACAGAGACACCCCTTTGAAGAAGAAAAACATTGTCAAGTAGCAAAGATGGATTCCGTAAAACACACAATCAGCAACATCATGGGCAAGGACAAGGACGATACCACCTCCAGCACCCATGGCACCCACGGCACCCACGACGTAAGACTATCTTTCTTAGCTGTCGTGCGCAGGAACGTCACTGACTCGTGTACAGGTTTCGTCAACTTCGACTGGAACTGGTCCAACTACCACTGGATCGACTGCGACCGGAGGTTACGAACATGGTGCGACTTCAACAGGCTCCAACTTGACCGGCTCGACTGCCACCGGCGGGTACGAACATGGTGCGGCTCAAACAGGCTCGAAATTCACTGGGTCAACTGGAGACGAAACATTCGAACACGGAGGGTATGAACGCTGCTCAACTCGGGTATCTCTAATGCTAACTATGTGTTCGCAGGCATGCCCCCATCCACGACTCGGTTACCCAAGGACGTGATACAGAGCACCAATCCTCTCAAACTATGGGCCATGGCAGTGGCCTCGAGCACCAGTCTCACCAGCCAACCACTCAAGGCACTGGCTTCGAGCAGCAGTCCGGCTCCGGCTATGGAAGCACCCTCGGCACTGACTCCCAGTACCAATCCAACCCAACGACCACTACTCATGGCACTGACTCCCAGTACCAAGCACCAGCCCACGAAGCAACCTCCCACGGCGAGCGTGACATCCATCAACAAGCCCAACATGCCCACCAAGAACATCAAGCCCAACAAACAACCTCCCACAGCTCCGAGTCCACCGAGCACAAGTCCCACCATGGTCTGCAGAACCTGCTGCACCACAACAAGTCCCCTGCATCAAGCTCCGACCAAGTCGACGAATCGAGCTCGAGCCACCACCAAAACTCCAGTCAGGGTCGCGATCCCGCAGTCATTGATAAAGGCAACGAGAAGAAATTGACGGGCACTGGTGTTCCGGGCTCTCACTCGGCCGTGTTCGGACTCACACCCACGGGTGAGAAGATCACCGACACCGACTCGACCACGACGGCTCCCAGGCCTGCGCATAGCAAGAGCAGGGATGAAACCGCAGGCGGGGGTGATAACTCGTCTCGCGCCCCGGCTGGTGGTGAGAAATTGACTGAGCAGATGCATAACCCGAGAGATCAGGGACCTAAGGGATTGGAGCGCACCGACCCTGTGTCGGGTGTGGAGACCTCGGATTCCTCCAAGCCTGGTGCCGGGGGGGTTGGATTGGGTCAGGGAACAGGAGATGTCAGACCTGGCGAGAAGGGTGGTCTTTAGATGTCTTCAATGAAGTGAAAGGAGTTGCACATTCAGACTGGATGCGAAGGTCCATGAGCAAGCATGGACGAACAGGCACAGCAATGGCAGCAGTACAACCCCACCCTAGTTATGTCGTTGGATGGTAGTTTCCCCAAGATATCTGTACAGTATTGATCATTATTCTTCAATATGTTTCCTCTCTGTGTTTCATGATAAGACTACCTTCCTTTCTATGAGCATGTGTTAGCTTTGCTGAGTGTTAATAAGTCTTGTGCTGAGCTTTTACTACGCGCTCGATATACAGCATAGCACCGCGTTTCTACGGAATATGCCCTCTTCTTGTCACGAGATTCTGCATATGTTCATGACCGTGTCCAGATGACATCCAGGTCCCAGCACTAGGACCCATCTCCTTTGTTCAGATCTTTGGTTCTTCTTTATACAACCCCCTTTCTCTCACCCACTCGCCCACCTCTCTGCCAACCAACCCGGCCACATCGTTCCATTTACCCTCCTTGACCGCATTGCGAATCTTTGTCGAGCTCACACCCTCCGTCTCCCCCGTCTCATCAACCACGAGTTCCACCCTCTCCGCCCATTCCCCCTTCATACCTTCGGCCTCTAGATCCCCATTCCCAAGGCCCTTGAGGTACGCCTTTTGCCCGTCGATGCTCGACAAATCACGCCCACCACCAGCCGTCGTTGTCTGTTGGAGGTTCTTCGACGGACTTTTCTCGTCGACCCTGACCGTGGCGCGAACACGATGGCGCGTCAAGAACGGTTCCAATGCGGACAATGGCGGCGTGTGGTTTGGGTAGTATTTCGCTGTGAATATCCGCACCAGCGTGTCGAAGCCGGTGAGATGGATCTGTTCGAAGTGCTCCTCCGGGTTGGGCGAATGGGTCGTGTACACGCCGGACTCGTCGATCGAGGTCGCCTTGTCGATGAAGTACGGTTCCTTGGTGACGCCGATGTCGATGTCGACCCCAGGTGATGATACTGATGAGGAATGGAACGACGCCCGCAATTCCTCGGCCATCAGGGTCATCATGACGAGGCGGTCGGGGAACGCGGCGGGCTCGGGTGATTTGTCGGCGTTGACGGTGGCCAGGAGGAAGAGAACTCGTGATTTCGTGTGGGATGGGGGTGGCCCTGGGGAGAGATCGTTTTCATTTTGTTGCGACTTGGATGCAGCGGAGATGACTTTTGATGATGCTCTGAGGGCGTTTTTGACGAGCGCTAGGTGGGCTTTGGACGGCGGGTTGAAGGATGAGTCTAGGACGTAGAGGGTTCGAATTGGTGATGAGCTGGGCGGCGAGGATGGGGGAATGGAATTCAGGATTTTGAATGTGCTGGACGGCGAGGAGGCGAAGTCTTTTAGAGATTGGATGAATTGGGAGCGCAATGTCTGAAGAGACGCCATGTCGATGTGGGAGTGGGACATTGTAATGTTGTAACAACCGAGTACTGGATTCTAGGTTTCAGCTTTCGTTAAGCCTGGCGCAGAAGGTGATGTTATGTCCTCCGCATAGCAACAATCAACCTCAGTTTAGCCCAATGGAAGCTCTTCTATCATTTATGGGAAAGTCTAGAGGTACCATCGTACTGGAGGGCGTGAAGCACGGATGACGGAATTGGTCGATCTCAGCCTCGTCTCCGACCTTGGACGGCAAGGCTGAGAAAGTGCCAAGCAATTCACGTGATCAGAATCAAAATCTTGGCCGACACCTCCCACAAACTGTGTGTTCAGTCTCCAAACTGCGCGCATCTTGAATTCCTCGACAATCACCACTCAACAGACTCCAACTAAACCGACAGTCTTCCAAGTCGTCAAGATGTCCAACGCCGAGCTCGCCAGCGCTTACGCCGCTCTGATCCTTGCCGACGATGGCATTGAAATCACTGTATGAAATCCCATCCACGAACAACTCCTCCCCAAGCCTGTTGTAGATTGGCAGACACCACGTTTTGGGAAAAGCAATGGGCTGACTTGACTTGCTTTCTGCAGGCCGACAAATTGAACACCCTCATCAAGGCCGCTAACGTCGCCGATGTCGAACCCATCTGGGCCTCTCTTTTCGCAAAGGCTCTCGAAGGCAAGGATGTGAAGGACATGCTTCTCAACGTTGGCTCCGGTGGTGGTGCCGCAGCTGCCGCCCCTGCTGCCGGTGCTCCTGCTGCTGGCGGTGCTGAAGCCGCTGCTCCTGCTGAGGAGGAGAAGAAAGAAGAGGGTAAGTTTGGGCACACCAGCATGTTGGATTGACTATGACACAAATTGACTAACCACTTTTCCCTTGTTACAGAGAAGGAAGAATCAGACGAGGACATGGGTTTCGGTCTCTTCGACTAAGCGCGTTCGGTTTTACGTACTGCCCTTCATTCTCCACCACGACGTTTCCGAGAAAAGAGATCATTCACACACGAAATATTCCTGCAATCAATGCACACCTTCCTGCCTTGTGTATCACCAAAAGCTGGATCGTTTCGCTCTTGTGAGGGAGGGAGACTTTGCATCCGTTCCAAAGGCAATTTGACATTTGTGGATATCAATCGAGCAAGACAAAACTCGAGAAGAACGGTCCGGGACGAGCAAGGGTATGCTAAGACTCATGCGGACTTACATCGAGCCAGAAATCATCTTTCGAGCAATTGATCCACAATGTCAATAACTCATTGAAGAAAAAGACCACATCCTCACCTTTCTGACATTTTGTCTTTTGTTTCTTGCTATGCTTGCGTTTCGCTACTGAAGTCCCCGGTTCCGAGGTGCTTGCCTTGCTGTGTACCGATGCCGATGTTCGACAGACTGAGGAGACTACAAATCCCGAGATGAGTGCCTGTCGTCCTTGAGCAACTGATTGGGCCTGTCTCGAACCTATCTCACCCCCCAACTAGGAAACCGCAGGGATCTGGTGCACTATGCAGCTGGGCTACTCTCACCAAGCTGTCGTGTGGTCGCCGCCTTATTTGTACAAGATTCTCTTTGTGTCCCCAGAAGCACTCACGATTTTCTATAGTCTTCCTCCATCTTTCCATCTCCTGAATTAGAGCCATCAAATCGCGATTCTAACAGGCGGACGGATCCCGCACGCAGATTCAGCCTTGTGCATGTACCTTCTCCACATCCGGCTACTCCAACATTATATCATTTGCCGGCACCCATCTCTTGTCCAATTCCCAAAGCATCCTTTTACAAGCCAACTCCTCTCTTTATTCTGTTCTATAGTGTATATACCTGCCTTACTTAGTGATAGTAACAATCCTAGCGGTTGCTTGGTTCCCAAAAAGGCTACCGACCATGCCATTCTCGTACGGCATCGACCACCTCGAGCCAGCCTTCAACGACCGCCCGATTCCATACATCACGTACGGCCTCCACTTCGACGAGGCAGCCGCATACCACATCGAACACACCCTCAACGCCAAGCGCGTGTACATCATCGCATCCAACTCACTCTCCAAGAACACCGACGCCCTCAAACGTCTCCAACATGCCCTCGGCGACAAAGTCGTCGGCACCCGGATCGGCCTGGCCCCACACACGCACTGGAACCAAGTCCTCGAAGTCGCACAGGACGCCGCGCCCAAGCAGCCCGACTGCATGGTCACGCTGGGCGCGGGCAGTCTCACCGACGCCGCCAAGGTCATCTGCTGGATGCTGGCCAACGACATGACCACTTCCGACGGCATGGAGGAGCTCGCCTCGCACGGCAAGGACTTCAAGGAACCCGTGATCCGACACGTCGCGATCCCCACGAGTCTATCGGGCGGCGAGTACCAGGCGCTCGCGGGCGTGACGCGCGACGACGGGAGCGACCGAAAACAGCTATTCCCCTTACCGGAGCGGAACCCCAGCCTCGTCGTGCTCGATCCCGAGTTGACCACGACGACCCCCGAGCGCATTTGGCTGAGCACGGGCGTCAGGGCGGTCGACCACTGCGTCGAGACATTGTGCAGTCTCCAGTCGAACGACCGGGGCGACGCCGAGGCCGCGAAGGGACTGCTACGTCTTGTACCCGCGCTGATCCGCACGCACAAGGACCCGCAGGACCTCGACGCGCGGTTCGAAACCATGCGCGGCGTCATCGAGGCCATGAGCGCAGTGTCGTCCGGTGTGCCCCTCGGCGCAAGTCACGCCATCGGCCATCAACTGGGTCCCTTGGGCGTGGGCCACGGCGAGACGAGCTGTATCATGCTCCCTGCCGTGTGCAAATGGAACGAGAAGGTCGGCGCCAACGTCGAGAGGCAGGCATACACGAAGAAGGTCCTTCTCCGCTCGCCGGTCGTGAAGGATCTGTTACAAGCAAAGTATGGCAATAGCTTGGATAAAGTGGATCTAGGCGATATCCTGGACGCCATCTTTCGGGAAATAGGTATGCCACGCACACTCAAGGACGTGGGCGTAGGAAGAGATAAGTTGGACGGACTCGCGACGAACAGTCTGACCGATCATTGGATTCAGACGAATGCGAAGCCCATCACGGAGAAGGAACAGGTCATGGAGATTCTGGAGATGGTGGTAGAATGAGGCTGGTGTGACACAGATTACGAGTTGTACTAGTACAAGCCAAGGGGTGCTGTCCGCATTATCAAGTTACCTCTATTTCGATGAAGATGACAAACAGATTCAGCCTTGGCCTACGTCTTGTCTTACTTCGTTTCGTTACGCTTCTCAAAATTCTAACAAATCCGTTCGGTGTGTACAGGCGTGCACAGTAGCAGAATGAACCAAATCTACCAAATCTGGACGGAGTTGGAGTAAGTAACTTAGTACCTCCGTATCTCGCCGGCAAAGCCGTCGGCTGTCCGTTCGGACTGCAGATGGAGAATCCCTGCACTTCCCTGATACATACATACCTGACCCTCCACCCCTTTCTCTAACCTTCCCCTGAGTCCCCTTGCGAGATACCTCCCAGATATCAATTTCGACGTCAAAGGTAACATGACCCTGCTACCCGGTCCAGCCACAGGATACCACTTAAGTCTCGACAACCTCTCTCGTAGGGAACAACAGCACTCCACTCCATGAAACCTGATGGTCCTCCCTGTCCTGTCCTGTCCTGACCTGATCCTGATTCCCCGACTCCAATCTTCTCGGCATGAGAGAGGAGAGCCGTGTTGTGCGTGGTAACTTGGTTCGTCCAAGATGTCTCCCTCTACTCCCTCTCCCTCTACAGCTCGTTCCACTCCGCCAAACCCGAATCTCTATCCAGGCGAAACCCTCTCGAACATCAACAATGCCCCCTGTATAACCTACTTCCGCCCCGGCGACCCATCCCGCCCCCTCGCCGTCTTCATCCCCGGCGCCGCCCATCTCGCCCGGATCTTCTACGGCGGCCACACAGGCCACTCCCCCGCCGACTTCGTGTCCCACTGGTTCCCCCAAGTGGGAGGCTACAACTTCCTGGCCATCTCCTACCCACTCGAAACAGACCCTGCCACCATGTCCATGTCCATGTCCATGCCAGCCAGTACCACTACCAGTACCAGTACCAGTACCACTACCAGTACCAGTGCCAGTGCCACCTCCAACGCCACCAACCCTCAATACCGCGACCACCGTCCTGACATGACAGTCCGCGAATGGGGCGCCCAAGCCGTCGAGGCCACGCGCCAAACCATTGCCCAACACCACCTACAAACCAACAACGTCATCCTCTGCGTCTGGAGCATGGCCGGCAAGATCCTTCAGCCCTACGTTCTCGCTGCGAGACACCAGGAGCCTTCCCTCAACATCCAATTCGCCGTCTCCCTAGTCGCCACGCCCGCCATCCGAGGCGTGCGCGAGAAACCTGCCCTCACCCCCAGCCCCACGGGCTCAGGATACGCCACAGCCGCCGGCCTGTCAGTCCGATACTTCCTGACACAACTCCACGAGCAGAACAGACTTAATGCTAGCAACAAGCCCATCATCCCAGACGATGTCTACCAGCGCGAGTACCTGGGCAATTTTCCCGTTGGCATTGGATGTTACGGCGTGCGATGGTCCGAAACCCATCAATCCTTCGTCGACGATCCCAACATTGGATACGAAGTCGCCGATGAAATGTCGTATTCCGAATTGCCCTTCCTGTGTTCCATCTCTTGTCACAGCTCAGTCGACTTAAGACATTCCATCGCGGACAAATACACCTGGGGATTCATGTCGACATACAAGCTCTTTGGCGGTCTGTCACCGGCGGCACGAGCGGCTCTGCAAAAGGATTCAGAAGCAGGGAGAAAAGTTATACAGCTCTTCCACTCGGCACCCGAAAGATTCTCTGCTGCGGTAGAAGGCGGCCATCACTTCTTTGTCGGCGAGAGAGGCGCAAAAGTCACAGCAGAACTTGTTTTGGAATTCGAAAAACGTCTTGCAGATTTTCAAAAGGATCTTGCCGCCATACAAATGTAGCTCAATTGCTGCGCTGTACCATGCCGCCTAGAGTCAAATCTCTGTCTGTTCGCCCAAGATCTCTGCTTGTTCCTTCAAGGTCTCGACCTGTTCGTCCAAAGTCTCGGTCTGCTCCTCTTGGACTGTCTGCTCCTCTTGGACTGTCTGCTCCTCTTGGACTGTCTGCTCCTCTTGGACTGTCTGC